>VWZK01014235.1:767470-1017770 GCA_013396935.1 Baryphthengus martii | reverse complement strand
TGTTTGTTTTGTGGGGGCCTCTGTGACAATCTCCAATAGCAAACCAGCACATCAGTAAATAAACACAGCTCCTCTATCTGCTGGCAAGAGCAGAACTGGAAAGAGCAACTCCACTGTTGTGCTGATTCATTTATCTGGAACAATTGGAGTTTACAAATACATATCTGCTGTGGAGAAACAGTGAGAAACTGTATTGTAAGAAAACTTGATGTCAATAAACGTCTTGAGGGAAATCCTTTTTTATCCCTTGTGTTTCAGGTAAAAAAAAAAAAAAAAAAAAGACATTTTCTGCACTAACTCAGAATCCCAAGTCTTTGTGCAAGTTGTATAAATATCAAATAAAAAGAAAGTTACAGTCCTGGAAATCTAATAGACGGAGTAGTTAATAAAAGACAAACAGGTAGAGATGGAGAGCAGGTAAAGATGAGAAGCTCTTGTTTATCTGGAGGTGAAAGGCTTGTAATGTGCTGACAAACTACCTGTTGTCAAGTTTTTTGAATTGCAGAATAATGAAGAATTTTGAAGGATAAGGAAAGTGCTTTGCAAGTGCAGAGGAAGAATTATTCCCTCCAAATGAGGGGGAATAAGTAGCAGACTGAGATGGAAAGTGGCATCTGTATGGCATTATTGAATTTTGCTGTGGCTCAGACCACCTCTGTGTCACCAAGGTGGATGAGGCATTGCTGGTATCTAGATATGTGGCCGAAGTTCTGGTCTTTGGAGTCATCTCAGCTGTCTTTTTGTAAGGTCCCGGTGCTCTTCCCCAAATGTCACCAGTTTGATATTACATGCTGGCTCTCGGGACAATCTAGCTGCCCTGAAAATGAAAATGCAGGTTCATGGCTCACTCTTTTCTGTTACACAATCCTGCAGCAGTGATGAGCACGTAGAAACACATACGGTAACTGTTTATGTGCGTAGGTAATGCACGTACATGTGCAGCATGCAAATGCTTCCATGTCTACGTACACATACGCATATGTTGCATATTGGTAGCACAAAGTAGAGCACGTACAAAAAAAAAAGTAAAAATCATTGGACTCACTCTTGACATTGCAGACCTCACCTGCACATCAGTTGAGAACCTGAGACATTGCATGGAGGAAGACATGCTGGTGTTATTATTAATTTCCCTTTGGATCGTTACCTCTGTGTCTTTCTCTGCTCCCGGAACCAGGCAACTCTGGGAAGCTATTGCACTGTTATCCTATGTGTGCACAGCAAAGTCCCTAGCCTAGAGATGTCATGCAAACTGAAAACTGGCCAACAACACTAGCAGACTAGGACCATTTTGGTGAATCAGATACCAGAGGATTCTCCAACGTGTGGAACCCTGTCCCATGACAGCTCAAAGAGAAAAAATAAACAGAATAGGGTAGTGGAACATTATGTCAGCTTGGGCCAGAATAGCTCGGAGCAGAGAGCTACTTATTGCCCTGCTAATTACTAAAAGCCTTCCTTTTATGTATGGTGCTGAGTAAACTGTAAGTAACAATAATCAACTCCAAGTCCATTCAGTCTTTTCCCCTCTTCTTGTATCACTGTGCTGTGGCCTAGAGGAGCGATCAGTCACCAAGCTGAAAACTTAGCATGACAATGGCCAATTAGGAAAACAGACCAAATCATTTTCCTAACTTGTAGTCTTCATGGGGTAGGAGGCTCCAGCCTGGCTTTGCAGAATTGTGCTACCTAGTTGGGACAGATTCCTTTCACCTTGTAAATGAGAGTGATAATCTTTACGACGATCAAGGTAATAAGCAGCAGCTCTGATTAAACACCTCAGCATCAACGAGGGCAGGAGAGGTCATTGTGAAGTGGACTTTAATATTTATTTTTGTAAATTTGTAGTTTGGTGAAGTAGAGAGTTAATCTTCTCTGTACAGTTTCCCTACTGTTTTAGTCCTGGAATGCTCAAGGGTTCTGCAACTCAGCTTCCTTCCTCATTATCTAGTCTGTTGTTATCTGTCCCAGGTTTTACATCAGGCCTCTATCTCGGTACCTTGAGTTCATCTTGTAATAATAAATTGACTCATCTAGTCCTAGACCTTAGCTAGCTTTCAAATGACTCATGCCACATTTTGTCAGTGCTCTGAGGGTTGGAGTCAGTCCATCTCAAGCTGTAGCAAGCCCTTGGGGATGCAGGGGATGCAGACTGAAAATGAGAGAGAGGTTACCAGGCTCTGCAATATTTCAGGGAAATCAGCAGTGAAAGATGGGACAAAAATCCTGGGGAGGAAATAAATTTGCCAAGAGTAGAAGATGATTGTAGGAAAAATGATTAGGCCCTGGAGAGGAGAGGAGCTGGCAAAGCTCTATTATTTGATCTCTTCTGTTTTGCCATCCCACAGATGAATTTTCATAGGTCATGAATGCTATCAGGAGGAAAAAAAAAAAGATCTTAACTTAGGCTAAAATAACCGTAGAGTGTAGGTAACCTGGGTTTTCATTCCGTCAAGCAGCTAAAATTCAAGCTGATGCTTCCCACAGGCAATAGCTAGAACTGTTAAATTGAATTCAGATTTACTAGAGTAGTGCCAGGATCACAGCCCTTTTTTTTTTTGCTTCCACAAAGACTTATATTACTTTTCCCTATTCATCCCTCCTCACAAATCACTGTCTAGAGGCAAAGGAAATACAGTAACTTCTCCACTCTGAACATGACATTATGTGGAAATTTCCTCTTAAGAAGTAACTTTACCATTGTAAAGCAAATAATTTATTTTAATAAGGCTCTTTCAGTAATCACATTTGGAAGCAAAAAAAGGTCAGAAATCTGAAGAGCATGGGATGAAGATTCCTGATTTGTTTATTTACACAGCTAAACTTTTAAATGCATGAACTGGAGACTTCATGAAAGAACATAACCTGATTTGTAAAAGAAGTGGATTTTTGCAAAAGGACTGCTAAATGAAGCTATCAATAGAAATCTTTTTTCAAGGTGGATTTTATTCTCTATTTGTGCTCCCAGAAAGGGAACAGAATAAACCAGTCTCGACAAGCACACTTCACATAAATGGTTTTCAATCTGATTTTAAATACTTGTTCCTGCAGTAAAGTAAAACTGTCTTAAATCATAAAATGGGGACATTCCAGAAGAAATACAGGTTTTTATTCTTCACTGTAGTAGTGGTTTTGATACCATAATGTAAACGAAAGGCCAAGAAAGAGAAGTTTGAATATAGATCCCTGGTTTGTATTTAGTGTAAGAGTCTGAAGTAGCCATTGTGTAAACATGAGGGCTATTCATTGTAGCTTCAATCTGCAATCCAAGGTCCATGTGGCCAAAATGGCTGTATTTTACTTTCAAAAGTGACTTAGGACTAAATCTTCAAGGGAACAGAATAGGTTTTGGCACGGTAATCTAGGTAGTTTTGATGAAAACGCGAGTTTTTAGGCAGTGAGGCATGAAATTCTCATTGGAGTATTTCTTACTATTGGCATAGTAAGGATTCAGTGACAAGACAGACTGGACTAGAAGAAGCAGCTGCTGATCCGAATTATTTTCTTATTTATTTTTGCCAGGGTATTGCTCAGGTTGTCTTACTAATACACAAAGAAAGAGTGTTGCTTCTACCAACTGCTTTAGCAAATTGGCAGCTTTTCACCCCTAAGGCTCTCCCTGGGGATGACTCTTTCCCTTCTTTTTCTCCCCAACTATTTTCTTTGCAATTAATTCACAGTGGTCTCCAAAGACAACGCATTTGGGTTCTGATCTCTGTCCCACCTCAGCTGCAAGCTGAGAAGAGGAGCTTGATACGTCTTATTTTTGCTATCAAAGCTCAAAAAATGCTCCAGAAAGGCGATGTCTCATACCAGTTCCTTCCTTCAACATCTGCTCTACACCTTCATCATGCAAGCTTCAGACAGCACCGACGCAGTCCTGAGATAATTGCTTTGCCCCTTACAAGACCTTACAAGGAACTCTTGTTGGGCTTCTCTGGATTGCTCTTAAATTGCCCACGAACAGAGGCATTTTAGTTACTTCAAGTCTCATTCAATCCAGCTGAAGATGCTGCTGCAAGGGCTTTTACAGCCAAGATACCTGTCCCCGTCTAAGCAGCAGATGACCATCCTCTTTGGGAGAATAGATTTCCAAGATGAGCATTATCTTATGCCAAGATCCCTTAAATTTCGGTGTTTGTTTTTTATTTAATGCACAATTTGTACGCATCTGCGCACCAAATCTCTGGATAGGAACGCTTCCCGTACTAGCACCATCAAAACCTTGACTGATGGAATAATGACAGATAATAAAGGGTTGAAAAGTTCCCTAAGAAAGAAGCCAATACCAGTGCCAGTGCCATTTCCCTGTTGGATAGTTCAGGAAGAGGCCTTAATTTCAAAACTAAATCTAATTGGAGTTTGGGATTCAGCTCTCCTACTGACTTAACAAGCTGCTGCAAAGTCTAATAAATATTGACATGATCCTTTTCCCTTCGGCAGGGCCTTGTAAGAACTCTGCTCTGCAGCTCAATGATGCCTCCCTGTGTTGTCTGTGTCTCAATGTACAGGAGAGGATAAAGCCATGGTCAGCACCCACTTCTACATGGAAATTTCATGAATGTGCTTCTAAATTTTCTCTAACCAGTTCAGCTGGAACACTGACGAACTTGCTTTCAAGCAAAGAGGGAGTCAAGCCCCATTTCGTGATGGGTGTCTGGCACCTACTTGGGTTTCACCCTCCCAGATTGGGTGGGTGTAAATTACAGTTTTGAATTGCAATGGTTGCACTTTGGTCTGTACCTACTTAATAGGCTTCCTATTTTATCAGAGCTCATTGGAATTAAACGTTAAATTGACCCTGGTTACAGCAGATGAGACTAATACTTGCCTCTGGGTGGGTTGCAAGGAGTGGAGAGAGAGAACTGAGCAAAGGAGGGAGGCAGCAGAGTTTCAAGTTTAATTGAGTTTTATTTGCTGCTGTTTTAGAAGGTAAAAATAACATAACGGCAACAAATAAATCCATAGATAAGAATAAGTTTATACTTTCAGATAAGGACTATTCAGTGTCAGTTTAAAGGGGTGATAAGAATTCACAGTATAACAAGAAAGAATAACTCGAATGAAATTGAGGTGAGGGACAGCTTGGAAAAAAAACAGATGCTGTGTAATCTTAGATGAAGATTTAGGGGGAACAAAAAGAATAATCCTAAATCATTTTACAAGGTTTGGGTAATTCCCCCCCTTCTGCTTTCATAAGTATCCCGAGCTTCACTCTCACTTTGCTTTCTTTTTCACTTCTATACCTGCCAAGGTCTCCCTCAGCCCTGTGCCACCAGGCTGTGTCGTAGCATCTTTGGGGTGGTAGCTGTGGGGCTAATAAGTAACTGATTCCTTGGATATGACTGGAAGAGGATGGGGATGTGCTCTACATTGAACGGTTTTGTCCTCATGCATTGCCTTTCAGCTGATTGCAAACGGCTTTTGAAGGAGTTAGTGTCTTTGCACTTAATTTGCAGATGGGAGGAACTGCATTAGTGGGATGGAGGACGCCTGGCCCACCATATCTGGGCAGAAAAGGAGTTAGACCTCAAGACTTAAAGCCTGTAGTTGTGAGATGACTTCCTCCCTCTTTCATGTGCCAAAGAGCTTAGCTTTGCATCACAAATTCAACATTATATGTCTAAGCCTCCACCTACCAGAGTAGGACTAAGCAACACATATGAAGTTCTGCTGCTGAAGTTTCATAGTTTTTAGATGAAATGTGGACCCATGACATGATTAAGCATTGCTTTTTCCCCACAGCATGTGTAAGGATGGTACAAACTCTGACGGCCTGAAGAATGGATATAAACCTCTTCCCCATACCATGTCTTCCCCTACCCCAAAAAGAGCAGCCCAGCTCTCCTGTGAGCCTTGCTCACAATGTGGCCAAGGCAGTATGAAGCTCTTTGAAGGTAGCAAAGCAGCAATGGAGAGAAGTTCCACATTTATCTCTAGGCTTATGTAACTATACTGCTTGCAGGACAGCACAGAGCCTTCCTGAACTTGCCCAGGGAGCACCTGCAGCTCAGGCACAACCTCAGCCAGATGGTGCTTTGCTGCTGATTCATCCGTGGTCTTGTTCTACAGTGACTTCTCTATGGAGGAGTAACTGCTACAGGGCACGAGTGGCATGGTTCCCCCTTGAAACCTAAAACAGAATCATTAAGGTTGGAAACAACTCCAAGATCATCAAGTCCAACCATCTACTAAACATTACCATGATCCCTAAACCATGTCCTGAAGCGCCACATCCACATGTTTTTTGAACACCTCCAGGGATGGTGTTTCCACCACCTCCGTGGACAGCCTGTTCCAATTCCTAACCACTCTCTCAGTGAAAAAATAAAATCCTGATATCCAACCTAAACCTCCCCTGGCACAACTTAAGCCCATTTCCTCTCATCCTATCGCTAGTTACCTGGGAGGAGAGACCAACACCCACCTGACTACTACCTCTCTTCAGGTAGTTGTAGAGAGCAAGAAGGTGTCCTCTCAGCCTCCTCTTCTCCTGACTAAAAATCCCAGCTCCCTCAGGCACTCCTCATCAGACACGTTCTCCAGAACTTTCACCAGCTTCATTGCCCTAAATGGTTCCAGTGAGCATGCTTTAGCTTGGGTAAGAGTACCTATAAAAAATGACAGATACAAATCACAATGAGTGATATTTTGTCTACAAATTTTATATATATGTGTAATAAAAATTACATATAACAATTTTATATTATCTAAACAAATTCACAATGAATAGAATTCTATTATGCCCCATGCCTGTCAGTGTTTAAGAGGCATATGGCCAATGTGCTCAATAATGTGCTTTAATGTTTGGTTAGCTTGACATAGGCAGTTTGCCTAGATGACCATTAGAGGTCCCTTCCAACTGGAATTACTCTATTCTAGTCTAATCCATTTCATTCCATTCCTATTCTATTCTAGTCTAGTCTAGTCTAGTCTAGTCTAGTCTAATCCATTCCATTCCATTCCATTCCATTCCATTCTATTCTATTCTATTCTATTCTATTCTATTCTATTCTATTCTATTCTATTCTATTCCATTCTATTCCATTCCATAACATTCCATTCCACTCCATTCCACTCCATTCCACTCCATTCCGACCCCATGGAAATGGTAGGAGGCCAATTAATGGAGTCGTTTAATGTGGGACTGAAGAAAATAGTTTGGAAAGTGCTCAAACAGTAGCAGGAGAATGGTTTAGATGAAGCTAATATTTCTTCTTCATCTTTTTATAACTTTTTTGTTTTCCTGTCTCTCTATATTTATGAAGCATCATCAAGGCACTTAGCATGCTGCAGACGCAAGAATGTAAATTTGCTCTTCAACTGGGCACGTGCAAGCAAAACTCAACTCTAAAGAAATCTACACAGCTGTCTTAGAGGGGCCTGACTATTCAGGGACAAAGCCAAGCTCTTCTGCCTGTGCTTCATGCCAGCCAGCTGCACAACAGCTCTGATGTCACAGCAATGAAGTCCAGCAGGGATGGTATGTTTCTGAGCCGATGGGTTCACCGTTTGCCATGACCGTGTGATTTCTACACAGGCGGTGACGTGCGTCCCCACTCAGGCTGGAGTGCGAAGAGGAGAGCAATAGAAGTTTTCCCTTTTAGCAGAAGCAGAATCTTTTGGGGGAGTTCTTGTAGGTTCTTCCCAAAGCGGTGAATGTGACGCCAGGCTATGGCAATAGAAATCGGTTTATGTTTTTAAACTGTAAGAACTGTCACTGGTGTGCTGTTGGTCTGGGCACCGTACAGCACATCAATGGGCAGCAATGTGATTTTAAGTCCTCCCCACCCTCTTCCTCCCAAGCACACCAGCAACAGGGGTCAGCACCTTGACTCCCAACAGCTTGCACAGTATTTCCTGAAACCCCCACTCTTACCTAGCAAGTAGCATTAAAAACAAAACAGAAAATTCCATTTAGGTCCTTCTGGGATGCCTGGTTTAAATATCTTATTTTTAAAATGAAATGTTCCTACATCCAATTTTACTGTTTATGGGTCTTTTGTGATAAAAGCAATGTAAATTCTTCTGACAGAAGGAAAACTAAATTCACTCTCAAATCTCCTGATTGATATTCAAATAGTACTTTGGTAACAGAGGTAGGTACTAGTTAGAAAATTTGACTAGTTGTCAAATCTCTCAAGTTCTTCTGTGGGTAAAATGAGGAGAAAAAAAATCAGTTGCGCAAGGGTAGAAGCCCATGTCTTCAAAGAGTTCAGAGACTGGAGAGTCAATAAAAGGAAACAATTTAATACTCAGAAGTGCCTCCAAGCAGTACAACTTAAAAAGTTACCTTGTACTGTCACGCTTTTGGAACCGTTTGGCCCTTTCGTAGCACACCATCCAGTTGTTGTGTTTTGATCTCATAAATATCGACTCTTGGTCATGAGTTTCCAGCTGCCAAGGTGCCTGTGATAATCCAGCCACCCAGCCCAGCATTATTTGCACATCCACACAGGCAGAACAGCCTCTCCTGTCCAAGGACGTCCATCAGGATACGACAGTTTCCCACCCTTCCCTGAAATACTTAGTTTTGATAACCCTCAACCATTTCCAGAATATGCAGGGGGTGGCCCAGCAGAAGCAACTCAAGATCAGCTGACTGCTGAAGCAGCAGTGCTAAATAAAATGACCACCGACAAGCTCAGCACTTTACCCTCTTGTCCCTACTCAAAGAGGGGACACCTTGAAGTCCCTATTCCTGACTCCGCTCCCACTCCTTCCTGCCTCAGTCCCTAGCCTAACTGTAGCTAGCAGGACTCACCGCTCTTCTCCTCACTATAATAATTCTCAGTCCAGCAAGTCTCTCTGTCTCTGTTCCCTGGAGGTGAGTGTTCAGAAAGCTTACAGTGAAAGCTGGAGTCAGAGGGTACTTTCCGCTCTGCCCTGTATGCCAGAAAAAAACCTGATACCTGTGATGGATCACTTGGTTTAATGTGAGTGTGAGGCATTTTGTTTTTCAAGTCCATGAAGTTAAGAGCTATTAAAAGGCAGCTGCTTATTGACAAGCTATCAAATAAATTTGGAATGCATCCTGCTGTGTAGCCATCTGATGAAGCTGAATGGGAAAGCTAATGACCCTAGCGATATACTAGCCATAAAATATGGCCTTTATTTCGGCACTTGAGGTTTATTCTGTAGCAGGGTAAGGAAGGCAAATGTAATGCATCCCATTTTCCTCCAGCGTAGAATTGCACATGTACATATTGGTTACAAGGCATCCAGACGACTTGCTCTTTATAGCCTGCCATGTACTCCTCCTGCAAGCCTGATATCAAAACAGAGCTGGCAGTCTGGAGCAAGCAAAGCAGCTGATGATTTCCTTGAATTTCTGTTATTTGGAGTTATTCCTCAAATATGGAGTGGAACATCGGTTGGGGCAGATCAGTTAATTAGCTCTGCCAGTTTTCTCCCGCTGAGAAGCTGACCCAGTTGTTATAAATAATGCAGAGCGTTTTCATGCTCTGTGTACTGCAGTGGTGTAGCTATCTGTAGAGTTTTGCTGATAGTGACATCTCTTATACTCACGTGACCAGCTTGGATAAAATCAGAGATTTATTTTGATTAGCGTCGCGGTTTACATGGCATTGCTTGTGTCCTCTAATTGGATGAAAATAACTGAGAGCATGATTTCCAATAGCGAAAATGCATTCGGAAATAATCTTTCTGGCAGAGACTACTTTTTTCTGCTTTGTCTGTATAGCACCCAACACAATAGACGCCTTTAGGGTTAGCAAAATGCAAATAAGAGTTTCAAACTGAAATACACGTAAGTGCAGAGGGTAATCTGCTGTTTACACTCTCAAAGTGAAGGATGTAACCCATTTGTTCTTGCGATGGGATACATTACACGTGTCGCAAACGTTCTCCGCTGTTTGCTGCAGTATTGACTGTTTTCTTTAACGCTGCTGCACAAGGGAAGAAGCAAATAACAGTGAAGGCATTAGGCACATTTTATCCATAGACACCTAACTTAAGCTGACAGCAAGAGCAAACACTCTTCTACGTGTAACTGTTGTACATCTGTCTCCAATCCTACATACAAAGTCTAATAATCCTGCTACTTAGGACCATATTTTTCTGATTTCAGAAGTCAGCTCAATGAAATGACTAACAAATCACCCTGTCCATGTAAAATAACTCAACACATGGACTCATGTTGATTTTTTTTATAAATAACAGAGCAGCTGATGAGAAGGCGCCAGTGTCAGTGGAAGAGATGTCAAATGTGAAAATGAGAGTTTGGGGTAAGGTCATTTCTGGGAAGCAGAAAGAAAGACAGGGGAGAGAGAAAATCCAAAATCTTTATCTGTCCAAAATCCTACTCATTCTTCCTCGCCACCAGTCCTCCTATTGCCCCAAATCCACCCCAACTTCCCTCATTGACATGAACTTCTCCTTAAACCTACTTGTTGCTTTGCTGATATTCAGTATAACTCCCCCCTGAATGAATCACAGAATCATGGAATTGTTAGACTTGGAAGGGACCTTGAAGATGACCGAGTTCCAACCCCCCTGCCATGGGCAGGGACACCTCCCACTAGACCAGATTGCCCAGAGCCCCATCCAACCTGGCCTTAAAAACTTCCAGGGATGGGGCTTCCACCACCTCTCTGGGCAACCTGTTCCAGTGGTTCACCACCCTCATGGGGAAGAACTTCTTCCTAACGTCCAATCTAAATCTACCCTCCTCTAGTTTGAATCCATTCCCCCTTGTCTTGTCACTGCCTACCACCCTAAAAAGTCCCTCCCCAGCGTTCTTGTAGGCCCCCTTCAGATCCTGGAAGGCCACAAGAAGGTCTCCTCACAGCCTTCTCTTCTCCAGACTGAATAACCCCAACTCTCTCAGCCCATCTTCATAGGAGAGGAGCAACATGTTCCTGTGCGTCTTCTGGATGACAATAATCAGTTCACATCCATGTCTGGATGCAAAAGAGCAAGTGTGGTGAAGGGCAAGCTCATCAGACTCTATTGAACATCATTGTCTAATCAGATCTCAACAATTCCCCGAGTCATTTGCATGCAGGAGCTGGGAGTTTTTATGCCAAGGAAGAAATATTACACTCAAAACATTCTTTGCTTCCTACACATTTTCCCCTAGATATCTATTACCAGCTACAGTCAGGACAGGTTGAGTACTGCACCCCACGTGGCCATCCTGATGTCTTATACGCTCACATTAAGCAAAGTTGAGTTGGTGCTGAATTAAACGGTATTTCAGCCTCTCTAAAATCCATCTCGGCTAGTTATGGCCATCTAAGAAGACTTTTAGGACCTTAACTGTTTCTCACATGACAACATGTGGGGTCTATGGCATAGGCATCAACAGCCATAAGGCACCTTAGGATCCTCCTACAGCCAGCAGGAGACTACTACCTCTGTCAGTAGAGACTAGGGAGAGATTCATGATTTCACTAAGTAGTTCTGCATGTTTTAATCAAATACAAAAGCACACTGACTGTGACTAAATCTCTTATAACTATAAAAGCAGCTTAGATTTAGACACCTAAAATCAAGTGACGTGTTACCCTTAATCTATGATAATGAATAGAATGAAAGAGGTATTTCCAGAGATCAAGACATCCCATCTTTGATGCCTTGTGAAGGATGGAATGCAGATGGCATATTTTTTTAGCACCCTAGAAATCAAGACTTATTTTTAATGATTAATTCTATTATTTTTAATGATTAGTTGTATTCCCTTTGTTTAAAAATAAAGAACATTTTGAGTCTTACAGCTGTAGAAGTAGAAAACAAAGGAAGTTAAGAATCTAAATGTTCTTTAAAACTTGATCTTCTGGGTAATAGGAACTGATGAGATCTTTCCCTATGTATTGAGCCTTCTGTGTCATGTCTGAAATGAAATGCATAACCTTTTCTCTAAAAGTTCTGCTTTGGGCTAATTTAGGATTCCACTTTTTGGGAACGCAGCATCTATTTTGACTTCACTAGAGGCTGGTCAAACACAAGTCAACCCTTTTCTGGGTTCTCTCCATATTACTATTGCTAAGCCCAAGTTAATAAGCCTGGTTGAGAGGCTCATTTCTCTTGGATAATACCTACGGGCTACAAGGATGAGTGCAGGCTCCAGCTGGTGTCTGCACTGTGTCACTGGCCGTCTCATCCCTGAAGGCAACATGTGCTGTAAAAAGACTCTGTCATGCTCTGTTTGGATGCTGTGCTCCGAGTTGCACTGCTCAGCGTCCCAGCGGTAAATCTCAGCGCTGTAAATACGTACACCCCGACACTTGGCTTTTATCTCCCAGCAGGCAGCTGCAGAACAACAGCCCCTGAAGGAAGAGTACTTTCTAACATCCATCCGCTGGAGACTGACTTTTGCCACCAAGCAGGCACTTTACAGCCCCTCCTGGTCACCGGGGGAGCGTTCTGTGTCCCTGCTTTGTGCCAATTCCAGCTGCAATGACTTTGCGTACTCAAGTGCCAAGGGCTGTAGCTAAAACTGTCCCCTGCATGCAGCTAAATTAGCAACCGTATTTTTTCTGATGAGGCAACATCTCTGCAAGTAAATGAAGGAAGGCTGAGAGCGTTTTCCAGCACTGAAGGCAGCAATGGCCTGTGTTTATACAATTGAACTCTTTTACTCTGTAAAGCGACGTTGCTGCATCCCGACTGCCTATCTGGAATGGTTTTGGGGCTGTGCCAGCTATCAACTGGCGTCCAGAAATTGTAAGGACAGTGCCCAGGCTAAAACCACACCAGGGATCATTGTAAAAATGTTTATCAGCAAATTCCAGTGCTCAGCAATATTTCCTGGTGCTGTTTTATTTCCTAGGATAGCAGTAGTCCACTTACAGCCTCATCGTATGGGGACCTGAATTCTGGACACCCTGGTAACAGGTGAGCTGTAAGACTCGACAGTTGATTGAAAATAGATGTTCTAGTAGTTGAAATAATAAGCTGAGCTGGCACAAGGGCTGGTGGCTGCCTATGCATCCTATAAAACTCCGGGTTTCAGGTGCTCCTGGCGACTGTAAACTCTGCTGGGTAAATGGAGACTTTCTGAGGAGCGAGGGAGATGATTTTCTTTCACAGATTGTTCATATACTGGATGTTGCCTTCATAAAACATTCCTTTTTCCACGTAGAATATTAAGTGATCAAAGCATCTCAAAGCAAATGGATTTGCAAGAACACCGGGTATGGTGCTATGCTATTAATATGCTGAAAGCCCTCTCTATCATCACTTCTGTTATAGCTGATTGGAGTTAAAGCCCTGCAGAGTCAAACTTTGAAAGAAGGTGACTGTTTATTTTGTTTCAATTTTTTTCTACAAACTTTTATTCTAGAAGCTCTCACAGTGATAATTGTTGAGTAATGAAAATACATAACAATAATTCAGCTCTCTCCTGTGTCTTGAGCTTTATATAGCACAATATTATGAATATTCTATGTGATTTTTTTTATTTTTTTTTAATGTGATGGAAATGTGAAGTTATCTTTACAAAGCATAAAGAGTCACGCATTGTTATTTTTACCCTTTATGGGGAGATGGAGCAAGGAGCCCACCCGCTCAGAAGGCAATAACAATACTTCTTATTAAACATAATTGTTTCCATGGGATTGTAGGGCTGAGATTATAGAGACAATAAAGTTCCTAGCCAAAACGTCACTTCATCTCCTTGCTTTATAATCGCCCATTGTACAGCTGTTTCGCTCACAATGCGGGTGGCAGATCTCTATAATAGGGCTTTAGAATCTCTAAATTTGCTAATGAAAAAGTATTTAATCCCTGCTCGCCAAGACAAATCTTTAATTGGTAAGTCTGTTGGTGTTGCTGTGCTGCGAGCGTTATGTAAGAAGCCAGGCTCTGTTCGCACGCATTCGGACACCATGGTTACCGGCAATGCTATGCGTGAGGGTGAGGAGCGCAAACCCCGAGCTTTCATCACCACCAGAGCTGGTGGGATAATCAATGAGTTGTATCCTTGCTCCAGAAGTAGGTTTTCATCTCCTCGGCGAGGCAGTTACTAAAATACCAACACAGCCCTCAGAAATGAAGCCGGTTCACTCCTAATTTAGGGGCTCATTGTTACACATGTCGTCTCCTGGCTCCTCTTCCTGACTTCTCTTTCACATCACAGAAAGGAGAGAGGACGTTTAGATCATGCTGGAAGTTAAAAATCCTGCCTGTGAAACAGAAATGATCATGTTTTAGATTAGAAGGATCATGAATTTCCCGCAGCAGGATGAACTGGAAGGTGCAAGTTTTCTACTGAGCATTTGATGGAGGAAAACTGAGGAAGTAGAGTCTCTGTAAGACTTGAACCTGGTGTGGTGTCTTTCTGAGAGGTGGTGTGTATCTTTCACCATCCACCCAGGGCTTGCTTTGTTTAATGAAATGACACAGGACATTCAGACGAGGAGGGGGGGGAAATCTTTAACTTGTGCCTCTGTGAGTTGTAGTTTCCTTCTGACTGCCCAAAGAGGTCAACTGGCTGCTGTTACTGAAAGACAACAGACCCTTATGAACGCTGGGGAGACCACTGCTAACCACTCAACCTTGACACTCCCAGAGACTTGCTGTCAGACCTGTTAGTGTACTCAAGCACATGCTGAACTCATATCTCAATGGGCTTGTAGTCTATTTCCCACCAAATTCAGGATCTCACCTCAGAACTCTGGGAGAAGCAGTTTCTTCAGGCTGCCTTCTCTACTGAGTTCAGTCATAGCTCAGCACCCAAAACCAGAGACACATCTCCAGTTTTACTTTTTCTACATTTCAATCACCACATAAAACATATAAATATCTCTTTGCATTGAGTGTTAGGATTAAAAGCATCGGTGAGGAATAGGAGCTCAAAATGAGACATGGAGTATGGAAGAGATGTGTCTCTTTGCTCTAAATGCAAGAGTCTACTTTAGCATGAGCTGAATTGCAGTCCCTCCAGTCTATGGATGAGATTTCTATTGATTATAATGGCAGCCTGGACAACTTAATCCAGGTGGAGACATTCACTTTATAGACACCTATAAAACCAGGGGAGGTGGATCCCAACCCCCCCATCTTCACTGCCAAACAAATGTATGAATTCTTTGCTTCCTCTCACTCTTTCTCTTTTAGATTTGGTACCTATTTAAATATCCTAAACAAAGTGATGCAGCTCTGCCAGGAAGTACTATGAGACCAGTAGCATAAATTATTTAACAGCTTTCTGAGGACAGGTCTCTCTTTGGAGCCAGATGTGAATTCAAGTACCCACGGGTAGAAAACAGCCTGAACCAACACCTACTGCACACTCTATGAAAATCCATATTAGCACAGCAGTAGACACAGGAATCTCCAGGTGTTACTATTATCAAATAGAGTTTGCCACTCTTGCAATAATTGATTCATTTAGCATTTATTGATTTATACATTTTATTTAGTATTTTTATGTATTTACCCAAATATAGATGATCAGACAGCTAAACCCTGCGTAGTCTTGATGAAATGTAAAATCAAGGCGATAAAAATGTAATGGATTCAGAAAAGTTATGTTGGATTGACTAGTTAGGAATAATCAGTGTGCTATGTATAGAGACGCATAGATATAGATGAAGCTACATTCATTCCCTTACCAAAAATGATCAAGTGGAAAATAAGGCACGCTTACTCTTCTATCACAAATAGTATTTTCTTTTTTTCCTTCAGAGCTCAAGAGAGTATTTCTGTGAATAAACTGGAAATGATAAAAAGTCCCTTTCACTCTCTGATTACTCTTTACTGACACTGCATCTAACATAAAAATAGCCCTTAGCCAATATAAAATTCAACAAAGTGCAGATTTTTGACAGCAATCATTCCTGAATTTAGTAATATTTTCTTTTATTTACTGTCAGGAGTGAATCAAGACAGAAAAAAACCCCACCAGTCCCTTTTATAAAACCCACAAGTTTTACTGCAACAAAATTAAATGATACAGATTTGACACAGGAGCAAAAGACACGATAACAATATATGTGCATTTTGGGGGATGGGGGGAAATGAAAGAGTGAACTAATTGCATTTTTATCTTAAAAAGAAGTTAATAAATTACCATTTCAAAGTGGGATTTACATATTCCATCACTTTGCAAAGATTAGCTTTTTCTTTGATAGTTTTTTCTTTCTCATTTTATTATTCTGCCTTTTGGATGAGATACTCAGACAACAACAAAAAAAAACCCAACTAAAAAAAAAACTGCCGAAGCCCATTCCTTTGCAGACATTCAAAGATCTGTGGCACTTTCCACAAGAGCTGAAAGTGTTTTAAACGTCAGTGTCCTGGCAAAAGTCCAACTTGGGTAATTACATTCCGTCCTGCCTCAAAGAAATCCTTTCCTCAAGCTATAATTTCATTTGGAGACATTGTTCCACACTTCTCTGCCTGGAAATGATTGCTCCGTGATCTCAGCTGCCACATTGCAGAGAGGAAATAGCTGCATTTTAGTGCAAGTAAGTGTTTTCTATAGACTCACTGACATTCAGACATCCACGCTGTGTACCTGAGTCCAATACACACTCTACAAGCTGTCTGCTCACAGTATGCACCTGGGTGAAGCCCTCAATATACTATATGCAGTTGACTTCTGTAGGAAGTGTACGGAATATCGTGCTGTAGTTCACAAAACAGCAACTGCAGTCATTGTATGTGGGCACCTTACGGTTGCCACAGTTTGTAGCAAGACAGTTAGAGGTAAATAGAGTTGACAGGTTCTATCACCAATTTCCTTTCTGATAAAACGTTATAATGAATGGTTCAGAAGTGCAGAATGGCCATAGAGACTTCAGAGAAAAATATTTTCCTATCAACACGCAGTGCATCATGATACTATCGTAGATTCCTATGGCAAGGTCTGAGTCCTCTTCACATTGACCACGATGAAAGGACATCTACCAGTGTCTTTTCAGATTGTCTCCACGGAATTCAAGGCGGATGTTATGTTCCTCATCTGCACAATTTATTCTATCAAGGAGTGGCAGCATCTTGTCTAATTGTAGACAATTAAAAGATCTAAAGTAGGTTTCAGGATCCACTCTGAGAGCAAGACTCCCATAGGTAAACCATTCCTTCTTAAGAAGGTTGTCTAAGAATATGAATATACTGCCAAATCCTTGAAGTCACTGTAGATAAATTATGGAAGATGCTGGAATCCTCATTGGTGATATCAGGTGAGATGAGTGGCACCCAGAATGGAGAACATCCGAACATGAATCAAAACACAGGGTGTTAAAATGAAAACAAAGAGCCTGTTGTAGCACAGGATGAGTAACTGGTGAAAGCTGTCTGCCACCCTGAAGACAGAAAACTGCACAGGAGTATGGTCCTGCCCTCTCCAAGTGGCTGAATCACAGAGCATTTTTATGAGTCTACTTAAGGAAAATGGTCCACTGACTCAGCAGCAAAACTTGTGCCCTCTGATGCCAAGATCCTACATCTCAGCAGAATACCTCAGGCTATGTCAATCCTCTGCTTCCTGAGGTTTCAACTGGGGTCTGATGTACTCACAGGGAAAGGGATTCGGCCCCTAAAGCAGCATATATAAGCAGAAGGAAATATTTTCACAGTCTTCAACGGGTGCTACAACAGGACCTAACTCTTAGCTTCGTTATCGTAAGAGGGATTCTTCCTTTTTCTGGATGGGACTATGCCAGGAGGATTAAATTCTGACTTCACTAGTTTGGAAAGAGATTATGTCCTTGACTTGATGTCACTATTTTCTTTCCCCCTAATTAAAGAGAAAATTCAGCACAGGGGTAAGAACGAGAGAGAAAGCGAGCGAGAGAGAAAAGAATTAAGGAGAAGCTGACCAGAAAAGCCAAACAGTTGAAGTCTTTTAATTTAGTATTTAAAAGCTTTTCTGTGAGTCTGCTTCTCCGAGATATGACTGTTAAAGAAAATGGATTTTCCTGCTTCCAGCCAACCACAATATATGTACATACTGATACACACCCACAAGCACACACAGAGAAATGGACAGAGAGGAGGAGGAGAAAAATTTATTCCGAAGAAAAGATGTTGCAAGTTGTATTGAAGGAATAAGATGCAGAAAGAATCTTTTCTGAGAAAATCCATTTTGTGAATCCATGACTAATCCCTGCAGAACACACATACACACACACACAGAGAAAGGTAAAGAACGAAACAACATAGCTGTGCTTAAAAACGTACTCAGCTCTTAGCACGTATACTCAGGATTGTGGCTAACCCCCCCCCCCCAGTTTTTGTCACCCATCCTTTTTTACGCACATTTTAAAGTAACGTATTTTACCACTCTCTTAGGAAAATAAACAAATGAACATCCAACCCCCACCAAAAACCAACACAGGCATCTTGTGGAGGGCTGGGGAGCTAAAAGACCAGACCAAGATAGAGTTCACGGTGCTATTTACAGCTTGAATCTAAATACAGCCTTAGGACCTTCCTCTCACTCTCTGTCGAAGGCATCGTTGAGGGAAGAAGAGATGTGCTCATGGGGCAAAGAGTGGGGAGGTGTCAGAAGAAAACAAATTTGGGGGTAATTATTTGGCTGAGATTCGGATGCTCAGGCCACAAATGTGGCTGTTCTCCAAGAGATACCAGAGTGACTTGGCAGTCCCTGCAGCCCATGCAGTCTTATGAAGGTCCCCCTCGTCATTAACACAAATTTAATTGATCAAAAAGTGGCCAGAAAATCAAATAGTTTGGGTTGTAAGAGATTTCTGGAGGTCTCTGATGCAACCTGTCACGGGAAGTAGAACCAGCCTCAAAGTTGTATTGCAGCTCACATCCCTCCTTGGTGCATCTTGATTCCATGAGAAGTCCTAAATAAAGGCAGGAGGGAATAACCTCTCCCTTTGCCCTAAGGCACTGAAATATTTAATACAGCTGGTTGATTGTGACTTCTCCAGCAGAGCTGTTAAACAGACACACACTTTTACACATCAGTGTACCTACAGACAAAACTTCATCTGTCTTCTGAGGATAGACGGACATGCGTGCACAAAGGAACAAATAAATAAATGTGATGCATAATGACTCGTCCTTCCACACATCAACAGAATAATTAACTTTTCCACAGTTTGATTTTTCTGTACAAAAGAAGCCCAGTGCCCAGATCAAAGAGAGACTGTGGGACTGGCTACAGTCCAGGGTCACCAACAGATCAAAGCCCCGTGGACTGATCCGGCTCACATGGGTACGTCGGGGAAGGCAGCACTGAGCACGATGGGGTCACTGCAGTTGCTCACACGACATGGCAAAGGGTCTCCACCCGGTTTTTCACCATTTGCAAAATTCAGTCAGCTGCAGCCTTGTTGCTCCTCCTCTGAAAGGGATCGGTCCCAAAATCTGTGTTTTCTTAAGTCATCTAAAACAACGTGACTTCCAGAAGAACTGAAAAGCAGTGAGTAAAAACAATACCGCACCTTCAGGAAAGAGGGACATCAAGATCTGGAAAATCTGGCTTTTTCAAACAGGTCTGAAAATGTAGGTCACCTATTGATGGGCTTGGATGGCTTCCATCCCAGCCCTCTTTTTCTGCTAACTTTTTAGCTAGCCCCTCTCTTTCTCCTTTTAGATTTTGCTTTTTCAAGCTCCAGCCCGCCTCTTCCCAGCCAGCTGTGTATATGAAATGACTTTGGGACATGCTGGCAGGGAGTGGGTTTAAAAATAAACATGGTGATATTCACCAGGAAGACACTGCAGGCTGCAGACTCCTTTCTGGGTGATAAAGATTTAATTATTACATGCTGGCCTTCCTTACCGTCTTCCCAGCTGTAACAGGTGCCTGAGTTTCATCTTTCTTACAGCTTTTTCTCAAGGTAATTAAATCTTTATCCTGGAGATAGGTATATGCAAGTATGTGAGTCTCTTCCTGCTTTAAAGGGAGACATTTTTATTTTTTATTAACTCTACTAATCAGCAGAGGAATTATACATAAACTAAGCTAGGGAGGCTAGAGGGAATTTTAGGTTTTATCTGGTACTGTGTTTGCCCGTAAAATAATCCCATTCTAGGGAAACCTGCTACAGTTTTGATTTTAAGCATAGGTTGTGTTCATTTTGTGATCTCGATAGCTTTATTCCACGCAACCCTGGGATTTATTTCTAATCCTGAGCAAAAGGATTTTTCATGGGAGAGAGAAAGGCTGCAGCAATGAGGACAAAGCATTGGCCTGCAGCAGGATTTTTCCTCAGGCTCATTAAGTGGCTTGGGGCATGACCCTCCATGGTACATTTTATAATGGATCTCAAGTCACTTTGATCGCAGTGTGATCAGATGCTCCTAAATTCTCTCTGTGTTTCCTACCACCAGACACTGCACTACATGGCTTGTGAAGAAATATAGAATGTAAAACAGTGCCATTAAGACATCTGGACTCCAGAAATGTGAATGTCACACGTAGCACTTTGAAGATAAAAGTGAATGTTTCTATACTCTCTAATGGTGAATAGCTGAAAAAAAAAATGTTTATTGGGAGATTCATGCTGAGAAACTCAGGGCAAAGACTGAGATTGGGATTTGGGTACAGCATTACCTTAACACATTCAAAGAATGGCTTGATATCAACGTCAAAAGAGATACGAGCTTAAGGGAAGAGGGTACATATGTCTGAAAGAAAAATCAATTTTGAAGTAGTAAAAACATTACAGAAATCACACTCAATCCAGAAAGTTCAGGAGACATGAATGACTATTCCCTCAGAAAACAGAGGTGGGTTGATTTTCGGCAGATCATTAAGCATACCTCCAAGCTCAGTAGATTATCTTTATGCTTTGAAAATTCCCATTCAAATCTTTAAGAATGATGGCAAGGGAAGGCAAATGACACTTACTTCTCCCCTACTGTCCCATGCTTGGGAAAAGAAGTCACTGGTAAAAAAACCCATTGACTTCTGAGGCAATCAGCCTGGGTAGGTAAATTATGAGGTTCAAAACTTTCACACACAGAGCTGAGAAAGATATTTTCTGTACCAAGCCACGTTTGGTTTCTTCTGTGCCTGTCAGTAGGGTGCCAGTTGCACTGGCTACTGAATTAAGACAAAGCTGCAGATCAATAAAGCTCCAAGGTAGTACGTTCCATATTTTTCTTCTTCAGTGTAGTTGTTACTGGGTCTGCAAACTCTTAAGTTGTAGAATCAGATCCTCAGCTGTTGTAAACGGGCTTATGTGGGTAGTTACCACTTACAGCTGCACTGAAATTTAGTTCAGCTGATGCACATTCGGTATCGAGGTACCATATCGTACCACCTTCATTTGCTTCAAGAGGTATTTCTGTGTGAGTTTTCTGGCAATTTCCTGAGACCCTCGGGGTAACAGATTCTAGTTCTAGTATTGCAAACCTGTATCACCTGACTCCTTGCAGACATTTATCAAGCTCCATGAAGGCCCATTTTGGCTTCTTGTTGCCCCGTTGTTCCTACTGAAAATCTGTTTCCAGAACATGAGTATGTTAATGATTAGGAACATTCTTCTAATTGCCAGACTAAATTTATTCATAGGCAGTTTATTCCTCATTTACTCTTCTACAAACATTGTCTCTGCACTTATTTTCCTACTATTACCCCTTCTTGACTTTGTATGTAGTTCAGACCTTGTAATGAACGCTCCCTCTGTTATGTGCATCAGTTATGGAAACCTCTGAGTGGGAGCTCCACTTTGAGCATGCAACTGGGACCTCAGTGGGTGCTTAGGCACTTTCTGAATTGGAGCTTTAAATGGTGAGGTGGTACCAATAAAGGTGAGAAATGTTCTCCACTAACTGTTTTACCCAAAAGGGGAAAGAAGGTGAAATAAAACAATTGGTGCTGGGGGAAAAGAAGGAGATACTGAATTTCTTGCTGCTCTTTCTTTCCACTTTCTCTTAGTTTAACTGTGGTGCAAGTTACTGATTGCTGGAAGGTTAAATAGCTTGAGATGTTCTGTCCTTAGCATGTCTTCTGAAGCTGCTACTACTGGCCCACTTCAGAGAAAAGATAACCAGATCAGATAAATGGTTTATACAATCCAAGTATAACCATTTTTGTGTTACCCTCTCGTCTCAGCTCACATAGTTAAGCCAAATGTAGGGAAATTATAATTCAATTCACAGCAGAGATGAGATTTTCTTTAAAAAAGATATACTAACAGAAAGAAATCAATTGGAAGTAAGTTGTCCACTTTTAAGGAAAAAAGAGACTTTGTTTGTTTGATGCTATTTATGCTTCCCAAAAGAATCATAGTTTGTAGGCTTGGTCATGAACAGCACTCAGTTGAGACAATGTTTTATTACAGTGCAGGGAAACTTGTCATTTTCACATGAGTTTTTCTGCAGAGGTGGCTGGGAAGTGGAATTTCTGTCCTCTGGGAATTTTCGGCCTCTCGGAATGCATTTTCATTTGTAAAAGAAAATTTAAAAATTTACCGTATATGGTAAACTGCCCATCAAAACTGAGTCAACATTCAAACAGTTTTAGTTTGTGAATATTACAGACAATCCAGAAAAAGGAATGATGTTCAACATAATTTGGCCACAAAATAAGAATGATTAAAATAATTTAGCAAAGTGAGACAGCCTTTATAAAAATAAGTAGTCTATAGTTTTCATCCATTTTTGCAGTTTGGAATTGCAGTATTTCAACAAAAAGTGTTTTTTTTTAGGTAAGGAAAAAAGCTTGATCAAAAACTTTTTGGCAAGCTTTTTTTTATGCACATGGGGACCAGGAGACACATACATGTATGCAAACATGGGATAGCCCTGGGAGTGGTCATTTACAGAAAGCTACAGAATATTTTTGGCTTTGGCTGGGTCCTCATCAACAGTTTAACTTCAGCCACACCCGAGATGACTGATGACCCTCAAATCTTGCTGGGTCCTCATCAACAGTTTAACTTCAGCCACACCAGAGATGACTGATGACCTTCAAATCTTGCAGGGGAGTGTCATGTCCTCATCATGCAGGGCAAGATTTTTGCAGGGCACACTGGCTACTCCATGCCAGATGATGCTTGGCTTCAAGTCTCATCCTTCAATGACTTCTTTGGTTTTAGGATCTATTAGTGTATTTGATGTGGTTTTACTTTCAGTCCAGAGTGTGTAAAATAATTTAGGAGTGGTGTTACAGCACACCACAGTCACATATTTCTAGAATGAACCTGAAAGCATGTGTTAGGCTGTGTGATGTGAACTTCTCCCAGAACAGTTCTAGGTGATTGTATCTGACTGTCTCCTACATCATCTTATATCATCCTCTTCCTGGCATAAACCCCAGATTTTGCCTGCATCCCTAAAAGCCTTTACTCAGCCTCCACCAGAATCACCCAGGTAGCATCCTCAGGCAAATGTGTTTCATCTTCCAGCTGTGCCACTGTGTAATAAATCATGATGTGAAGAATCCTTCACAGACAAACCTTTGTAACCTTTTTCCTGCCTTTCTTTTTCTTCCACAAAGCTTACACTGTATTTCTTTGCACTTGAATCCAGCAAATTCCTGTGAGATGATAGTTGGCCCTGAATGCTTTTTTTTTAAAAAAAAAACTTTTGGGGAGTTCACCTTTCTCCATGGCCTGCTGCTTAAGCAGAAGCTGGGCTGCTCAAGGCAAAACTTATTACTGACCTGAGGAATAATATTGCTGAATGGCAGACTAATAGAATGAAAGCACTAGCTCTCCAGCAGCAGCAGATGCTAATGAGAGGCATTCACACAGCCTTCTCACAAATTAACATCTCCCTGACACATACCTGCAATGCCTCATTGTAAATAATAAAATCTACCCTAATAAAACCTGGCAGACATTTAAGAAAGACATTGGCATTCTGATATCAAATCTGATCTCTAAATCAAACCCAGAGCAAGCATTTTACATCCAGCAAATGCCATGTGGAAAAACTTCAGGGAAGGTGACTTCTAGGCAATATTCCTGTATTTTTTTCCCTCATTTCTGAAAGATCATCTTCAACCTATGTACAAAACCATGAGCTCCTGAGTTCACAGAAACCTGCGAAAAATGAGATCTCAATTATTATTTCTCAGCTCACTGTGCAACATGATTGCTAATTCTGACATAAGGAGCAGCAGGAATGTCAGGATTTTTGCCAACATCTGCAGAAAACATGCAGTTATACAGGTGCCAGGACTCCCTCAGTGTATCTGAATATGACCATCTCTTGCTTTTCCAGGTTGCTACTCATTTCCTCTGAGCCCATCTCTTGCCTGTGTGTCCTCTCGTGGCTACACCCAACTCTCCTCTTAGAGCAATGGCTTTAGGCCTCAGTAAACATCAGGTCTTCCCCTGCTTTGATTTCAGATGTTCCTGATCGTACTCATGGCAAATCACTGACTCTGAGCCAGTCCAGCACTTCCTCTTTCTAAAATACCAACTTTAATCTTCACTCCTGTCATTTCAGGAGTTAACCTGTTTTTTTTTGGCCCTGCTCGTTCATCCTCTGTGGCTGCTGGCACAGGTGATGCCAATTTGGAAATGGGCATTTTTTTTTCCTCTCACTTTTTCGTTCTGGACTTCTAAATATTGGAGTTGGTTGTCTTACTCTCTGTGGGCCACCACTGAAAGTTGGATTTGGATTAATCACCCACACACCAATCTGTGTTCTGATGTGTCTCCCACCCTCAGAAACTGCCAGCACAGAAAATGAGCCTCAGTACTGAGTATGTCCAAAATCCTGTTGGAAATTCACAAACCCTGCTGAAAACCGACTCTGAACACCACCCATTAGGGACCAAGCCTATTGTCAGGTGCTTATCAGGAGCTAACCTAGATATTTTGCCCAGAGATTTATGTTCTAATTACTTTAATATCCCTTATGTCTGGGAAGGCAACTAAGAGCTAAAAAGCAGGTTTTGAATCTCAGAAGAAAAAAAAGAAAAACCACAATCCTTTTAACTCTCAGCAGAGGTCAGTCTGTGGTAGAGTGACAGTGATGCTGCAAGGTAATGATCCCTGCCTCGGAAACCAGGGCAGACATCAGTGGCACTTCTTCAGGTGGCATCAAGCATGGAGGTTTCATTAGACCACTTTCTCCACCCTCCTCCTTCAAGGAGGAGATCGTCAGCTGTCAGTCTGATGCCTCTGTCACAGCTTTTTTTTTTCTTTTCCAAGCCTTTCTATTCTCTCACACAGAAACATCTCGTTCGTACCGGTGGTTCAGGCTTCCTCAGCAGAAAGTGGAGGGGATGCAGCTCACTTCCCTTTCATGCAAATACGGGAAGCAGCTGGAAGCTGTTTGGTGAGAGGCAGCATAGGATTGTTGCACACCACCTTTGAAGACCCCACCTGGAGTGCTGCATCCAGTTCTGGAGCCCCTATTACAAGAAAGATCTGGGCATGCTGGAACGTGCCCAGAGAAGGGCCATGAGGACGACCGGGGGCTGGAGCACCTCTCCCATGGAGACAGACTGAGAGAGTTGGGGTTATTCAGTCTGGAGAAGAGAAGGCTGTGAGGAGACCTTCTTGTGGCCTTCCAGGATCTGAAGGGGGCCTACAAGAAAGCTGGGGAGGGACTTTTGAGGATGTGGGGTAGTGATAGGACAAGAGGGAATGGATCCAGACTAGGGGAGGGGAGATTCAGATTGGACATTAGGAAGAAGTTCTTCCCCATGAGGGTGGTGAGACACTGGAACAGGTTGTCCAGAGAGGTGGGGGAAGCTCCATCCCTGGAAGTTTTTGAGGCCAGGCTGGATGGGGCTCTGAGCAACCTGCTCTAATGGGAGATGTCCCTGCCCATGGCAGGGGGGTTGGAACTTGGTGATCTTCAAGGTCCCTTCCAATCCTGATGATTCTATGATTCCATGAATGTGTCTTGGAGTAGCAGCTCTAGGTGATGAGGACTTCTTACAGTACAATGTGAGGAAGGATTGCTCATAATTCATGGAATTTCTGCCTATTTCCCAGCAATTGCATGATGCTGTTTGACAGAACTATTCCCAGCTATAGCATGGACACGGTTCCCAAAAACGAAGCAGTTCTTGCACTGGGCAAGGTTACACAGGCTTCTAAGGCAGAACAAATCCCACTCAAAATCTCCTTGGTTTCCAGTAGAACCATTCAGACACCAGACCATCACTTTCCACCTCCATTAACCTGCCTTGCAAGGTGACCTGCCAAATTTTTGAACAGTTCAAATAATTCAATGACAATGAAAATGAATCTGTCTTCCATGCATGTCCAGGTAAAGAGAGGCTGACCTAAGAAACATTAGCATTGTCCTGGGAGGATTTACGGGTGAGTGGTGGTAGCCCAGCTCCCTCTTACTCTTCTGGAAGATTCACATGCAGTGTCAGCATCATGCTTACGACCAAGCTGGTTAGAGTGGAAGCTACACTTTAAAAATGTAATTCAGCAAGTAGAAGAGACAGATGAAATAACTTGAACCTTAGCCATGCTGCACTGTAAAGACTGATTCTGCAGACTCCTGCTTTCCCAGGGGACTTGAGATGCTGCATGTAATTTCATGCACATTTTAATATTGAAAGGGAAGCTTTCCTTCAAATATATGTGTATCAGAAACTTCAGCACTTTTGCCTATGTGGAGAGTGTTGAAAGTACTCATTGGACTCACTCAGTCAAAACCATTTCTGGTGAACTTTCTAGTGAAAAAAAAGATTTTTTTTCTGACTCTAATTAACTTTCTGTCAACCACTAGCAAGGCAAAAGGATAAGTACATTTTTTTTAAACCATAGATAAGGCTGAGAAACTGAGAACACAGCTTATGCTGACAGGAATTAGGCACTTTTAGGCTGATCTATCAGCCTGAGTGATGATGGCCCCATGGAAGCAGTGAACACATCACCACTTAAAGCATTTACAACTGATCCAGACACAGCACCAGGGAATATTCTGACAGAAAGCATCTCAGACTCAACTGAAGAATAAAGTAGATGGTCTAGTGATGTTGATGTAGGGGTCTTTTGCCTTGGAGTATTTTTAGTTTCCTTCTACAAGGGTGTTCTTTTGTACGTCTCTACATGCCAAGAGCCACAATGAGAAAAGTACTGAGCTCCTGCACCTTTCCAAGAAAGACAGGGAGCACCATGAATTTGTAACAAGTCCACGAGCTAAGGAAACCCTTCGACATGGGATTAACTTCAAGCGTGTCAGACATCCCATTGGAGGATATTTTATTACCAGATTTAATTGAGTGTGTCACAGAGCATTTACTAAAGAAACTGGAGAAGAACAGACAGATTAATCACTCCGATGGTATTTGCAGCCAGTTTTCAAAAAATACTTTAACACTTACAAGCCCTGCGTGCACACTTTCTAAGCATTAGCATGTTCACACCACATCATTCCCAGGCAGAAAAAAACCATCACCTGGAGTGCAACTGGAATGCAAAGTTTTGATTTAGCCTAGATAAAAAAAGATACAGATGCAAAGGGATAATTGACACTAGTCCCTGAAAACTCTGTAGGCAAGAACAGCTACCAGGAGCACTGTATTTCTGAAGAATATTATGATTATTTTTAAAGGAGTCCTAGAAAAACAATTGCCCCAAATTTAGCTCTAATAGGATCAACTTTGCAATCTCATTTTGCTGAGCTCTATACTATTGCCTGAAAGAAAGGGAAGATGAAGCAGGCAAAAGGGTGTATCAGGTGAGGAGGTTTGTTTATGAAGACAGGCTGAGTTAGCCTGAGGGCACCTCAATACAACCCTGTAGAACATGATAGATGTTATTAAGGCAAGGAGATTTTTCCTGCTAACACTCACAGGTTTCTTCCTCTCATCAGGGCATTGATGAGACTGGATGAATAGTTCATGCATTTTGTATCCTCGGACTTTATGATGCTAGTGTTGGAAGAGGCCTCCTAAACAGAAGACAACGATCCTTTTATCAGCACCTTGGCTGCTCTTCAGTCAGAGGAAGAGAAAAATCAAGTCGTACACTGACGTTTAATTAATGTTCTCTCCAGGGCCGAAGGAGATACAACCTTTATTTGTATTATTTATACAGAGATACCCGAGGAACCTAAGTGCATATTCCACCATTAGGGAATGAATGCTCTGAGAAAAATGGCAGCACTCTGCTGGGAGACATGGCAAAGTTTAATTACAGCTCTCAGTCAGGAAAAGAATCTGACCTATCTGCTGTCTGCAGGAGAAACCCAAGTCGAATAAAGCTTCTGACAGTAGAGAAGATAGTTTACGTGTCTGTTTGATGCTGATCATGTTTTTCCAGTTTTTAGATGAATTTAATAGGCCCTAATTCAGATAGCTACACACTTTTAGGCATTTTGGCACGATTGTTGTCACGTATATAAATGTTTTGCTAAATCAGGATTATCATTTAATTTAGTATTGATGTATTGTACTCCCGTGCTTATTTTTTTCTTTCTTTTTCACTTTTTAAAGTCTGTGGTCACTGAAAGT
The DNA here is from genome assembly GCA_013396935.1 of Baryphthengus martii. Classification (NCBI taxonomy): domain Eukaryota; kingdom Metazoa; phylum Chordata; class Aves; order Coraciiformes; family Momotidae; genus Baryphthengus; species Baryphthengus martii. Next base: position 989,443 of record VWZK01014235.1, on the reverse strand, counting down.
CAGAATAGTTTTAATGCCAGCCATGTGTATTCTAAAAGCCAAGTTAAGTTTCTGCTGTTGGAAATGAAGAAGGAGTCATAACCCACAACCACAACTGTAGGTAATTCCTCTGCATGGAGCTGCAGGATTGAACAAGATCATTTTATCATTCCTAAGGTTGTAAACTTTTATGCTATTTCCACTAAAGACAGCACATTTGATCCATCAGCCATATGATGGTACTGGGATTTGGATGCCAGCAGCAAGTTCCAGGTGAAGTGCACAAGACCTTTGAGTTATTTTAAAGAAGCTGGTGGAATGAACAAACTTCTAGAACCCTCATTTTGACATTAATCCCACTGTAGGTGTACATGACACAAAATTACTTCTATGATGATTCTTATCCTTAGAAACAGCTCTCTGGAGCCACTAGAAGTGCTCAAGGTTACTTTTCCTGACTCTCCTCATGCTGGTGCCCCAGGAAGGTTTTTTCCCCTGTACATGCTCTGCTTTACCTGCCAGCCCTGCAGAGGTGTCTCAAACACCCTCAATTGACTCAAACTAAATGCTGACCTCAGACAGATGATTAAGGTTCCCTGAGGAAGGGTTGGTAGGTCCTGACCTTGTGAGAGTCTTGTGAGTAGGAGGTACAAGGATTCCTATATAGAGAACCATAAAAAAAAATTAAAAATGTCAGAGGCAAATTCCCCCCTTCTTCCAACACCTGGAAGGATCACAACTCAGGTGCTATGTGCAGTGGCAAGGGTGAATGCTTGCCTGCATCTATTACCTAGCTCACTAAGAGACACTGTGCTTTTTGCATGCTCAGCAATTAAAGAAAATCAATCCTTCCACCTCTTCTACTAACACGGAGATATTAAATGCAAAGGGAAAACTCCTCTTACATGACACTGAGGGAAGCTCCATTCGCTTCTGTAGTGCTCCTGGCAGTGATTCCTAGTCCTGAGCTCACAAACTGAGGCCGCTCCGTCTGTCAGACAGGGAAGGCCACAGATCCATAACTTCCTTTTATCTACTTTCTGCCCATGCTTTTGCCAGCACTAAAGCAGTGAAGGATTACTAAGCATGGTGTCAGCCACAGACAAAAAAAAATAAATCCAAAAAGCCCCAAATCCAAACAAACAAAAAAGCCAAAGGTAGAACATCTTGATGTATTTGGAGGGCGCAGGGCACAATTGCATGGTAAATTAACCTTGTAACAGCAGTGGTCTCTCCTCCAAACTGGAAGGCGGCAGCTTTTCTCTAAGCTTTTCCAAAGTGCTGCTGCCTAGAAGGTGATCTTTAGTAATATCCCCTTTTGACCATGTTCCTCCATATATTGACTTGAAAGCACAGACATTGTTTACCAAGCAGAGTATTTGTAACCACAAGGTCCTTAGATTACCTGGATGGCTCCTTTTTACAAAAATGGCTTAGGCTCTTTCGTGTCCTCAAGGGGGTCCGTGTTGCTGCTCTTCGCCATCTCCTGAGAGCAACTTGAAGGAAATAAAGGGGTGGTGGAGAGGAACATCTGAAATACTCTTTCCTTTGACTTGCTCTGGCGTTGTGAGAGAATGTCTGGTTCTGCTCAGTTAGCATGTAATTTACCTTTATCACTGAAAGAAGCTATGAATATAGATCCACATCTGACTAACTCTCATTTTAAAAGACCTGTGTCAGCTCCAAAGTCATCTGTAGTTAAAGGCAGATAATAGCAAGATTATAAATCTATGGAAAAGAAATACCATCAATTTAATGTTAATTTATAACCTGAGAAAACTAACAGAGCTTAGTCTACAATAGCTGTTCAAACAGCATCTGCCACTGCTTTTCTTAGACTCCTGGGCTAGATGGACCTCTAGTATCACCCTATAGGATTTTTTTTTCCACATCTTGTACGTAATTCCTATATGACATTTCATTGTAACACTTGAATAAGTGGAAAATTCAGAAAGCAACACGACACAGACCAGGTGGAGCAATTGTTGATCAGCAGATAGTTGGTATATTGCAATTATAATGCAAAAGTATTTCTAGCATGGTGTGCTTCTAGTGGAGTCTTAAAGACTGTCTTTCATGCCCATCGTGCACTGACCTGGAAGGAATTCTTACTGATAAGGCTGTCAAGAGGATACGTGAAGAGGAAAGGATGAATAATGTGGACTCTCCTCAGGGAAGATGTGCTTCTGAAAAAGATTTGTCCCTACCTCAGACAGGCTGAGGAAATAGTAACAGGGTCTAGCCCTTGCTTGTCTTTTCCTTCAGAGAGGGATATTTCAGATCACAGTTTTTTCCACCAAACTGCTAGGATGTATTTCTACTCCTTCTCCAAAAACAAGTATGATGGCGAAAAGGGCAAAGGGTTCCTTGAGTACTCAAAAGGCTTTTTTTTTCAGAAAAGGTCTATAACCTATGAATTTTTACTTACTGTAGCTGCAACTGGAAAATCTTTTGCATTCACTAATATTTACGCTTCAAGGATGTTGCTCAGTTGGAGCAATCTAAAATATTCTGTGATTCTGCATTTGAAACAAAAAATATTTCAATGAGGAGTTTGATCTCTTTGTTTCATCACGACAAGGTCAAGGAATGGCATAACAGGGCCAGGCAAAAATTCAAATGGGGACAAAAATTATTATAATACTGTATTCTACAGAAAGGATAATACAACAGAATCCAATGCCTGAAAATGTAGACAAGGCCAATATGACCTTAAAATAATTGGCCACTCAGACAATGTGCCAAATGCTCTAATTCTTATCTATTTTAATTTCTAAATCTGTTTCTTGATGTGGAGTGGGTGTGGGGGGTTGGGAGCTTTTCTTTTCCCTAAAAATAATCTTCTACAAGCAGAATTAATGTACTTGAATCAGGGCTAAGTCCAGCAAGTTATGGAAGTGGTCAGAATAGACAGTCACAGAAATTTCTCCTGTCTCCTCAATAAAGTTGTTTTCTCATCTTCTCAGCAGCTGCACCTCAAAGCACTCTAGAAGGAGACTGGTTGGATTAGAAACGCAGATGTGCAGGGGAAAGGAGTTCGTTCCACAACACTCAAGAGTCCAACAGCAAAACTGGGCATGTGCCCTGATCTTGTACATCCTGGATGGAATCTTATTCCATTCTATCTCCAGGCTTCAGACTGCTCATGGGAAGCCTTAGTTATGATATCTCATGCATGCCCTAGTCTCGTACATTATTAACAAAGGAAAAAGTCTCTGCTCCACATGCTGATAGACGAAATAGAAGGACTAGCACAATTTTATAACAATAAAAGCTAAAATTTTACAGAACAGACTAAAACATAAAAATAAAATCCTCAGATTTTTAGGAAGTGGTCAAATCAGGAGATGCAGATTTTTATTTTTTTCCCCTGGGACTGGAAATAGCCATTACTGTTATGAAGTGCTCAGACCAAAAATAAGATGTGACATTTTGAAGTGCATACAATCTAGTAAAATATAAAATATTTAATAAATATGTAAATTGGTCAAGCTGCTTCCCCAAGGAGGGAAGCTTCAGTCGTGCTTTACAGCCCTCATTCACTTACGCAAATACTTTAAGAGGATCAAGGATGGGTTTTAAATGAAGTTAAAGTTTAACGAGAAATATATAATCCTTCAAGGAAGAGATTTTGTCATCTTCATTTATAACTTCTTGCAAGTTTTGAAAGAAATAAGTTGAGGGAGTAGCTTTCTGAGGCTTTGTGCTTCCAAACGAAGAGAACTGAAGCGACCCACCTGAATCCTGCAGTCAGGGATGTAACAAAACAGAAATATAATGAACTTATCCGTTGCTCAGGGACTTCTCGACTTTCCCAAAGATATATGTAAGCTCATTCTTCAACTCATTCCTATAGGACCCAGATACAGTCTTCTGACATTTCCTCTTTGGATAGACTGGCATGTTGAAGGGACATCCAAAGTCACCAGGATCTATGTCACGTGTCATAGGTCCCCTTTTCATATCACTTCAAGTTTCATCTTCCAGTATTTAAGTGTTCTGTAATAAATAAATTTTAAAAAGCTAAATCTTATTCCTCTAAAATTTCATTTCTTTAGCAGTTAGAAAACGTACTTAAATTTCCAGATCAAACTGATTCATATCTAAAACATACCCATACATACGTATATCCTCCCTAAAAATAAAAAGTTCTGTGATAGACAGAACATAGGAGAGTTTAGAGAAAATTTTCCAGGCTCTTAAACCAGCCCTGACATCAGGCCTGCTTTTATAACACATTCAGTTTCTGGAAACTGCTTAGGAGTTAAAGATAGTTTCATACAACATGTACAGTGGCACATTCTCATGATACAGGCGGGGTTTTTTGAAGCCACTAACAGTCCTGAAAAAGCTGTGAATTCTAAGGAAGATACTGAAGGAGAAAGAAATGTCTGGGTAAAGAAAATAAGAAAGAAAATAACTCAGAAAGTGGCTTTGTGCTGGGGAAGACCCCAGCAAAGGGACATGTTACATTTATATTTTGTAACCTATCCCTGGGTTACAAGGCAGGATGAAAACAATAAATACAGATTCAGAATTGTTGAAGCTGGGGAGTGTTTAGAACTAACGAAAAGCTTGTTTGGGGGGTGGTATCAGAAAGTAGAAATTTCCCTTGACACATGTTTGCCTCTGCACGCTTGTGCATTGCTTTGTTAATTTTCACCCTGTTTCTCCGAGTAATTTCACACTAGAAATAATTGTTCTTCCTGCTTCATGTGCTCACACTTTGCATGCTGGAAAGTCTGAAGCAAGTTGATAAAGCACCTGTGAGCCTGTGGGGTTCAGAATTTACTCTCTCCCTACAAGGAAAATTATTATCTCATGCTTCAGTGATGCCTGCTCAGAGACCAGCATTCTGCTACAGGTGCCCATCAACTTGACGAAGGTCCAAAGAGGTGTTGTGGTGATGAGGAAAACGGAATGGAATGAGAATAGGTTATTTGAAAACCAAACTAAATCTGCATTAACATCACATCACTCACACAGCACTGCAGGCAGATTTTCTCATCCTCTCTGATTTCACCTTTACTGCCCATGCAGGGAGAAAGATGAAGAGAAGGACTGAGAGAGGGGAAGGTCTGAGACATCACAAGTCCAGGAAGATCTTTATTTTCCACCTCGATCACAATAGTTTTGTAGAATCCATTTCATTGTTGTCTTGATCAGGTTATTGTAATATTGTGCAAGGTTTTCTGGAGTGTGGCATTCATCCTGTGACAACACACCAAGTACCATTTTTTGGATGTACCCACCACAGCCAGAATCACTGCTTCAACACCATGTAGACATGTTGCTCATCTCTCACTCTTAACTTGGTGGGCAAATGCAATTTGTACAGCCCAACAATGCAGACAAAGCTTGGCTCTCCTCCAGGTGTAGCTAACAGAGGCCACGGCTCTCTGCCCGGTGGATACCACGGCTCCCTCGTTGAGCTGGCTGGGCTCAGCACCTTCTCCAAGCTCTTTGAGCAAACCACAGCCCAACACCTTGCCTGGTGCGCCCCACACTGCTTGCAGTGCTTCCCAGGATTTTTGTTTTTATAGATAGGAGGAGGGCTGCCCTAGCTGTGGGAATGGCCAGGTCTCCTCAGCATCTTCCCACAAGAGCTGCTGGCTCCTGGAGGGTCTCTACACGGTCTTGGTATTTCCCTGTCTCAGGAAAACTTCCTCTACACTGAGATTTGCTGTGGGCCAGTCCCAGAGCCGATCTCCTCAGCAACTGACTGAGATTGCTTCATAGGTGCCTGAGATTGACATAGATGCTTTCAAAAAATTTAATCTCTCTTCACGTTAGCAGTTCAAAAATAATTTATACAATGCATTTGGACAACTACACCTCCCTAAGTGTCAGTGAAGAGAAGCAGTCACTTTTGGAGAAGAGTGTCAGCACTAAGCAAATCATTTGCCTTGTGGACAACCTTCTCAACCTTCAGCGAGCTGTGTATGAGGACTAAATTGAGATCTAGGTTAGACCAGATGCCTATCTATCTTCTACCTGGCCAAAGTTCAGTGCAATTAACTTAAATTCAAGAGATTTGCGTGAAATTCAAAACACTTGCTGTTTAGAACTGACATTCCCCTTGCCCCAGCTCCCTCAGTCAACAGGAATGTGCGAGCTGTTGACTAGATTCCTGTTTTGGTTTGTAATTATTATTTATTTATTAATGGCTTCAGATTAGTATCTTTTCACACTTTCATCTCTGCAGTCACTGACCATCTCCCGGCGTCTCATCTGTGCTTGTGCAGAGCAGTACGCAAGACTTTTTCTTTGATGTTGTTGTAGCCCGATAGCAATGTGAAATTAGAGAGAGCTGTGTCTGTGGGCAAATGCTCACTGAAAATTAGTTACACAGGCTGGCAGTCAAGCAGTTAAACCAGGCATGGAAATGGTTTGCAATCTGTTCCACTAGTCTCTCATGTTTCCATTGTCAAAGTGGGATTATTTTTCAGCTAAACGGCCGCCCTCCAGTACCAGCCTTGAGAATCAACGCAATTAAAAGCACCAGAAAAAAAAAAATTATTGTTTTTAAGTATATCTCTAAGCTACGGGGGAAAGGGAAGGAGAAATCTATTGCAAATTAGAGTATTTGTCCTTACTATTCATGCTTCTCAGTCTGTATCCAGTCATGAGAGGAAGAAGCTGGGTTTGATCTCTTCTGCTCGAGACATTCGTCGCTGTTTAAAAAGGAATACACCCTTGGTGTTTATTCATAGTGACAACAAGAAGTTCCTCATCACTGGGAATTGCTGGACCACTGGGAAGCACAGAAAGGGTGCAGCTTTCCTCGGCTGCCGGAGCAGCCTGCGCTTGGTGCTGCTTGAGCACGAATGTCACAGCTTTTAACGAGTGTCTCCCGTGACCTTCCTCAAGGACACCTCCTTGCAGAAGGGAACAGGGATGCTGTTTTCCCGGTTTGCTGTGTGTAGGGTGCGTCTTAATGGGATTTCATGTCAGACTTAGAAGTCTGGGGGAGGTTTAATAAGCATAAAAGGCTAACCTTCCCCTTGACTTGACCCTGAAATCCACTTTCTCGGGAGAAGGGCAAACTATGCTTTTGCTCTGGGTTAGCCTGAACACTCAGAACAATCAGGATGATGCCTTTGTGGCAGTTAAGCGCTGATTTTGAAAGGGAATTGGCAAGCAAATGACATGTAGTGAAGACAGAGAAAAACTCACGAAAAAAATTTTCAAACTTCAATTTTACTTCAGTCACCTTCCATCATATGAAACCTTCTGCTGTGCATACAGTTGAATGTCCTTTTTATCATCTTTAATGTCCATTCCAAGAGAACAGGACACATTAAGAAAAAGAAAAATCCACCAAAATCCACAGGATGCCTCTGCTCAGATAATCAAAGTGCCACAAGTCACTAGAGACTGGGAGGCTGTTATGGGGAAGCAGCACTTGACTGACCTCTCCTTATATTCCTGCCTAACCATCTGCAACTGGCTAAAATCAGGGACAGGATGCTGAAGGACAAGATCCAATGATCTCACTCAGACTTTCTTATGTTATTTTTCAACACCAACAGCTTCAGCTTGATGTTGAGTTTTGTAGTAGTTCTACAGAAATGCAGCTCCTTCCAGGAGGATGTTTTAGGGCAGTCAGTAATGTCACAGCACAGCTTGAGTAGGAACTGAGCAATAATTTTATGCTGTTGCAACAACAGCTGGGAAATCAAGCACCAATATAGGATGGGCAGTGACTGGCTTGAGAGCAGCTCTGAAGAGGTGGACTTGGGGGTGCTGGTGGATGAGAAGCTCAACATGAGCCATCAGTGCAGGCTTGCAGCCCAGAAAGCCAACTCTATCCTGGGCTGTATCAAAAGAAGTGTGGCCAGCAGGGCGAAGGAGGTGATTCTCCCCCTCTACTCCACTCTGGTGAGACCTCACCTGGAGCCTGCGTCCAGTTCTGGAGCCCCTATTACAAGAAAGATCTGGATGTGCTGGAACGTGTCCAGAGAAGGGCCACGAGGATGATCCGAGGGCTGAAGCACCTCTGCTATGAAGACAGGCTGAGAGAGTTGGGGTTATTCAGTCTGGAGAAGAGAAGGCTGCAAGGTGGCCTTCCAGGATNGTAGCAAAACACTGGAACAGGTTGCCCAGGGAGCTGGTTGAGGCCCCATCCCTGGAGATATTCAAAGTGAGGCTTGACAAAGCTCTGAGCAACCTGCTCTAGTTGAGGATGTCCCTGCTCCCTGCAGGGGGGTTGGACTAAATGACCTTCTGAGATCCCTTCCAACCTAACCATTCTATGATTCCATGATTCCTTCTGCTGGGACTAAGCTGTGACTTCGGGCCAAAAGGAAAAGCAAAGAGCAGAAACAAGATATGAACAATGTCTGGAAAAAAACCAGAAACAACCCACCTGTGTCTCTACACAAGAAAGCAAGGCAAGATAATTCAACTGAGGAGGCCAGAAACACCTTGTAACGGAAGCTGGCAGTTACTAGGCATGCCTTAAAGGTTATTGTCATCAGTCCATACCCAGTTAGCCGTCCTTCCCTGACTGCCAACCAACGTCTGCCTGTGTGTGCACGGCGAGGTAAGTCTCCCAGTCACTGAGTCATGGGCAAGCAGATGTTCCCAGTACCCCATCCCTGCAGGGCTGAGAGCACTGTCCACATTAGCATGTCTGGCAGCACAAACAGTGTCAAAATCTCTCATCTCCCTTCAGACAGCAGTTTAATTCCCATCTTTTCGTGGAGCCATGTTGCAAACTGAATTAACTAAACATCTGCAGGGGAGGAAAAACAAACAAAATCCCACCCGCAAATCCTGTGCAATGCGTCAATCTCTTAGCTTTCTGGAGCCAGCTATTTTATTGACCTGGTTTATATAGCTTCATCGACACAAAGAAGGAGTTAGTAAAATATAATCTTGGACAGGAATAAATGATTGGGAGCAGGGAAAGATGGAAACCGCTTATATCCACTTTGCTATGGAAAACTTGCAGGCATGGAAGAAAACCTAATGAAACATTCATGCCTTGAGAATTAAGTCCTTAAGTTCATGTGATACTATGCTATTCTAGCTTTGCTCATGACCAAATAAACATTTTAGGCAAATATTTTGAAAGAATCTGAGGGGACAACAGTCACCTCCCCACCAAGTTCTTCACATAGGCATGTTTTGGTTATGTGTGTACAAACTTACTTCTCATAGAAGTTAAATATATGATAATTATGACACTGGAAAACAACGGTGTGTGGATCCTTCTGGATAATTTCCCTGATTCCTGTCCCCATCTGGATACTGGCTCCGATTTCACCAGCAGCTGTGGGTCTGTACTGTTAGTCCAAGAGCAGGAATTGCTAGCTGAGACTACTCCTGAAGCAACCTGCTGGGGCTGGTGTTGTAGGACGATTGGGAAACAGATGCTCCTGCCTTTGTCAGGATCTGCACAGCCCAGGCAATACATGTTGCTATATATATAGACATAATAATATAAAATGTATTACATACATCATTATATATAATACCACATCATAGGAGCACCTCTCCTATGAGGACAGGCTGAGGGAGTTGGGTCTTTTCAGTCTGGAGAAGAGAAGCCTCCAGGAACACCTTATATAGACCTCCAGTATTTGAGGGGGGCCTACAGGAAAGCTGGGGAGGGACTTTTTATAAGGGCCTGTGGTGACAGGACAAGGGGCAATGGTTTGAAACTAGAGCAGGGTAGATTTAGATGAGACATTAGGAAGTTCTTTACTCTGAGGGTGTTGAGGCACTGGAACGGGTTGCCCAGAGCAGTTGTGGACACCTGATCTCTGGAAATATTTAAGACCAGGCTGGATGAGGCTCTGAGCAACCTGGTCTATTGGGAGGTGTCCCTGCCCATGGCAGGGGGGGTGGGAACTGGATGATCTTTAAGGTCTCGTCCAACTCAAGCTGTTCTCTGACTCTATGATTCTATATAACATTTCTTTATATAGTGTCCCTGGGTATGTATGTACATTTATATATTGGAGATCCATACTTAAAACTTCAACCAAACTGGGAATTCCCTGGGAAAATCACCAGCATTTTCTCATCCTAGTGGCTTTTGATCAATAGCATCTTATAATGCCTTCTTTTGACCTGTTCTCATGTGTCTTTCTTGGAAAAACTGAAGAACACTCCCAGCCTGAAAGCTGAGTAGTGTATTAGTGACAACCTACCTATCAGGAAATTACGTATGGTTGCCCTAATAATTAATTCTGAAAAATATGGAAGCCACAAATATCACTTACAATTCTGATAGTATTTGTCAATATTTCTGGATTCTGCTGACTGACCTGCATCTTTGGTTCAATGCAAAGGCAGAAGGAGGCCAGTCTGGCTTATGTAGGAGAACCACAGCCCCAGGTCCCCTGGTCTAAAAAGAGGTGAAGTGTCAATAATAGTTTTTTAGTAAGGCAGTGTCCAAGGCCAGTCATCCAGCAGGTGTAAATCACCAGCTGAGAATTTGGCCCTGCATGTGCAAGTTAATATGGAATGCCAATATATAAAAGCACTTCACGACTACCTCAGCTAATTGCTAAATGAAATTTAAGTGAAAAATTGAAATCAAAAGGAAACAACACTATGAAGCTTTTTAAAAAATTATTTTTTTTTCTTCTCTTTTTTCTTTTCTTTTTTTTTTTTTTTTATTTCTTAGCTGCTGTGCAGGTGTTCCACTCTCCAGCGGAGAAAAATGTTTGACAGCAAAGAATATTTGTGTTGGCAGTATCACTTGATCCATGTTTCAGGAGCCAAACTGAAAACATATTTTCACAAGGTGCAGCCGTAGATCATTAGAAGGAGCCAACTTCTGTGGGTTGCATAAGTACATCTGAGAGAGAGCAGATGTGTAAATTAAAATATACCCCAAAACCTGACAGAAATATATTTAGGGATGGGAAAATTCAGTAAGGGCAGCAGATTTTTTGTGTTGCCATTTCTGCTAACGGTCCGGGATTGGTTCTGTCTGCCGCAGTACGTTATCATATGGTTGGGCTTTGCTGTTCCTTCTGCAGTGAAAGCTGTACCCCACCTTTCTTCTCACGGCTTGGTTTCCTGTTGTTAGTAAAGGATAATCTTATCTCTCAGCAGCTGGTCTCAAGAGTACATCACACAGTCCTCCCTGGGGATCCACAGAACAGACCCAAAATGACACAACTGTCAGAGAAAATTCAGACATTTGAGTCACCCATGAGTCTCCCCAGGGAACTCACAAACCAGGACTACAACTTTCTGTTTGTTTTCAGTAAACTCAACATGCTATGGCAATTGTGCAGTTGATTTGCTGGAGGGAGGGGATGCCATCATGAGGGACCTGGACAGGCTTGAGGAGTGGGCCGATGGGAACCTCAAGAAGTTCAACAAAGCCAAGTGCACATGGGTTGGGGCAATCCCAAACACGAATACAGGCTGGGCAGAGAATGGATTGGAAAGCAGCCCTATAGAGAAGGACGTGAGGGTGTTGGTTGATGAGAAGTTCAGTATGACCTGGCAATGTGAGCTTGCAGGCCAGGTGGCCAACTGTGTCCTGGCCTACATCAAAAGAAGTTTGACCAGCAGGTCGAGGATGGTGATTCTCTCCCTCTACTCCACTCTTCTGAGACCATACCTGGAGTACTGCGTTCGACTCTGGGGATCCCAACATAAGAAGGATGTGGACCTGGTATAAAGTCCAGAGGAGTGTCACCAAGATGATTAGAGGGGTTATTTAACCTGGAGAAGAGAAAGCTCTGGGGAAACCTTATTGGGGCCTCTCAATAATTAAAGGGAGCGTCTAATAAAGATGGAGGCAGACACTTCAGTAAGATCTGTAGTGACAGGACAAGGGGTAATGGCTTTAAACTGAAAGAGTGTAGATTTAAATCAGATATAAGGAAGAAATTATTCACTAAGAGGGTGGTGAGGCACTGGAACAGGTTACCCGAAGAAGCTGTGGTTGCCCCATTCCTGGAAGTGTTCAAGGCCAGGCTGGATGGGGCTTTGAGCAACCTGGTCTAGTGGAAGGTGTCCCTGCCCAGGGAACGGGGGAGGGAACTACATAATCTTTAAGGTCCCTTCCAACCCAAACCGTTCTATGAAACACAAGCAGAACAGAGTAGCCACAGCCACCTGGTCACTTAGAAAAATTGCTATCATAGCTAAACCATGGAAAAAACAGCTACAGGAAGGTCAAGAAAAGTTCAGACAGAGAAAATCTGACAAGGCCCTGCAATCTCAGTACAAAGTTTATGGCCCGTGACTACCACTGGCAATTCCATACTGCAGGGCTACATACTTGCACACAAGCTTTCTTCTGTCCTGCATGACCTATGGTGAGCATCAAGGTGACACCTGGTAGCCTAGAAGCTGCTTCAGGTACCATCGTTTTCCCCCCAATACATGGTGATGACAGCAGAGCCACACCCGGCAGCAGGCATTGATTTTGTTGCATAAAACGAGCATTTGCATTAAGGGAAATCAAACTTACTCATTTTCTAGCACTGTGTAGAGAGACACCTTGTTTCACTTTTAACCCCATTATCCGTTAGAGTAATTCTCAGGGATTTCATTATATATGTCAGGAACAGATCTCTGAACAGAAAGATATTAAAATATGCAGAATGAAGGATTCTTGTCATATCAAGAAAATAGAAAAGTAACTCAAGCATTACTAACATTGTAGAGTTGAAGGCATTCTTGACACGAGAGTATGAACCTCCCTGGAATTAATTCCATTTGGTTTGGAGTCTGGACCTGAACATTTACTTTTTCCTTTGAACATTGTGGGTTTTGTTGTTGTGGGTTTTTTTTATTTTATTCTACAAAGCAACCAGTAGTTTGTACTCCTTTAATATTTTTTTTTTGCCTCTCTTTTTCTAGCATTTTCTTGATTATAAATAATTATTTATTTATTGGCCTATCATATATCTAATATAATAGTCAGAATCCAATCCACCTTGCCACAACTTTTAAAAAGCTTATCATAAGCCTTTAATACTATCAAGTCTTTTAAAGAGTCTGATCAGGACAAAAATCCCAAATACTCTGATCTAACATGTGCTTGACAGTATTTTGACTTTCAGATGACCCTTGCTCGCTTTTAAAAACTGAATGGATTTTTCACAGTATTTCCAAATGCAGCAAGAATCTGTTAGATGTATGAGAAAGTTGCTTATTAATTATCACTGTTAGCATTAATGATAGTACAGTTACTAGGTGGTGGAACTAGCTAGAAAAGAAATATCAGCCCATCCACCTCTGAACCAGAGAACTGCACGGATGAAAAGTGACATTTATTTTTAATTTTTTATGAAAATATTTCATTGTGTCTTAATAAAATACGTAACATTGAAATCAAAATACTAAGAGAGTTTTAACAATACTTTTCCATCTGGAGTTTTTTGTTTTCATAGTCATTTCTCTCTCTAGAATCTCCCATGTTTCTCAGTTGCTTTGTAGGGTCCTTGCTACCAGTGGAGATTGCCAGCAGCGCAGGTGAGGTGATAAAACTACACGGTGTCACACTGAGCCTCTTCAACTCATGATGGTGATGTCTCAGAAAGTTTCCTTCCTCAACCAACTAATGAGGCCCACTAGTGATTGGCCTCCAACAAGACTTTGCACAACTGGTAACCACCCTCTGGGCCACGTCCATTCCACCTCACTATCTGCTCATCCAGCCCATCCATCAACAGCTTTACTACAAGGTTCTTACACAAGACAGTGTCAAAGGCCTTCCTGAACTCCAGGTAGACAATATCCACTTTTCTCCATTCATCTGCCAGATTAGTCACTTCATCACAGGAGTTTATCAAGTTGGTCAAGCATGACTTCTTGTTGAAGCCATGCTGACTACTCCTGATGATTTTCTTGTCCTTAATGTGCCTGAAAATGGTTTTCAGGATTAGCTGCTCCATCAGTGTCCAAGAAATTGTGGCGATGCTGACCAACCTGTAGTTCCTTGGGTCCTTCTTCTTGCCCTTCTTGAAGATTAGTATGGTATTTCCTTTCCTCCAGTCCTCAGGCACTTCTCCCAGACACCACGATCAATCAAAGATACCCCATTCTTCATATCTTTCTGCACAAAATCCTGCACAGACTGCTGTGTCTGTTGGCTATCTCTTTTAAATGGCCCAGCGGATCAAATCCTTAAATTCTCTCAGTTTATTTTTGGACTACTATTTACCTTTGTTGTAGAGATGTCTATTCTTTGGGAAATAGTCTGTATCTGGCTATATCTGCTATACCATTATTATGACCATAATTCAGTATAAATGATGTTCACCTCAAATAACCTGCACCTAAAGCAGCTAAAAGACAGGCCAGGAATCACCACCAGAGAGGGTAAAGGAGCTCCTGGGAAGTAGGACAAATTTCCATGGTTTCCACCCATGTCTATAAGCCACGTTGCTGTTTGTATCAGGCACCTCTTTTTCTTTCTACATGCAAATGAAACACTATTAATCAGTACTGTAAAAGTGGTGCGAAGTTTGCAAAGTGGTGATGGCTCAGAAACACATTTCTGGGCTAGGAAGTTGCCTCTTTTAACAGAACAAAGGGCTCTGCCACCAAATTACTTTCACACAAGGGACAACAGCTGACAGGAAAGCAAAGAAACAACGGCACAAGAAAAGGATACACCGCGCATAGCCTGGAGTCCTGAGTTGTTATTGTAATTTAAAGGGCTAATTAATTTAAACTGCTGTCTCCCTTTCTGTTTTCAGAAATGTCAAAGTGCAAAGCAGCCTGAAGTAAAATCTGCCCATCATTTTGCAAGACTCTGTTTTCACTTTTTTAGCTATATTACTGGATTTCAAACCTCTGTTCTCTGTCTTGCTTTCCTTCTCTGCTGGAACTCCAGCAGAATGTGCATTTATTTCCATTTTTGGAACCTAATCTCCCTGCCTGGCTGTGATTTATCACTACAGCTGGTCCAACAATAATTGTTCTATTTCTTTTAAGCATACTTTTATCTCCAGTAGCATTCACTTAATGAAAGCAGAGACTTTGGGTTTTAAATATGTATGGGGGATGGATACATAATGAATATTTATAGATATTTGAAATATTTAGAATGTTCAGAAATATGTTTATATATTTTTTTCTCCTCAGCACAATTGCATTTTTATAGTGTTTTCAAAACTAAAGCATTTTTGCTCTTCTTTGGCATTCATCTTCCTCTGTTGTTGTTTTTTCATGTATCTGTTTGACTAGACCTTTTAATAGTTCACGTCTAAGGCTCCTAAACAAAGCAGAAATGCTTCTCAGCTCACAGGCACTCCAGGAGGTAATAAGGTCAAATGGATACTGAGGTTCCTTTTTTCTTTTTCTTACAAAAGCATTTATTTATTCTTAAGAAAAAAAAAAATCCACAGATTTCCATAAATGGCCATGGAAACCTGCAGTTCTCAAAACTGCAGCAAACAGATAGTAAATATAGACTAAGTTCAGTACTCAGAAAAATGAACTCCAGATACCTAAATTCAACTTGCTTATTAACAGCAGATGGTGAATATTTAAAATAAGTTGTTTCTTTAGATAAAAGTTAAAACACGTGGTGTTTGGAGCTGGGGTTTTTTCCCAATTTATGGGCAGGATTTTTGTAACCTCAGTTTAGTTCTCTGAAAATGACATACCTCATGTAAAGTAGCCCTTCAAGCTAACCTTTAAATTTTCAGCTCAAAAGGATGCAGCAGACTGCGGTCTGGAGATGTCTGTGTTTCTGTACCAAAGGTGTGTGGACAAGTAGCCGCAAGGAGATATATAACTTTTCAAGAGCCAAAGTGAGGTACCATGAGTCCTGGTGAGAGCTCTGATCCAAAATTAAAGTTCTCTTTTAAAAATATTCTATTGACTTCTAATGAATAATCTAATTTCTAAGCAGTATCCTGACTTGGTTTTCATTTACTTTTTTTCCATCATATGCAGATTATTTTATATACTGTAGATATTACTTAATCTATATACTGGAGAACATGACTTCTCTATCCATTGATGATATTCATAAATATTTGCTTTGTATTGTAACATTCCATTTACTGTAAAGCTGAGTTGTGCTCGAGCTGTAGAACCACAATAGCATTATCTAGGGATGTACCGGGATGTGCTCTCTCTGTTTGTAATGGCACTTCAATAATTGCTTGTCATATTTAATCAAAGAGTCTAAACTGGTGATGTGACTTACTGTAGGCAGAAAGAAGGAACATTTATTTACAGAACAGTAGAGAAGCACTGACCATGATAAACCAGTGTCATGGTTTAAGGCCAGGTGGCAACTGAGCCCCACACAGCCACTTCTCCCTGGTGGAAAAAGGGAGAGAATCGAAAGGCTAAAATGAGAAAACTCATGGGTTGAGATAAAACCAGGTTAACGAGTAAAGCAAAATCCACGTGTGCAAGCAAAGCAGAATAAGAAATTCATTCACCACTTCCCATCAGCAGGCAGGTGTTCAGCCATCTCCAGGGAAGCAGGGCTCCATCATGCGTAATGGTGACTTGGGGAGACAAACACCATCACTCTGAATGTCCCTCCCTTCCTTCTTCTTCTCCCCATGATGTCATATGGTCTGGAATACCCCTTTGGTCAGTTGGGGTCAGCTGTCCCAGTTGTGTCTCCTCCTAGCTTCTTGTGCACCCTCCTTGCTGGTGGGGTGGGGTGAGAAGCAGAAAAGGCCTTGACTCTGTGTAAACACTGCTCAGCAATAACTAAAAAATCCCTGTTTAATCAACACTGTTTTCAGCACAAATCCCAAACAGAGCCCCATATCTCCTACTATGAAGAAAATTAACTCTCTTCCAGTCAAACCAGCGCAACCAGTCAGATACCTGTGCAATCCTTGGAAGTCCACTACGTGCTGTTGTAAGGAAATCTATAAAACTGCTTCATCTATACTCAAGACCAAGTTCCCAAGTACTGATGAAAGCGAGTAGTTTGTTATAAAGAAAAGTACATCTTATCTTAAAACACTCCCCTTATATTTATATATCTCACATATTATTCTTTTCCCTAAAGCTATCCTAAAAATTGACGTTTTGCTTCTGAGGTTTTGCTTTTGACAAAAAATTCAAAAGGAACTGTTGATAATTTCCTACCAGCTTGGAGAAAATGTCATCTTTGTTTTCAAACCTAACTGAACAGTTCTGATCCTTTTCTTTTCTTAGAGAAAAGTCCAAAATCCAACATACTGGAATTAAATTTGCAGCTAATGATGGGAGATCTAAAAAGAGCTTAAAAAAATCTGCCAGTCATTGTAGAGGGTTCTTCTTCTTTCAAGAAAAAGATGGCCATTGATTTAAATTATATAAATATCTCCCTTGAAAAAAGTAAATGGAATTAAATTCCTCTGGTTTCGTTACAGGATGTCATAAGGTCATGAAACACTAGCAGCTCTAAAGTAAACAAAAAGCACAAATAAAGCAAAGCAAAACTTCTCTGCACCTACACATTTACTAGAAAATGATCATATAGTAGTGAGATATGATGCTTAAATAAATTTCAGGTTACTCAAGTGTTCCTCTGTTCACTTGCCTGCTAAGACATAGACAAAGAACTGAAGAATTTAGAAGTAGAATAGAAATAGGTTTCAAGAACACTGAAGCTCATAGAAATTTGAAGGCATGGTGACAAGTCTATAGTGTGAAGGGAAGAAAATCTAGAAACCTCCTAAGGAGAAGACTTAGAAAAGAGGAAAGTTGATCTTTGCAAATAACAGTAGCGGTGCCTGGAAGAAAATTCCTTTGAAAGTTTATGTGGAGGTGAGATGACAGGTGACCTTCACAGAGGTAAAACATCTTGGTCTGAAATCACAGCATCAGCAAAATTTGCAAAAATATGCAGATAAAGTGCAGCAGAGCTTCAGATCACTTTCCAGCTTTCCTGTGGATATCTATAACAATATACTTTCTCCACAAACAAGCTGCTTCTATGACGTGCACTGAGGACCTACTACTTACTTGTTGCCAAAAGCTCACCCTTAGGACATTATGGCTGTTGTTCCCTACCCAGTTTAGTTTGTTGGTTACACACCACCTACTTCTTGATGTCCTGTGGCCAGGCCATGAGTAGCTGTCCCTGTGTAGTTCACGGATGAACAGAAGGAGAAGGAAGGAGATTTTTCTCCAAAGCAAAATCACCACATCAGGAAGGAGAGGAACATAAATAATTATTTCCTGGTTTAGTTTTGTTAATTTGTTTTGGTTTTTTTTGTTTGGTTTTTTTTTCATTTCTCTCCCACATCTGTCTCTACAATGGATTCTGGTTCAGTTTTGCACCCCAGTGTTTTATCTCTGACTACTCAGCATGCAGCAGTCACAGGCTTGCAACCTCCAGGGCGCCGTGAGTCTGGAGATTGCTCAGTGGAAGAGAAGTTGCCTTCTGCAGTAAGAAAAGCTCTCCATAAGCACATGGCTACAGAAGAGGGGGCTGAAGATAAACGTCTCAGTTCCCCCAGTGAGGCGACACTGACTCGTGTCTTACTTTCTTCAGCTGTAAATTGGAAATGAGAATTCGGCGTCGGAGGTAAATCATAACTATTTAATTAATCCTGTTCATTAATACCCTGTCAAATGGTGTTATGTCTAGTTATAGCCTTTTCTTGGTTTTTTTTTTTTCTCCTTTTTTTTGGCCTATTTTTTGCATGTGTTTATTGACTGTTGACAGCATCCAACTCGCCTGCTTTTAGGAACACGTCGCTTCAAGTCAGCATCTGCTCAGTGTTTCATTTTTAGCTCGAGAACATATCACTCTTCAGACACAAACAAGTGATACCCCAACATCTGAATCTATTTGTGGAAAAGCATGCTGAGGAACGAAGCTGCAAGAACATCTTTCACAGGGCTTATTAAAAAAAATAAATTGCTTTTTTTTCTCTCTTTCACATCACATCACTCCCGATTAGAGACTACTGTTGTTCCTCCAGGCCAGTAGGATGCTCGCTAAGTATCTCTGCTCATCTCTACCCTGATTAAACAATATCCACTTCCACACACACATGCATTAATATCCCTTCCTCCGCGCTGTCTCGGTTTTATAGCTTTGTCAGATTTCTGAAGACTTAATTTCTCTAAATGTTGGAAGTTATCCCTTGACCAATGCCTAAATGAATTACAGCCTGATAATAGGTGGCAGGTTTGACTAAGCACGCTATATATGAGCAGGAGAGAGCGAAGCTGCTTCTGATGGCCTCATTAGAGTTCACCACGCCAGCTTTGAAAGGTTTCTCTGCTGACCTTCACACCCACGCTGCTGGCACACACGTGGCTGCTTAAAATAGACTGAAGCAAATTCATGAGCAGTTTTGAAAAGAAGTAAAAAAGAGAACAGAAGAAAGAGAGGTATCAGGATAAAGCAAATAAAAATGCTGCTGCAATTCTAATTTTCTGTTTCAGTCACTCACTAGTCTTTTCTGGCCCGGTATTTTTAAGTTGAGACAAGCGTCTTGACCTAACAGGTTAACAGGGATTTAGAAGATCTAGTTTAAACCTCAGAGGTTGTGCTCCAGATTCTTAGGTAACTTTAGTCGGCACGTAACTGCTGAGTCCAGGAACTTCCACATGCACAACGAGGACAAAAACTACGTCCCCAAATGGCAGAATAGAAAAATATCAATGAGCAAGTGATGCCCAGATACTGAGAAAGATGCAGAACCATGGCAGCATTACCTTCTGACTAATCAAGACCTATTTACTCATGTCAGAGGAGGACGACAATGTGCCTCTATTGCATTGACTTGGCAAAAGACGTGAAAAAATGCCTTACTTCAAGATCAGGACTTTCCAAATGCAGGAGCAGAGCCCAGCCTGTGTCCTGTCATGTTGACCAAGAGATGTTGCTGTGCTCTACTGTGCCCATCAATCACTCTTTCTGTACCTCAACCCACGGAGCACAGATAAATGTGAGATAAACAGTCTCCAGCCCTCAGCACCACCGAGGACAGCCTGCATCACACAATTCATGGGCTCTGCTGTCATGTCTGCTTTTGTATCTTCTCCAGAGCCCTGGGTATGCCTGGAAATTGGACAAAGTCTCTCAGGCTTTAAGGAAACGTACAGGGGGAAGGAAACGTGGTAAAGAAATCTTACATTTTTTAGGTAGAACTTCCCACACCGTATTATATAATTTCTTCTGATAGCAAAGGCAAGGATATAAGGACCTCTCCAGCTCTTTGTTCCTGAAATGTTTGACAAGGGAATCGAATCAATTCTAGCAACAGGAGTTTAAGATAAAAATAGAAAGTAGCCTTTTCTCTAGCTGTCTTTTCTCATCTGTGAGATTCTGAGGCATTTTCCCAGCATTGAAAACAAAATTCCTGTTAATGACATATGATTTGTGTCTACCTTGCTCCTTCTCCCTTTAGAGCTGATTTAGAAAAAGTGCTCAGATAGGTGAAATTTTCAGAAGATATTCAAGCTGCAAAATACTCGATGGTGAAATGGGTATATTCTGCCTATGCATCCACCTACCTGTCCATAGGGAGTCACCTGTAGATCCATTGATCTTTCTGCTTCCCACCATGAACCCTCAGATAACTGCTGTGAGCTTCCTAAACCCACTACCCTATCGTAGAATGATGAATTTCTGAATGAAACAGAGGACATGAAAAATGTTTCTGTTAATGGAAGATTTTAGCCATGCAGAAAGATGGGAAAGAAAATCCCTACTCAAAATAGATAGCTCATTAAAAGTTGGGGAAATAAGGCAAGCTATTTTGCTACCCAGGGTTGATGTTAATTAAGTGATGTCATAGATAAATGCTTTTTTTTCCTGGATATTTATTTTTATGCAGGTGGATGGATAGATACTACAGTCAGCTCCTTGAGAATACTGCATGGAAGGAATCAACCCACTTCTTGCACAATTTGTCCACGTTTCTTTCTATATTCTATTAACACAAGTGAAAAAAACCATCTCTCTGGCTTTCAGTTGTCTTGGATTGCTTCATGTGTATGTCGATGCATGTTTTGTTGCCTAACATCAGGTCAGGTCTATGAGTGCATGAATCCATCACATCTCTTAAAAATTTCTCTCAGCTTTTGTTCCCCTCACTGTGCTGCTGATTAATTTCAATTAACATAATCCAAGATGGTGAAACATTTAGCAGATACAGGTGGCACATCATTGTTATTAATGCTGTCGAGGCTAATTGGAGTGATGTTGCATTCTAATATTGCCTTGAATTTGTCAGCTTCTTTCAGATCCCGATAAATAGATGGATTGGATTGCAGTGCAGGTAATGAAATAGCTTTTCAAGCCATGTCTCCAAGCACTTTTTTATCCTACCAACATTAATAACCTAAAAAGAGATCTTTATTTCCCTTTTTCTTTCTGCTTCTGTTGTTTTTAGAGTAGGTTTTTGCCTTTTTAGATTCTTAGAAACACAGAAGCTGAAAATACCTTAGAGTTCAATGTTTTCAAGTAACATTATTTCTTATGTACTGATAATATAGATCAGATCCCCTCTCCTACCTTTACCCTTCTCCCAATTGTTAATCATTGAACACTCTGCAAAAAATGATGTTTTTACTTTACACTTCTGTATGGATAGTCAAAGTTCCACTTCAAAAAAGCGTATCAGCACAAGCTTATCTCACCTCCTTTGAGCACAATTGTGTTTAAGACACACTTAACTTCAAGAATATACTTAAGTCTCACACAGTACTTTGTTGCATGGGAACTAGAGTGCAAAAAAGTTTTAAAAGCAGACTTACCAACAGAAAGGTTTTTGAAAATGTTGATCTGGACATACATACACCTCAGTTTCCTTAGTATAAATATAAGAAGGGTGAAAAACAAAGGGAAAGTTTTTCTTTTTAGAAATTCTGAGGCTAAGGTTTGGGCTATTTGAATGCTTAGCTTTTTTTTTTTTTTCCGATAGGCACAGTGCACAGATGAGAAGGTTTGATTTTCTTTGTTTACTTACTATTATCATAGCAGTTCTTTATTTTGCTTCTGTGAAGTTTTCTCAAAGAAAACAAAAGCATAAGGGTTTTTTACTACTTACAAAGACGATGCTGAAAGGGAAAGACTGGAATGCAATTACCATACCTGAGCTATAACAACCAACAAAGTCTGCCTTTAAATCACCTAACCTTTGATTCATAGTTTTAAGTAGAGTGTATCTTTCACAGTTTGAGTAAAGACAGAGATTAAAAAAATAAGAGAAATCAAGGAATGCCAGCTTTGCCAAAGAAAAAACAAGGGAGGTCCAAGACATGGATCTCAGACAAGAACTCAGGTCACCTGAACTCCAAATAAGCACTGAGTCCAAAAGCCCTTCTGTTGCAACCCATCACGTAGCCATTTCTCATCCAGTTATCTATTTTGGTGGCGTACAAAATACTATGTGAACATATTAATTTATTACTGAGCTGTAAGAATTAACTCCTTCCCCTTAAATGAGTGTTTCAGTTGAAGTAGGAAATGGAATGCTACGTGTTTCCTTTTGTAGAAGGGTTGCTGGCTCTTGAAGATTTTATCCAAAATTGTCCCAAGTATATCATGTCTGCCTCAGTGGTTGATATTTTACAGTATTTGCCGTGGCAATGGAAATAATTCCTTTTCTCCTCTCTGCTTATCTTACTTTTTCTTAAGAAGCCTGAGAAAACAAGCCTCTTGAATGTCCTTTCTCAGGTGGCTGCACTTCTTTCATGACAAGGTCAATTCCAGACTTCCAAAGAAATAATCCTTCTGAAGACAGCTTTGTTTCTATCATTCTATCAGAATGAGCTTTGTTTCTATCATTTCCACCTATCACAGCAATATTTGGAACAGGAAAACCTTCCCCGGTACACCTCAGATTAGTCCAAATAGCTATCGTCTCAGTGACTAACAATGTTAGTTACTATTGGTTTCTGTGCCTCTTTCTGTTAGGTTGCAGCTTCCATCCACCCTCCGGCTCCAAGTTATGAAAGATATGGCCAGTATCCTGCTGTACATGGACTGATATTTAAAATGTAAAAAAGCAGGCTTAGACCTGTCATATCTTCTTCCAAGAAAGGCATCAGCTCGTAAGTCCTGCCCTTGCATGAGTTTTTAACTGAAGAAAAGCTTTTGTCCACTCAGGGACAAGATGTCACCCATTAGCTCTTTGGAAAAATCCTGCATTTTAGAGAGTCACTGTCTGGGTTTTTCTCCACCAAGCATGTAATTCATGAAAGAGGAGCACAAAATGACGAAGAAACCTTGAAAGATCTCCAGAATTTGATTAAAAATCCTACCTACAGCTTTCTGAAAAGTGTCAGAAAGCCATAAATTCTTGATTAAAATACGGGAGTTTATCCTGCGACATCTGGTCTTTCGCAAGTGGAAATCACAATCTCTAGTTAAACACCGTTCAGAAAGATGAGGTCCCCTCTTTGACAAACAAGGCTATGTGACACATGTTTGATTTCAGCAACCAGGCACATGACCACCCACAAGTTTGGCTTATTTGGGACACTAACAGAAATCATGAGTCGATTAAGGTGTTGCCATTAGCACCTCTGTGGGCTGCCTGCCTTGTACTGTCACTGCCACACTGCTGTTGTACCAGCCCATCTAAATCTTTCTGAAGAAGTATCAATTGATTATATTTGAACCTGTATTGCTTCTTTAATTTCCACACACCATTAAATTATTTAATTTCCAACGTCTTTATATCTGCAAGTGGGGGTGGGGTGCACACTCTTTGACTTGTTTCTCGAACAAAAGTATTTTTCCCCTCTTCAGGTCTTTGAATTTTGCTCATGCTAGTGGTTCCGGAAGGAAAACAGAACCACAGAATGTCTTTGGTTGGAAGAGACCTTCAAGATCATCTAGCTGAACCTTCGACCAAACACTGCAAGCTCACCACTAAACCGTGTCCCTAAGCACATTGTTAAATGCTTATTAAAGACATTAGTTGATCCCAAAGGACTTTGACCTAATATATTTATTTTAAAAGCATAAGAGACCAAATGATTCTGAGATAACTGAAACATAAAATCAATGATAATTGTTTTGCACTTAAGAGCATATCCCAGACATTTTGGTTGTGCCTTCAGTGATACTCTAGGTAATGCTCACTCCAGTGCATATTTCTTCTAGCTCTTTCAATGTACTTGTAAAGGTTATTTTATTAAGTTGACTTTGTTCCTTTTTACGGCACCAGATCCCTCTCTTTAACCACCTTCCTTAACTTTGTCTATTCAAAACCCAGAAATTATAAATAGAATGAAATCTTTATTCTCCTCCAAAATTAAAGAAAAAATAAAAATGCTTTATAACAGCAGGCACTTCCTCCTTATTTTTTGTTTGTTTGTGGTGAAGTTAATCCCTCCACTCGCTTCTTAGTTTTGAAATTGCTATGATTTTTTTGACCCCTAATTTGACTTAAGTTCTCTTTATATCAACGGTTCTTCAGCATAACATACAGGGGTAGCAGGGCTCGTGTGAACATGAGTTTTGACAGCTGGAGTAGTTGCAATGCAGCATAATCCAGGACTTGAAGGGGTGGTTATTCAGCACTAGCCAAGAGCCCCTTCCACCGCTCATCTATAGCAAAATCTGCTCCTGTGCCGTCACAATTTGACAAATCACTACCAGTTGTGCTTTATGATAAGCATGATTCACCTGGCTGCTAAACCAGAGGAGTGCCCAAGCAGCTTCCCAACAATTCGGCTTTTCTTGTTGTAGGATTAGTAAGTACTCAAAGGAACCAAATGCAATCTGCTCTGGCAGTCAATTTCCAGCACCCATTTTCCATCCCCATCATTCTGGCTCAGCAGTGTGCTCACTTGCTGCTGACCTCAAACAAGAATCAGAAGTCTTCTTTCTCCGCAAATCTTTCTTCCTGTGTTTTTTCAGTTTTGTTTTAGTAGTAACTGATTTTTTAAACCCAGCTTTTTGTGATGCTGGAGTATTAGAATCATAGAATCATTTAGGTTGGAAAAGACCTTTAAGACCATTGAGTCCAACCATTAACCCTACTCTACCAAGTTCACCACTAAGCCATATCCCCAAGCACCACATCTATACAGCTTTTAAACACATCCAGGGATGGTGACTCAACCACCTCCCTGGGGCAGCAATGCCTGACAACGCTTTTCAGTTATTTTCTTTTTCGTAATGTCCAGTCTAGACCTTCCCTGGTGAAGCTTGAGGCCATTGCCTCTTGTTCTGTCACCAGTTACTTGTGAGAAGAGACCAGCACCTACCTCTCTACAACATCCTTTCAGGTAGTTGTAGAGAGTGAGAAGGTCTCCCTTCAGTCTCCTTTTCTTCAGATTAAATAGCCCCAAGTCCCTCAGATGCTCCTCATAAGACTTTTTCTGCAGGCCCTTCACCAGCTTAGTTGCTCCTCTCCAGACTCCCTCTAGCACCTCAGTGTCTTTCTTGTATTGAGGTACCCAAAACTAAACACAGTACTTGAGGTGTGGCCTTGCCAATGAAGGAAATTTACCTAGCCTGGATTAAATATGTACCAGAAATTACCCACTACAAGACTAATTCTGCTCACAGTGACATAGCTAGTTGACAGTAAATTGAAGCCTAGCCCTTCAGAGCCAGGAACGCCCTCGTGGGACACCAGCCTAGATGGAGAAAGCAACTTTTTTTTGTCAGCTGGGCTTTTTTCAGGTCTTCCAGTTCTCATAACTGAGGGAAGAGTGGAAAATCAGTGTCTACTGGGGGAAACAAAAAAGCAATGGAAATGCTCCTATGATGGTGAGGATGCTAGTCTTGCTCTCCTGGGGCAATACAGCTGGGCAACATCTTTTTTATTAGGTAGGATGAAAGTGCATGGAGTTTACTGTAAAGAGTATAATTTTGAAATTGTGCTTGGGTTCACTGACTTCTGCAGATTGGCAGGTTGGATAATTCCTTGTCCTGGGCACTCTGCTCCTTCGAGTAATGACTGCAATATTGCAAACACGGTCCTTCTCACATAGACAGGCGATTACCATGACATTCCCCAGCAGCGCTTGTCATCTCTGCTGAACCAATTCCTAAAGGGGAATCTACTCTTCAGAACAACGACAGTTAAAGACTGGAGTTATTGGAAACTTGTCCATCATCTCTGCTTTATCAAATATAATGTTCCAGAAGGGAAGAAGATATTGTCTTCTAAAGCACTGGTGCTCAATAAAGCATTTATGTGGCTCCACTTTCTGCAAATCAGGATGGACACAGTAACAGTAACGCTGAGGCCTCGAGTTGATTGAGGACATCCATATAAATTCACACAGTCCTCTCAAGTATATATGCCAGCAGTCTACCTAAACCTGATATTTAACACATCATCTGAATCCGTTGCTGTATCTTAATTTATTTGTTTGGTACTTCAGTAGTTCCCTTGGAAAATTGCATGTTTAATGTCCCCTGCTTGATTCTACTTATACAGGAGAGAAAAATCTGACACAGACACCAGCTTCAGTTCATCAGCTCACACTAAGAAGACATGCGTTTTCCACCCTGGAGATTGTTTCTGCCACAGTCACTCCATCTGTTCTCATTTCTCACCCTAAAACCAGCTGTGGAGGAACTGTCATATGCAGCATTCCACTGGCACTGCCTTCCAGCAACTGAAAGATTTTGGAGACAGAGACAGCTTCTGCTGGAAACCTTTCTAAACCAAAATTTTTGTAAAGTCAGGGCTGAAAGCTGCTACCCTGGAGTAAACCCCCTGATAGTGTCTTGATTTATGGAAAAAGGTGTCATCAGATTTTGCATTTAGGAGCGAAATAATCTGCTGTCTGGGTCGAGTAATAAAGGCAACCTCAAGGGGCAAGCTGCAGTAGGCAACAACAACAATAATAAACCCTTTATAAAGAATCCTTAGGTCTTCTTTTGGCTAGCTTTGAAGACACAGATGTACAGAACTATTTGGAAGGTCGATACTGTAGCCTGCCATAGTGAGGCACAGCGACCTAAGGAGCTCAAGTCACTGTATATAGTCCTTTTTCTGCTACAAAATACCTTTGAGATGCCTGACGGCTTCATCTACTCACCTCATTCATCAAACAGTAGGACCTCTTCAGCTGATACCTGAAGCAACTTGTTTAAACATATAGGCAGAGCAAGAAACTCCTCTCTTCCTTGTGCTGTACTTGTTGGGGGTAAATGGTTGCTTTCTGTAGGGGAAAAGAGTGATTTAATCAAAGAAAAACACTGTCATGAAATCAAAGGAGAATACAGTTGCTGTCATGGTGCATGTCTCAGAAAAAAACCAAAAACAACAAACAACAAAACACAAATAAATGGATCTATAGGTAAACAAATAAGATTATAAGAAAATGAAGATAGATATGAGAGCTAGCCTGGGGACACTGCATAGGACACATTCTTGATCATTGAACAAAATTTTCCCATAGATTTCCAGCCCCAAACTCCCAGATTTCTAATACTTGCTCAGTTTTGCATGAGTTTCTCTGTTTTGAGTTTCTGACATAGAAAGGATTTACATCCTCTTTTCATTCTGTGGATCCTAAGTTTAAAAAAAACTCTCAGAGCTACCTCTGCAAGGTTCATCTCCATTGGCACCACGGAATCATAGAATGTTTTGGGTTGGAAGGGACCTTTAAAGGTCATCCCCAGTCCAACCCTCCTCCAGTGAGCAGGGATATCTTTAACTAGAACAGGTTGCTCAGACCCCCATCCAACCTGATCTTGAATGTTTACAGGTATGGGGCACCTACCACCTCTTTGGGCAACCTAGGCCAGTGTTTCACCACCCTAATTGTAAAAAAAAAATGTCTTCCTTATGTCTAGTATAAATCTACCAGGGATCTTCACCTCTCAGCCACTGCTTCCAGAGCCTGTGGCTCCCTTTGTACAGGTTGATCCCAAACCCAGAAGCTGAACACTCAGACCACAGGGTGCCATGTGCTTCAGAAACACGAGACAGAGAGATATGTATCAATAAGAAGGCAAATAAGAAGAGAAATTTTAGCAGGTAAATAATGACAGGAATATAGCTCTGCTTAAGTGCATAGATTGAGATGGATTGAATTGTTTATCCTGTTAACCATTGCCTCCACAGGAACGGACATTCAGGCCTCTGAAAAGGCTATTTTATTAAATATCATCTGTCTCTATTTCCCATATGGTTTTCTGCATTTATCTTTCCACAACAGTGTAAGAGTATTTCATAAACCTAGCAGAAGTTCTGCCTTCCATTTCCATTAAGTAGCAATAACCCCCAATAATTAACCAGCTCCACTATCGGCACCGTGTTGATAACACCAAAGTGCTATCAACCAAAAGTTGTAGAACAAACTAAAAAGCTTTCATCAGTATTACTTTGATTAGTCTTTAATTAGATGGCTCTTGGGACTGGTCAGAATGCAGTCTTTCCCAATATCATGCAAGGTCAGGCACTGGACCTTGGCACGGTCTCACAATTAGAGAAATTATTTAATTGCTTAATGGATTAAAGTTCTCCAGAATGGTGAGGGTTTGGATATTAGCATCTGATTTGAAGCTTATTTGCAGTTATAAGCAGTTGTAGGTAATCTCATAGCTGGGTTTTATTCAAATTCTTCCTCAGAGGAGATGGGGAAAAAAAACAACAAAAAAAACAAACTGATGAGGATTTCTCTCAACTCATTTTATTTCAACTTCAAAATATGGGAATACCCATTTTTCACATGATTTCTTTCTTTACATTTCCCATTCTAGATGAAAACTGAAAGCCAGCACCTGGTGTCCCAGCTGAATCCCCTTGAAACAACCCCACAAAACACACACCCTCAGATCCTCAGTTTCTCTAGCAGCCAGCTCTTTTACCCTTATCTCCTCTATTCTCCCATGCTTTCTCTTCCCCATCCATCTCGACCCCTCCTTCTTCATGCTCTTGTGCCCTCCCACATAAACAACTCACCTTAAATTATTTTTTTTTCCCCATTTTTCCCAGTTTTGTTGCAGTTATACTCAAAGTTGGTATTTCTGATACCGTTACCTGTGTAATTCCAGCCTTATTTAGTATTACTGATACGGTTACCTGGGCAGTCTTGACCTTGTAAGACCCCAGATGTCCCCAGTCAATAAGGGTTGCATTTATTGTGCCCACACATAGGATTTGTTTTGCATTTGATACCATTAAAACACATGTTTATATGTAGTCCATCTCACCTACCAATAAATCCAGACTATGCAGTCTGAGTGTCCTGATCTTTATTTTCCTCTTACGAGTCTTTTGGTTAACCACAGGCTTCATCAGCAACAGGTTTTTAAGACCTTGCTGAAGTCTACAGCCTTGCTGACACCAATGCTAAAATAATCTATACAAGGACAGTAAATAAATCCAAACATTGGATTAAATGTTCAGTAGAAATACCATGCTGTGAGCTTTTCTTCTTTCTATCCTTCAGTGGCCCATAAATCTCTCTTGAGATATGGCTTTCCTTTCTTGTTCAGATGGCCAACCATTTCGTGTCCTGGGAACGTATATCCCTTTGCATTTGGCAATCCGAAGCCTGTCCTTGACTTATGGTTTCCACATTAAGAGAACATTCCATGAACAAATAACCTAGTATTTTCCACCCCATCAATCCATGCATCATGTCTAAACTATTATCAGTAACAAGATTGCTGTTCATTAGCAGCACAAAAAAAAAAATGGATAATTGGATGACATTGGGTCAATAGCACTGGGACCGCATTAGAAACCCACTGCTAGTTGTAGGGCCAGCTCCTGGCTTTTCAGGCAAGAAACAAAACAGAAGTCCACTACCCAAAGCAGAAGATGTCAGTTAAATATTCCCATTTCTTCACTAAGCAGTCTTTATGCCCTTATCAAAACTAGAATAAAAAAATGGTCTTTGCTTTTAGTGTGTCTCTCTCTCTCAAAAAAAAAAAAAGTTTTCTGCTGTTTTATTTCTCACAACCAGAGCAGTAAACAGGTTACCAAGAATACATTTATCTCTCACTTTGGGCTGCACAGGCAAAGAGTCAAAGTGTTTGGAAATAGTGTGATTTCACACTGATAGGATCCATGCACTGTAAAAGCTTCTCAAGCTTTTTCCTAAATAATTCTTAAACTCCATGTGTCTTTTAAGTGATCACTAAGCCAAACTCATCACCAATACACTGCATAATTAGGAGGAATAGAGGCAGTTCATTAACAGGAGGGTATTGGGTGAGGCTGGCCCAGATTTACTGCATGAAGAAAAATAGAGTTCAAATTACCAGGTGTGGTGCTTCCTCTCAGAGCTTGAGTTCGGGCAGATAAAATCACATCAGAGTGGGCATTAATCAGAAAGATTTTTGTGAAGCAGAATAATGATATGGATGGGCTGTTCCATGGGCATTGTTAGGGGAGCTGCGAGCTCTGGCACATGGACCAGACTTGGCTCTTAGGCACAGTTACTAAGACATTTCCAGAGCAAACATTTATTTGCATATAGAGTTCAGAGACTACTGTATTGGAAGTTGGCAGCACTTTTAAAACTTCCTTTTCTGCAGAATTTTATTCCACTTCTTCATTTTCTGAAGGCTACTGGCTCTCTGCATCTCTGGCCCCACATGGAGAAGGGGTAGAAGATTTGCATGGCTACATTTTGAGGGGAGATCGATGTTACTTTATGCAGAGAAAAGTGGAAAAGAGATGCAAGTCCTCTGCTAACTGTCACAGGAGGGAAAGGCTCCACCCTATCCTCACCATGGTGGTTTCTCCAACTTGATGGTGGCAGCAGAAGTGACCTGTCATGCAGGCAGTTTCTGCCGCTGCTTCTGCCACCACTTTTGCCTTGCAGCACCTCTCAAGGGATAAAGCACCACAACTTGCCCTCACTTGTCAGCAGGATGCTTAATGCACTAGTCTAAATTCACCCTAATGATGCTGAAAGAAGGAAGGCAGCCTGAGACAGGAAAGGGCACAGAAATCTCTGTCCCTCAGAGAGCTGAGGAACACTAGACCTTCATATCCTCAAAGGAAAAAAAAATAAAATTACTCAAGCCAAACCATTGCCTTGTCACTCCTTTCCCCCACCTCAGAAACAGATTTGCGGCGTGATACGTTGAAATCAATGCCACGCTGGTAGGCATCGCTCATTGCTCTGCTTCTACTCAGAAGACTGTCATTCCTGGGCCATAAATATTTCTAGGGAAGAGATAATGCTCTGGGCTTCTGCCCTTTTCAGCCAGTGATGTCACTAAAAGCTACCCTATTTATATGCAATATTTCATCTGCCATTCCTTTTGTTTACTGACCTTGAAATTGTTTCACATGAATTCATCAGGAAGGTGTGTCCTTTGCTACTCTGGCATTTACTTACCGTTAATAGGATAAATGTGTGATAAGTATTTTTGAAGAATCCGTCCCCCTTTAATACATTCCTGGATAATAATTTTATTACAGGACTCCCTCTTTCATCTGTGTTTTCTGTTTTCCATGAACAGAGGCCCTTCATCAGACCAGATAATTTTATTTGCTGAGAGGCGCTTTTGTGCAAAACCCGATGCCTAATTTATGAGATAAGCTGGACTGACAACAAAATGACCTTCTCCCTCTATCTGGTTATTAAATTGTTTGTGATCTAATAAAATGCTGGTAATACACTCCGTTTCAGCAGGGCTTTAATTTCCTACCTGACATTTAGATTAAAAAGAGTATGGATTCAGGGAACAAATTTGTCACGGTCTGAAATAGTCTTGAGCTCAAAAGCTGAGCTCTGCTACCCCCCAAACACCTCAGAGGGAAGGGCAGTTTGCAGCTCATGTATTTGACTCTGAGAAGGTAATAAATGCTGGCATAGAGTCAGCAAGGCGGGATTTCCCTCCTCCTTCACGGGAGTGTTGCTGACACTTGGTTAGCTGCTGGATGTCTAACTAAGCACAGTAAGGATGCACGTGGACAGACACCACGACAAGATCTGCTCTAGTCCTGGCTGGAATCTTGAGCACAGTTATTCATGAGACTGCATCAAAGCAAATGGTATTTCTTTGTGTCATACACTAAATCAAAATATTGCCGAATGATTTTGGAGTAGGGCTTCGTTTGCCAACCAGAGGAGAGTGGTGCACGGGATCTCACTCTGCGGACGTTCTCTGGGCATTCTCAGAGATAGAATCATCACATTATCCAACCTCTTTGGTTATGTCAATTCAGGCAGATGCTCAAACCTGCTCTCAAATCCAGACTCAACTAACTTCCTTCCTGATGCTCTGCAGCCCACATGGACTCCGGAAAAGAACTGGCCTACTATTAACTCAGAGTAATACACATTTTTGTGAAACACATGGAAAACAGCACGTGTCTTCATACCACAATACTTTTCTGTATAATACCAAGTCTTGCAATATTTCAGTAAGTGCAAAAATCTGTTCACTGTTCTTCCCAAGGTACTGAGTAAGCATTCTTTCCAGATTTTCCTATAGAACCAAAGTACAGAATGAATATAACCGATTTTCAAGGATTGTAATGCCATAAAGTATTATATGAAGCAAGCAGAGCTCTCCACCAGGCAACACTGTACCCTGGATCTATAATATACACTGAATCAAAAGATGTAAGACACTCCAGTAGTCTCAGCTTCTAAAGAATGAAAATACAGCCTTTTAGTAAATGTAGAGGAAAATCGAGTGGGAAAAACTGGTAGGAAAGAAACCTCACTAACACAAAAATACCATGAAGTATCTCAATAACTGTTGAAACTTACTTGAGTGAAACCTTGAATTTCTCTGGCTATTTAGTCTTCACTCAGCCACCTCTATTATGTCACTCAATTTGGTGTGCAGTGCTTTCCGGCAGAAAAACAAAAGGGAAAAAAAAAAAGTATTTAGGAGCATGTAACAAAGGTACTATATAGAAGAAAAAGGGAAGTGAAAAGGCAGCTGGGTCCTGCTTTAGGAAGTTTATAAGGTCCTAATTACTGTGGGAACACACAACAACATAACTCAGCTGAGAGGTGTTTGGGATTCACTTCTGATTACAAGCTTTTTCCACTGGGACATCAGGGGAGGAGAAAAACCCTTTCTAAGGTACATCTTAGTGTTGACTTTTATAAAGCTTTGATAAGGGATCTTCTCCATTCTAAGACTCTGGCTCCCCTTTTCAGGTCTGTTTTGAGTGATTGCTGTACCTATGTATTCTGGTTTTATTTTACATAAGGCTTGCTTTCATCCCCTATTGCTGCTGGAATATCTAATTTCTCCAATCTTATTTATTTATCTGCTGGGTTCTCTTACAACATTTTGTTCCCCTGCCCTACTTTCTGTGTGTGAATTTTCTTCTTACAAAAACAGAAAAAGCTTTAAAAGTTCTGTATGTAGCAGAAAGCAGGAGGATTGGGTTTTTTTATCTTGAAAAGTGAGAGGCAACACCATTCAGATCTAATTTTCAAGTGTAAATAGAGAATTACAATACCGCTGGAAATAGAGAAGAAGTGTATGTGAGAGAGAGATGGTTCTGTTGATGATAAAAGGTTAAAAGGGTCTCAGAAAAGCTTATGTCTGGCAGGTGTGAGGGGCAGGACTCCTCTGTGTTACTCATTTCTTTCAAGGCCACTCAGATGCACTCTGTATCTGTGACCCTATAACACAGAAGAACCTTGATGAAGCAAACATTGCATGTTCTCTCTTTTTGTAGACACTCAGAACGAGAGGTCTTTTAGAGACATCATACATCAGCAGACCTAGCATTAGACTTCTATCTGTACATTTTAAATAAAATGATCTTGGAGCCATTCTCTGGTCCAATGTCTATTCTCCGGTCCTGGGGTCAGTAACGCTGTTGTGTCCAAAGATCTATGAAACATTTGTTTTATTCAAAACTCATCCCTGGTGGGAGCGTATCTGGCTACTGTCAGCCTCTGGGCTCTTCTCAGAAATTCTTGGGGACTGCCCTAGTCAGCTAGAGTACCTGGCACAGTTTTGGCTTCACAGTGGGGTTCACTGCGACTTGGTGTCTGACCGTTTCTTCTGCCTGGCTGTGTCTGGTTTATCACTACACTCCGGGTGTGCTATTTGATCATGGTATGAACCCTTGTGGTGGACAGCCAGAGCCAATCTTCTTGAGTTCAATGGAACTTCCAAAACTGCTAGAAGAGTTATAGACACCAAGAGCTCTCACAAACTACAGATTAAGCTGCCTCACAGTGAAAAGGAAGGATTCACTTACCCTCATTTTTCTCTAGGGTGTACTTTTTTGCCTCCCTTAACATCGAAAATTTTAATGGCAAGGCAACTGAGGTGTATAGAGTGGCCATGTAAGGCACACAACCCTTTTAACAAGTTTTGATTTATCTTCCAAAAGACATTGCTTTCAACAGCCTGTGAAACCTGAGGCATTGCCTGTAGGCAACCTCTAAGAAGTTACAGGAGGAAACAGAGATTTCCCCTGCACTTTCCAGGGGTGGGAGCTGAGGATCAGTCAAACAAGCCCAATAAAGTGAAATCAAGCAGGTGGAATAGGAGACTGAAAACTGGAGCTCTAGAGAAATACTGTTCCTTCTGTCATTGCCCTTTGGCTTTGAACATGACACCCAGGAAGCCTATGATGAAGCCTAGAGCAGAGCTTCCCCAAACCAGCTGTGTCTGAGCTGGTACTAGAACGGGAACCCGTGGATGGGCCAGGCTAGATCCTTTGAAACCACCCCGAAGCAGTTGTCAGAGCTGCTTTAAAGGTCAAGCAAGCAGTTTTCTTCAGCAGTCACCTTAGAGAGACTTGTCAAAGAGCAACTAAAATGCCTATATCCCTCTATTTACTTTTTGCATTAGGAAAAAGGCTTTTAAAGCTCTGGAGAGCTCAGCGAGCAAGCAACAGAGATGGGAAGAAAGGATGGGATTAAAAGGATGCTCCAGAGCTGCATGGAAGGATAGTGAGATATGTTAAGTCAATTTTGGACTTATCTGTACAGCCTCCAGGCCCCCCGACCTTCACTGGACTCAACATTGCATAGTTTGCATGTACTCACGTGTTTGGAGCCATGTTAGAGTCAACTCTACACTTCATAGCATGGCTTCAAACGTCACCATCTCAAGAAAGCTGAAAACATTTGCTTTGTAGAAAAGAGAGATTTCACAAGTTGCATGAGGTCTCAGGACAATCTTCAAGATGTCTTCACCAGTTTGTTCCTCATGCTAATTAGCTGATCAGGTTGTCTCAGTTCTGCTGCACTGTGTGATTGCCCAGATAACGCAGTGCCCGTTACCCAGCTCTTTGAAGCATGACATGCACAGGGCCAGCAGCTCCAGCAGCACCGATACAGCTTTTGAGAACATCAGAGAACTTCTGAAATTATTTTTGTTAAAATAGGGAAGCTGAGCCACGTTTTAGACCGGCACCTGACATCTGTTGAAACAGAAGACTGGGCTCCTGACTTATGCTCAAAACCAAACGTTATGCCA
Source organism: Baryphthengus martii (assembly GCA_013396935.1). Lineage (NCBI taxonomy): Eukaryota > Metazoa > Chordata > Aves > Coraciiformes > Momotidae > Baryphthengus > Baryphthengus martii. The sequence goes on along the minus strand of VWZK01014235.1, from coordinate 954,204 downwards.
CAACTCACAGTGTCATTAAAGTCACTCTACAGAAATATGTAGGTTTGTATGGTACATGAGCATCCTGACTCTGGCAGAAATGGATGGATGAAGGAAGGGGTAATACCTATAGCTAGAAAAACAAAGAGTGGGGAAAAAAATGGCTGATGAAAGAAGCATTGATAAATTCCTGAAGGCCGCTTTCTGCCTTTAGTTTCATCTTTTGGCATTGCCCTTAATCTCAATGAAACTGGAGGATAAATGGCACTGCAGGTGGAGAGCCCTGGAGCCATGCAGGTGCTGCTGCGCTGGCTCTGCGTCTCTTATCCAGAAAAAAGGACTAAAATAGGCATTTCTGGTGAAGACGACGCTTCTTTGTTACTACCACCCTCTACCTGCAGCTCTGCTACCCATGTCAGGGAATGTGTGAAGCAAAGGAAGACAAGATTTTAAAGACTGATAATTCATGCAAGATTACTTAGGAAGGCTGCACCCACATATAGCAGGGTGTCACAGCAAGCCCCACTCAGATACTTCTGAGTGCTAAAAAGGTTCAAGGATTGATCAGGATGATGAAGGAAGCACTGCAAGTATAAGGGCTACTTGACTGCTCCTTCACCTAAGTGTGACGTGACACTGCATTATGCCATTTATTCAGGTCTTGTCAGCATTGGGTCAGTCAAGGGAGTTAAAACAAGAATGATGAAAATATGAAGAATGTGTGTAAGGCTCATATAATGCCACATACTGCCTCACCTGCTTTGATAATGTAATAAAACTCACAGATCAAGGAAACCTAATAGATGGTAGAGTAGATGTCTGGAGCTTTATTGCCTGTAGGATATTGTATCCAGTCTTGCTTAAAGGTATCAAGCAATGGGCAGGTTTCTCCCCCTTTCCGTGGTCAGTTATTCCATGTAAGAATAATGAATGTCCTCACTGTTAGGGCATTTATTGTATGATTCATCTCGCTTAAGTTTAGATGCCTATAATATAAAATCCACTGCAGAGTTTGTCATCCTTGACTTCTTCCACAGTAAATGGACAGAAATAGGTTTTTTAAGGGCTTCATTCATCTGCCCTATGACCTGTGTTAGACCTCAGGAAGACGTGACTGTCATCCTTAGCTCTAGGGATTATATTAATTATCCTTCCACTGATTGTCAGGCAAGATGAGGTTAATGGGGATGTCAACATGTAATGGTTTGAAGAATATTCTTTTCTAAATAAAGATATCCTGTATTCCTCTCATCATATTATTATGACCTCAAATCCATATTATACACTAAAGAACACTGAATTTTGAGGAACAGACAGAAAGGAAGGGTCACCTTCTTCCCTAGGACAAGAGCCACATCCTAGGAGCATCTGGCCATCTCCCACCTTACAAATCTACAATCACTAAACAGAAAAGTCCAAAACCAATGTCCTCACTCTGTCCTGCTTGATTTTTTTTTTTTTTTTTTTTTTTAGGCACCTTGCTATTTATGTAGGTTTTGATCTTTTAAAATATTTAAATGTGTCAAGTTTAGCTTGTGACAGTGTATTGGAGAGGTTGCTTTACAGCTTACAGCATTTGAGGGTGCACACAGAGAATTTGCTGGGACCCAACGTCCATGGCATGACTTCCACTGAGCAACGGAGACTGACCTCAACAAGCAGCATGGTCCCTTCTGCTACTAAGGTGTGAATAAACACCCATTCCAGCTCCTAAATATGTGGATTTTAGCCCAGGCACCTGCCAATCAAAATTCTCCACAGCAGGTATCCCATTTATTCCATCGGTGGTGACAGCATTTGCTTGGTCACTTACTATCCTCAGCTACTCTCACCAGAAAACATCCCTCCAGCCTTCTTCAAGCAGAGATATATTGCTCTACCAAAACAAGCACAGATACCTTTAAAGTCATCCTATTCAGCGGCCTTTTTGAAATCAGTGAGGAAAACAACACTATTTCCATAGGAAATTTATTCTGATGTCAGAGTGCACAGGGAATTTATTCCTTTGTCAGTTTTATTCCTTTCAGCCATTAAAGCGTAAGTGGTTTTCACAGGGTTATGGCATGTTTGGCAGTTTGGTGTACTATAAAAGATCATTTCCTTATACTCTAATTCCTTAAACAATTCAAATTTATTTGCGTGTCTGCATGTGTGTGTGTGCATTTTTTTTTTTCCAGTTGTGGCTACACATTCACAAAGCCTCTTCTTTCCTGATTTAATCAGCTCAGCCCCAAGCACTGATTTCCTCTGTAGTGCTGTTTATGATTTAGTTTCTAGGCTGCTCTATTTATTTATTTATTTAAAATTAACATAATGCTGCTTAGAGGACCTGGGATTGATGACCCTGAAGGGAGAATGCTGCTGTGTATTCACAGCAAAGGTACAGTGCCAGAAGTTGCAGCGTGGTCTAATCTGGAAGGAACGACTGCAGAACAGGTGGAGAAGCTCAGATTTAAGATCTGCTGCCATTCAGCCTTTCAGCCCACTAAAACTACTGACAAGATGATTCATTACTAAGACTCTTCAGTATTGCTAATTAATGATGATTATGATTTAGCTTCCAGTGACTGAGGAACTAGGATTTTGTTTTGCACAGTCTCATTTCTTTTCCATTCTTTTATGCATTGGGATATTTTTCAGGTGTTTTGTGCTCATAGAAATGACTCTCAAAAGTCTCTTTTTACTGATGCCCAGTGTTAAGGACAAGAGCCAACAGGCACAAAGTAGAACACAGGAAGTTCCACCTAAACATAAGGAAAACTTTTAATTTGAGGGTGACAGAGCATTGGAATAGGCTGCCCAGAGAGGCTGTGGAGTCTCCTTCTCTGGAAAGATTCAAAACCTGCCTAGAAAATGTGATCCTGGGCAACCTGATCTAGGCAAAACTGCTTTAGCAGGGGGGTTGGATTAGGTGATCTCCAGAGGTTCCTTCCACCCCCTGCCACTCTGGGATTCTGTGAAATGAAAGTCTGGCCTCCTCATTCCCATCCAGTGTAACAGTTTAGTGGATCAGCAATTGTGGATGTCCTACACTTGCTATCAGCAGCTGCTGAAGACCTCTGTCAGAAACTGAGGATGTTTTTCCCCTGGAAGGGTGAGACCTTCACATGGGTCAAGAAGAATTACATTAGAAAATACAAGTATTTCATGGACCAATGCTCTATCATACTTTCTTCAACTAAAGAAAGAAATGATTGTTTTGATAAAGCATACAGTAAACAAGCAAATAACAGAGTAATTCTTCCTCCCACCTTCTGACAGGTGACTCCTGTACGCACAGGTCACATTGAGTTTTCAATGTTGAGCAGGCACTCACAGATTTATCCATTCTGAGTCTGTTCATTCCCTTATGAGGGCTTTTCTGTACTTTATTCTGTGGGAAAGATATGCGTGTATCATATATATATGCTTCACTATAACTTCTCTATGCTTCATCTGATTGTTTCACTGGTCAACCCTTGCAGTGAGCAAGACCGAATAGTTACTTCCTGATTGTACTCTTTCTATCCTTCCTAAGTTTATAAACCTCTGCCATATCCCAGAATAACCATGTACTTTTCAGTCATCTCTTTTCAAGTAGTGAAAAACAAGTGTCTAAATTCATTCGTACTTCTCCACAGAAAAAAAATGTGAGCCGAGGATCTTCGCTTGGGACAGATTTTATAGGACATAATATTCTCCAGACATTCTGTGTCGATCTGATGTTGTTTGGCAGCGCGTACACTGTGGGCAACGACAGTTGTGCTGATGTTACCTGGCATCCTGAAAAAGGAGGAATGGAAAAGAGGTTGTGTGGAGCACTGAGTTGGAGCACTGAGCATATCTGAGTTGGATATGCATCCTCCTCCAGCTGAAATTCATCCTAACACACAGTTAAGCCTCTACTTAAGTCCCCATCAGCCACACATTGAGCTGATGAGAGGTAAGGCAATTCATCAAGCCTTACAAAGTGAGAGCTGTGTTCATGTTTTTCATGCTGCTAGTGGTGCTAGACTAAAACTCTCCAAACTGCGAGTTCAGAAACAGCACCATTAAGACGCTAGTTAGCAAGCTTTATAACAGAAAAGCAGAGCTAGATTTCAAATTTTAATTCCAAGAGGAAATCGTTGCTAACTAGGATCTTAATGGTACCATTTCTAAATTCCAAGGTAAACACTCACAGATTTAACAGGACGGATGTATTAAGAGTGCAGATGATCAGACTAAACAGCATGTTTACTTCTAATGATCAGTCTGCTACAGGATAACAGCCTATTAGCTACATGAGCAAAGCAGCTCTCCTTGTTACATGGCAGTGACTCAGTAGAGAAGCATCCAGGTTCAAAGCCTGATGAAGAAGCAAACCTGAGATCAGACATGCCTGAAAGCAATTGTTGTTGCCTGAAAAACTGGGGATCAGTTGGGGTATTTCTTGAAAACAGTCTCACACATTTAGAACAGTAGGAAATTCTTTTTCTCTCTTGTGAAATAAATGACTTCCCACGACTTCTCCCTCCTGGCTGAAATACCAGTCCAAGTCTCTGAGATGAGAGAACACATTCCCAAGGTCTATAAAGAGGAGGGGGAAAATCATATACAAGACATCCCAGTATATTAAAAACCTAAAAGGAAACATTTGCAATATCCTGTAGAGAATATCAGAATATAAGATCAGTATGTGTAACCCAAGCTGCAAATCCACACACAGTAGGCTGGCATAGTATCTTCTTGCAGATAATACTCCTTTATATCCCAGGGCTAGAGAACAAATCAAAGGCATGCAGAGATGGAGACCATGCTTTTAAATGTTTGCCACTTTGAACTCTTAATTCATGTTATTATGACTTCAAAACCACCTGCCGCCCGAAAGAGAACGCAGAACAATACCATGCGCAGAGGGTTTGTTTATTCCTTCGCTTTTCAGCCATGATGAGTTTTTATTCAGGTTTGAAAGCAATTTAAAAGAGGGAACAAATTTCATCTGCATTAAGCAATCCCAGAGAGGAACTTGTGTTTTTATATCCCTGCATTCACTGGTCCAGAGAACGACCCAATCCCTCCAGTTGAGCGTAATGACGCACACCTTCTTAGTGATTTATTTGCAAGCCGCCGTATGGATTGCAATATGGAAGTGCTTGTGGATAGATGAGAGAGTAAGACTGAAAGACACTTTCTCATTGAAGTTCTAACTTGTCTAGGAATCACACCACATACTCACAGGAATTGCTTTGTTCATACATTGTAAAAAGGGCTGTGATGGACTGTGTTATCCCTGCGTTGGCCAGGAAGGGATCAGGGAGCTCCCAGGGTCTTCATTTTGCCTCTGTCCGCCATACCTTCATAAGTATATTTCTTTACTATAGAGAAAAACTGTTCCAGCCACCAACCAGGTTGTAAACCCTCACCCTGTCCTCTGTCTGTCCAGTGCCTTAGCGTAGTCAAGCGTTCCTTTTTCTGTAGTCTGAGTCAAGTGGATGTATATGGCCTCAATACCTCAGAGCCCAGTCTAGCAGGCAAATTTCTTAAGTCTTGTTCTTTTTTTTTCTTCTTTTTTATCACCCCGTGTGCTCCGGAGACTCTCCAGCAGCTCTGAAGATAGAAAGCAAAGGGCTACAGGGTTCTACTCATCACAATCTGACCCTGAGCCATCTCTTTTTGTTCCAGAACAGAGAAATGGAAGACTATTGTATGTAAAAGCCTTGGTGGATGAAATGAAGCCTGGAGAGGTCTCTTGCTTTGGTTGCTACCAGTGCAGATGTTGAGACATTATGTTGCTGTACTGGCTGTTTGTTCTTTTTTCTGAGGGTAGCCCTTAGCCTTCAGAGTGTGACAGCTGAGGAAAATCCACAGGGCTTTCGTGTCAAACAGAGAATGGTGCAATGGCCTGCTGTGAATACTGGAAGAAAAAGGTCTTATGATCCCAAAACCATGTGATCTTTTCACCGCGATTTACAAAGCAAAAGATGGGATCTCTCATAATTTGTCCGGATTCTAAAAGGATCTATAAATTTTTCCTCCTAGCCCAAATCAGGCTGCTTTCTGAAATGTGATGCTTCCCAATCTCCTGGTATAGCCTCCATCTCAAGAACCCAAAATTCCTCTTGTTTATTAGCCTGCAAATGGGCAAATGGCCCACTTGGTGAAACACTCTGCAGATGTGGGGAAAATTTAGCCAACAGATCATCACGGTAATGATTTCCCCTCATCAAAGAAACAAAGGCACAATTAAGGGATGAGAAACATCTGAATTATTTGCTGATGATGAAAGGAAGAAAATTGGGCACATGTTGTCCAACTTTGAACATGGGAAAACGATGTCGCTCTCCCTTCCCTGGGCCACAACACTTGGCTGTTGTCATTAGTCTTTTTATTCCTCTATTGTTCTCTCAAGAAGCTGCAAATTGTCTATTTTCATCAGTTACTGCAATTAACCAGAGCAGAGCTGTTACTCTCATAATAACAAAGGACTGGAACTGTACATTCAGCTTTCTTGAGGAGCTGTGGAATGACACTGAAGTTTAGGAAGATTTCCTCTGGAGTTACCAGCTGGAAAGACAAGTTAGCGGGGGCCTCCTCCAGAGAAAAGCAAATGAAAGGCCTAAAAAAGAGGAAAACTTTTCTCTGGAACTTCCTGCTTAGAGGATTCTTCAAACTGTGATTCGAAAGAAGAAAGTGTGGAGCTCCAGATCTGTAAATGGATGTCCAAATTTTGTGTATAATCCATTAGGGTCTATTGAAGACAAGAGAATGAAAATCCACAAATAACATCCCAGCTCTTTTTCCTGGGAATCTAAGGTTGGCAGCTGCTTCTAGCTGTCCATGAAAAGAAGCTAGTTCCAAAAATACAATGATGCTGTTTGTTTAGGGACTGTTGGAGAAAGAGGATTTCCAGAGGACTTTCTGAACACCAGCACCAAAATACTGACACAGTGGCTAAAAAGAGAAAAAGTCTAATCTCAAATCTATACTAAACTGAGAAGGAGGATAAAAATACATCTGAGGGAAGTAGTCACAATGGTTGATTTAGTCTTGGCTACTTCTGTAGTCAAAGAGAAGCAGTTTCTTACAAGGCTGGTTCCAAGTCGAAGGCAAGCTTCTGTGTTCTGACTGTCTGACGAAATGTGTGTTTCCCCACAAGTTATAGAGTTAAAATACGTTGCCTAACATCCTGTTCAAAGCAGGATCAGCTATGAGGTCAGATCCAATTGCTCACAGCTTTATGCAATCCAGTCTTGAAACCGTCTGACAATGTAGGGACTGCACTTTTCTGCTCAATTTGTTCATGGCACTTGGATCCTAAATCATTTCCAAGCTGATATAACTCCTGTCCAGTGGGAATTGCTTTACATATTGGACTGGAAGCCTCAGGGATGTTAGAAAACATGCCTCAGGAGATGTATTCATCATCCATCTGGGATCAATAAACTGACTAGGACAAAAGGACTCTTGCAGAAAGCAGAAAGGAGTATTTCAAATGCTACTCAGTTGCTCATTTACACAATTAGTAAAGTTCACCTTCCCCCAGATTTCAAGGTCTTGAGCAGAGTTTGACATGGCAAATTGCGAGTGCCAAGATGCTGGCAATTTCTCACTTCCAGTATAGTAAATGCTTCCCATTGTATGTGAGATTCATGGATATAACCTCATACGTTCTGCATATCAGAGAGCATCTGAACAACATCTTCACTGGAAGAGACACATCCTTGTCCTTAACCTCCAGTGCTGGTGCACGAGGCTCCCATAAACCAGAGGGGAACCAACTCTTTTTATCATTGGTAAGTAAGACTGTACTGGGAATCTTATCAGTTTGAGTTCCCAGCTACAGTTATCACAACAGCAAAACTGGAATTCGGCACCCAAAAACGAGAGGAAACATTTGGCTTTAATTTTGTGTATCAGATCTCTCTCTCTAAAATTAGCTTGATCCCCAAAATAGCACCATTTTGAAAATTAGTTCCTAAGAATTTGCAGAACTCTCACAAGACAGTATTGAACATAAGAGAAGAGCCCAAGCTGGTATTTCTAGTTTTAGCTTTAGAACAGGTTCAAGGATAAACTTGCTGCCAGTCCCTAAACAGGAAAACAAAAACAACATATTGGCTGTCTTCTTTCTAAATTATCACTATGTTCTGTGCACAAAATAAAGTATGAACCTGGGGGTTAATGTGATCACATAATTAAAGACTACCTCAAAATGTGATCCCAACCATATGCTTTTACTTGCTTGGTGTATTTGAGATTTTTATTATTTATCCATGCCCTGGTAAATGCCTAACGGCAAAAGTCTGGTATTTAAGAGACCTCAAAAGTGGAGTGGAAGATTTTTGTCATCTTTGGAATGAGTATCTTGTTCATAATGACCAAAGAAAAAGAAAAAGTGAAGGTGAAATAGAGACAGCCATGGTGGAAAGACCATCAGGAGACCTACATCTCCTGCCATGATGAGTTAATAAAACAGCTAAGTTAAAAAAAGATCTTAACTTTAATCTCCTTAAAGATAATGAGGAAAAACTGAATCTTTGATGGGCTGCAGAAGGAGCTAATGTAGAGGTTCTTCATGACCCCCATTCAAGGGGTTAGAAAAATCAGATCAATGAGCCGTAAAGATATGGTAGGCAGAGGGCCTAAGGAAAGCTAAGAGGACAAAGTATCAGGAAGTTCAGTCAAAGAGAAGACTGTAATTTAATGTCATCATAAAACTGAATCTTCATACCACAAGGAATCCCATGACCTTGCCATCTGTCCTTGCTAAGCATCAGAACGTGCCTGCGAAGTACTGAAAATATGGACAAAATCATAAAAGTGGGAGGAGAATGATTTGGAAACACGAAAATGTATCAAGAGATAATGGAAAATTATTTTTCCTTTCATCTGGCCAGGAAAGAAGTGAAACCTTTTGATATTGTCAGAATACACTAATGTCCATTGCTCTCATTACAATATATAAATATAGCATTACAATTATATCAAACATACAGAAATCTAACGTGATAGCTCTGATTAATTCCTTCTATTTAGCAAAATGATTAAGAAACTGTTAAATGACTCACGTGATTATTTTTTATACTGAAATTTTAATTTTCGACAAAAAGTTCAGAAAACATGCACTTTTTTAAGCAACAGATTTATTTTTTTTTCCACTGATATCTCTTTATAATGGGCAAGATGTTGCTGGGTGAAAAAAAAAAAGTGATATAGGTACATAAGAAAGACTCCAAAGAATACAATCATGAAATTTTCCATTTTTTGTTTTCCTAGAAAATTAATCTGAACCCAAATGATGGATTTCTTGCCTTGGATAATTATAATGTTGTTTTTGTCAGTAGTAGAAGGGGTTCTCAACACCTCAGTGGAAAAAAAACAACGTAAATCAAGAGCTGAGATTGGTGATGTTAATAATGTCCTTCCTGGAAACTGGAAGCTACAAGGATGGGCTGAGCTGCGGGACAGTGTGGTGTTGAGACAGAACCAGAACTGTGGGGATGATTTTTGAGTCATCAATGTCAACTGAAAAAAAAAAAGAGAATCCTGTAATTGCATGTGGGGATGTCCAGAGAAAGAGGAGCAGGAGGATGAATCCTGTGAACCCACTTGAAGACTTGGGAGAACCCCTGAGGACAAATCATGAGGCAAACCAGAAAAGGTTTGCCCACCAAAGGCAAATCAGAGAATTAAGAGAGTTGTGAGAAGACAGAATTCTACGAGCTGATAGGGGTAAGGAGGATTTCAAGGAAGAGAGGAAAGAACACAGCCTGTGCAGCACATGAATCAGTCTCTGCACAAAATTTAGCCTTTATTCTTTGTACATTCCTCTTTTCAGTTGTTGTTGTTCTAAAGAAAATTATCTTCTAGGAAGTCATTACATTGATTCTCTGTCACATTAGCCCATGCTGAAAACTAAGGTCCTGCCAAGGGAAACAATAGAGATGAAAGATTTGATTTTCCTTCCTTTCAGTTGTTGATGTGAGTTATTCCAGCTCAGGTGTCTCTGCTAACAATGAAATTTCACTCTAGGTGTTTACATTATTAACTGTCCCTCCTTTATCTGGTTCAGTGTTCTCCACCAAGCTTGTCCACGCAGTTGTTGCTATTTTGTAGAGCATGAACACATGAAGAAACCCTCACGGCACAAGCAAAGCTGCGGTGCCTGAGCAGCATCCATTGGATACTCCGGAGTGAGGGAAGATGTTCAGACTCTTGCCCTGTATTAAGCACAGTCATTGCAAAAAGGAATCTTGACATTGGGCTTATCCTAACTTATGGTGGCACATATAGATGTAGCTGATGTCTGGAGATCAAATCCCTCCAGCAGAGAAGCACAGAATCCCAGAGTGGCAGGGGTTGGAAGGGACCTCTGAAGATCATCTAGTCCAAGCCCGCTGCTAAAGCAGGTTCACCTAGTGCAGAGGGTTTCGAATCTCCCCAGAGAAGGAGACTCCACAACCTCTCTGGGCAGCCTGTTCTGGGGCTCTGGTACCCTAAAAGGAAGTAAGTTTTTTTCTTTATGTTCAGACTGAACTTCCTACGCTCCAAATTTGTGCCCGTTGCCCCTTTCCGTGCTGCTGGGCACCACTGAAAAGAGTCTGGCCCCATTCTCTTGACACTCGCCCTTTGGCTATTTATAAGCAATGAAAAAGCAATCATTGTAAATACAGACCTCAAAAAAGATCTGTTTCCTGGATGGAGAAGATAATGTCAGTTGTTATTTTTCTCTTTTGATGAGTATCAGTAATGTCCTCTCTAAAAAGGTTTCCTTTATGGATCCATTTGTTGTGATGGATGTCACTTCTGAAGTAACCCCTATGCACCTGGCCCCGGGTCCATTTGTTTGATCAGCCTGCCCTGTTTTCTACAGCTATTTCTCTCTGACTTTCTCTCTGGTGGTTGCACATTACCTGAGGCTGTACTGGCTGAACCCTCTAGCAGGAGTTTTCTCTCTGTTCTTTGATACCAAGGGAACAGGCAATTTAGCAGTACAGCTGCTTAAAAACGCTGCGCTGGGAGATTTTCAGCTTTAACAGCTCATTGCAGGATTTGTTTGTTTTTGTTTTGTAATTACTTCTCATTTTGAAATGTGTGCTGCTCATTATAATACATCACACGTAAGGATGTAATTTATCATGTTGGAAAGTTGAAATTGAAAAAAAAAAATGCTGCACGTTTTCAAAACTTTCTTTTTCCCTTTTGGATTTTTATACTTTCATTGTAACACCCATTCCAGTCTGGAATGATGATTTGCTTCAAAACAGATCAGCGCTTTTCGTTCAAAGGATATTCTGAATTTCTCTCAGCTCCGGTAAGTTGATTGAGAAGTCAGTGACGGCTCTTTAGTTTAAGGGGAAGAGGGAAGTTTTAATCAATGGATGGAAGTCCTTCTTCAAACATCATCCCGAGCTGTAGTGAGGTGCTGTTCTGAGAGAAAGGCCATTTTTTAAGTTCCATTCACATTCTGTTGCCACTCAATATCCTGTAATTAAGTGGTCACCACTGACTTCCTGTAGAGAAGCTGCAACAGGTGAAAATGAGTGCATCCACCTGGTGCTTCACCTTTGAAAGAGTGTCAACCAATCTCGACTGATTTTTCTGCACTGCTCTCTCCTCCTTCCAGGTCAGTGCCCTGTGTTTAGCCTATTGTAGTGCCTACCCTCATTTATTTGCTTCTCAGTGGTTTTGCCTGGATGTAAGTACTGCAAAGGGACAAAAGGCTTTCTCATGGGAGACCCAGCTCTTTCTGCAGCACCTTGGTACCACCCTGCTCTGCAATTCTGCAGGCATAACAGGACTTAGAGGTGCAGGGAACAGAGATTTGCAGCACAACCCTTCTGTCCAAAGTCCGTCCTCCAAGCTGCAGCCACTCAGAGCAGGCAGCAAAGCAAAAAATGCCAGATTTCACACTGACACAGGCATCTATCCTACGGCCTGCCAGCAAGGTGATGGATTTGATCACAGGCTGACGATTGACAGAGGTGACTTCTTAAACCACTGCACCAAGATTAGCCAGGGCTCCTTTGTCAGTTCTCTCCATCTGTAAGAAGGGAAAATTTGGGCAGGCAGCTGCCCTGACTGCTCACGCTCTGTCTGGCACACACACATGCAAACACAAGTATCTGTGCACAACCAAGTGCAGCTGAAGGAATGATAAAGCAGATGCGTTCCTCTGTGACCTACTCTAGGTGATCCTGCTCTGGCAGGGGGTTTTTGAACTACATGATCTTTTGAGAACCCTTCCAACCCCCGGCATTCCGTGATTCTGTGATGTACACGCAACAGCTCCTAAACCATGTGTTTATTTTGCGATCGCAACAGTCAGCACCAAAGAAATTATACATTGATCAAAATTATTGTACAATTAAGGCATGATAACAAGCACCCAATACAGCAGCTAATGTAATTACAGTGTAATATCACTTAAAGCTATGCTGCTGGGTGTTGGAATGCAAAGGTATATCTCATTCCTGTGCTTATTCAACATTTCCCAAAACTGCAGCTAAGAAATGTGGAGAGAAACAGAATAAAAAATTGGAAATAGAAATGTCACTTGCAGTCCCATCAATTGTGCATAAAAGTGGCTTTCCAAAGGACAGGTAGCAAAACCCAGGCACGTCATCAGCTCCCATTCAGCCCTAGCTGGGAAGAAGGTGACAGGAGCTATCTGATGACACGTAGGTGATGATTTTATGTTGTTGATCAGCATAGCTCCTCATACAGCCGAGCCCATGTGTTGTGTGACACCAAATAACTCATTGCATCAATTATCTCAGCCAGAGCATTAATAATAAATTTTCTCAAATATATCTGGGCCTGAGTCCAAGTGCAGTTAGTGACAGTTACATGCCACCGTAAGTCAGAGAGAATCAGGTGTTGACATGCTCCAGCCTGGCCTTAGGGACAAATTTGTTTTAGGTGTGAGTACTCAAATGATTCAAGACAGATGCTCTGTTTTGTAATTTAGGTCAAGAACGTAGTTCTCGTAGGGGACAAGAACTATGACAAGAAAGAAGAAAAGCGTACTCTTTATGACTAAACAGTAGCTATTAAGTTATCATGTATTCATTAACGCCCACCTAAGGCAATCAAAATTTTATTATTTTGAACTGTAACAGAGTAAAATGCCAAAAGCAACACTGCATATGGGAATTCTAAGCAGGTTACTGACTTTCTGTACCCTAGGTTGTTTTGAAACATTATATTTGAAGAAGGGACGGAGAAAAGGATGCGGTTTGGTTCCGGCCAAACCAATTCAAAAGCGCTGGAACAAAAACAAGAGGAAACTGAAGGTACCAGTCAGAATCCATCATGCCGGTGGAGCATAGGAAATACTTTTACTCTTTCCAGTGGCCGTGATCCCGTGGCTGTGGATAAGGCTTGTAGGGTGGTGACAATCAGCTTGTCTTACAAGCATAAATACTGCATCAGGGAATATTTAAGAGTTCAAGTGGCAGTCTCAGGTTTGTGTGTGTAGCATAAGGAAGGCAGATTGGTTCTGCTAGTCATGCTTGTGCAAAAGTTAGGCACATATGTAGGAAAGCGTGCATTTTCAAAGCTGTCTGCGCTTCATTTGTAAATGAAAAGCGTATCCTCATTCCATATGTAGCATGCCAAATTGAGAGGCCCCAAACAAAAACTGCCTGTCTTGCGCCTCCAGTTTTGTAAATGCTAAAAAAGTGTTGGATCTTCTTTCCAAATGTAGATCTAACTACCTTCAGCAACATCATTTCATGGAGCAATAACGATCCGATGGAGGGTGACTGAAGATACAAGCACCATTTAAGATGTCGACATGTTTAAAATTACTTTTCCATCTCCTCGAGGGGAAATCTCGGATTTAAGATGTGTAAATAACCAGATTTATAAAGGCACTGTTTTACTAAGTTGAATGTGTATAAAAAAATAGTGCTGAAACTGTAAAGGGTTTCGCTGTTCTTTGCCTATATAAAGTGTAGGCAACTATGCTGGTCTCGTCATCTATGTTGTGGTTCATCTGAACTAATTTTCAAGGGTTAGATCCAGCCTCCAGCTGAGGGCCTGGAATGGCATGGACCTCCAAAAAGTCTTTGATCATGTTTTTCAAATGAAGGGAAATAGTTCAGGTACCTCAGGCCTCTGAATTGGCTCTAGACCACAAGTTTTTGGCCACTGAAGCCCACCTTTGCCGTCTACCTCAGGTGATCTGAAATGTTCTCCAAACCTCACCACCGTATTGGCTACAGGAAATTCAGTCGTCTCAGCAAAGATGACCTGGTGCTACGTCAGATGCCTCGAGGTTTCTCCTGTGGATGTCCAGGGTATAAAAAACATCCACAGGGAACATCCCAGTTCCTGAGATCTCTGTCCTTGTAGTGCCAGGCTGGAGAGCTAAAGAAAGATATAGATGCAAAGAAGTTTCCCAGGTTTCTACAGTAGTCAATGGTGATCTTGGGCTTGTTTCTGTTGCATAAACATAAGGGTTTTGTGACATTTTTGATGCATTAGGATAACCTTCCTGGATCCAGTTATTAGTGCAGAAGAGATCCTGTATCACATCTGCCAGTTTCCCATGGAAGGTATCTCAGATGGCACCACAGATCTATGATGATCGATACAGTCAATGCATTTGATATTCACCTGGTCAAATACAGGAGTTTGGTTTAGGATGAGGTAAATTACCCTGAAAATCCAGTAATACTGTTAACTGTTTCCCCATTAACTATAAAGGCAACTCACGGTGCTCACCTAAAGCCATCTGGCCTAAATGCTATTACCACACACATGCAATTAAATAAATCGTACCATAACTAACAGGCCTTTTTTTGTGGATAAATTACTTTTTTTTTCTGTTTTGTTTTTTTGTAATCGCCTTGGTTTAGGCAAATACAGAGTTTTGTCTGTAACTGGGATCCTTACAGATATCTCCTTGGCTCTAGGAACCACAGAGCACATAAAAAGTAAATTATTTCCTTGGAAGAAGAGTACAGATCTCTTTTTTTTTTTTTGACAACTCTTTTCTCACCTCATTATTTCCCCATCACAATAACTAAAGCTGTCAGATTTCTGACAGAAAGCTGCAAGTGGAGCATGTTGCAAGCAGCTGGTCTTCACAGGGCTGCTGATTCCCTCTCTCCCCACCCCACTCCCAAATGTAGAATCCACAAACAAAGCAAAACAAAGCAGAAAATGACACTTTCTCCCACCTGTGCAGATTTGCCAAAGAAATAGGGAATTTCTCCGACAAGTTCACAAATGTGAGGCTAGATAACGAATTAATAAATAGCTGGGTGATGTGATGTGTGAGGGGGCTTCCTAAGCTGGGATCTAAGGAAGGAGTCATGCCATGGATGGGTTATCCTCCTTCCATCCCTTGGCTACTGGCCTTAGGCATTTGCTGGCTGTGCTTTGAGATCCTCAGCCGAGAGCAATGTATAGGAGCTAGGAATTATGGCTGATGCTGGATCTAGAAAAAAGTAACAGGCTGTGGGATAATTCCATAGGAACTGCAACTTATACAAAAATAATCCCTGAGGTTGTGTACAGTTATTTATATATGTTTAAGCTACTAGTAAATTTTGGAATGGAAGGAAGCCCACAGTATGGAGAATCCCTGTGCCCTGGCAAGCAAGAAACAGTTTGCTCTATCAACATATCAAGCTATCAGGACATCACTCCTTGTTCCTCATGGTATTCCTCTGATGTCATTCTCAAGGTAGACATGACAAATTATATTTTACGTCTATGACTGATTATCAGCACACTGCACAGCAGCTATTCTTATTGATTTGATTAAGGGCTTTGATCTGGGAAATTACCAATTAATGCTATCTAAAATAGTCTCTGTTGGGTTGGATAGAGCAGCAAGAAAATAATTCTCTGGTAACACTAGTGACTGGATACAAAACTGCTTTGTTTAATCATACTAAATCTGAGGAGAAAATATTCAATTTAGAGGTCCCCTACAGGTCAGTCCTCAGTTCCTCATTAGTCATTAATGACCGTACTTCAGCCCCACTGTCTGAAATTACATATGCATTTTACAGAGATTTAATTTTAATATTTTTTTTTTTAAAAAAGTACAGAAAAAAGTCTTCTTCCCTAAACAACTGAGAGTCTATGACAACTGGATCCACTTCGAAGAGCCAGGGCAGACAAGAGAATTTTTGCCAAGAGAGGTGCTAACCTGGCAAGGAGGGCTTTGAACTGGGTTTGCTGGGGTATGGAGAGCAGCACTCTGGGGTAAGCAGAAGAGCACGGACGAGAGGAAGCAAGCAAAGCAGCGGGCAGAAGAGGATGATCTCTGACTCTCCCCTGATGAAGTGAATCTTGAATATTAACACCTGAATGCTCCCAGTGCGAGAAACAATCAGGAGGAATAAGAAACCGATGTGTAGCTGCAGAGATGTAGAGGAAACTCGCATTGCTGGAGCACCGCGATGGACAGACCATTTTGTAAGGAGAGGGAGGGAGGATGGCGGTAGGATTTTCTTCTCTCCTATGGGATTCTGATGGGGAACAAGTTGCAGATGGGTGAGCCACATCATATCCTCAGAGCAATGAAAACGAACAGCATACTGGATCGCACTGGTGATAGCGCAGCCAGAAGGTCGAGCACAGTGGTGATTCCCCTCTGTTCAACAGCGCTGAGGTTGCACCTGCAGTGCTGTGCCACTTAGAAGGAAGACATTGAAAAGCTGGAGAAGGTCCAAGAGAGCTTCATCAAAATGGTGAGAAGACCAGAGGTTACGGGTTATGTGGAGAACCTGAAAGGCAGGGACATGTTTAGCCAGAAAAGGCTACGGGGTAACTAACTGCAGCCGCCCAAAGCTTACAGAGGGGTTATACTGAAGACAGATACAGGCTCCTTTCAGAGGTGTACCATGAAAGGACAAGAGGCAGTGGTCACAACTGTCAGCACTGTTTGGAAATCAGACATAAAAATTCGTCATCACAAGAATGGTTAAACACACACAGGGGCTGGAGAGCCTGTGACAGATCAAAAAAAATCTCAACTTTGGCTGCACCAGGCCTGAGGAAGGAGGTTTAATTTGGAAATCAGCCCTGTTTTCAGCAGAAGGTTGGACAAGAGAACTCCAGATGTCCTTTCCAACATAAATGAATCTCTGATCCCCCACTGGCCTGCAGAATAACTCGGCAAATAAACACTGCTAAGAATTTGGCTCTCCGTTCATAGCAGTGGCACCACTTGTCTGAAAGCTCCCATGACATATTTTTCTGCTTGGAATCCTACAACTTGTAGCAGTGAGTAAAATACAGACAATTCAGAAGCTGGGGAGCAAAATGTCCACATATAAAGTTTCACTACAGATCCCAGACTCGCCTGAAAGTTATCTGAGGGACTGATTGCAGTCTCCTCGTTTTCCATGGTCATAATGAAGGTCTTGGAAGTAAGACCAAATCAATACTGTGGAAGTTTTTATTGGAAGAGACCAAAATACACATCAATTTCAATGTTGCACGTTCTAAACGCAATCCCATGCCTTCAAGGGCTCATAAGCTAACAATAGTACAGCACTGCGTGGTTAAGTTGAATCATTAGCCAGATGTTCCTTCGAAGTATGAAATAGGTTGTTTGATGCTTTTTTTCTTTTCAGCTACATCCTGGAAGTCACCCTGAAACGTTCAATTCACCGCAGAGCTTCTGACAGTAAGGACTCTACAAGAACCCAGTATCGCAAAGGATTTTCTCTGCTGTGTGGCTTCACCAATTAGCTCAGAGCATTGGCACGGCTCCGTGCCCTGCGTGAACTCTTCCCTTAACCTCAGGGAGAGACCAGTGAAGATGTGACTGTTTGATCTCTTGATTCTGATATTTACCGCTACTCTTATCAGCTTGGAAGACGGAATATCAAATTCAAAGACTTTAATGCCTGGCTTTAATTTCTCCGAGACTCTGCGCATCCCCTTGGCTGCTTGTGCTGAGAATATACTGAATTGGTTGTGAGGGTATTTTTCGGAGGAACTTGAAAGTGAGCCCAGTATGAGCACATTATTACAATATAGCCATTCGTTAGCACAAATTACCTCTTGTTCTGACCACCTCCCCTCTTCAAAGCACCTACTGAGACAGGCAAGTGAAGATACGAGCTTTGCCATAGCAACCTAACACTTGCTAGTGAAATTAAAACCCAAATGGAAAAGGATAGCAGGCTCAGTTGCAAACAAAACCCTCGTTTTTCCTTTCAAATGAAGCTGCTGAAAGTTTTAGCTGCATCTTGAGATATTAATAACTAGCCAGAATTTTTCTAGAGACAGTGAGATGAACAAAATAATTACAACACTAACCATAATAGTGGTAATAAAAAGAACAGCACTCCTCGAACAAGAAGCTATCATTAGCCTGACTAAGGAGATCAGCATTTGGGCTTCACAGGCAGTTAGTCTCTAACACAGTGTCTCTGGCTCACACAAAGGTACTGTTTCAGTATTTAAATCTTTTAAATAACAGAAGAGTTTCCCACTGGGGCACAGTTTGTGGAGGAAGGAAGCGTGTCATTACTTTGTTTTAGAGGGTGCCATTCCTGACCCAGACCCAGGGAAGATTTTACTTTTGCAGAGGGAAGAGAAAATAAAAATGTTGCTGCATCACAGCAAGTAACAATTAAACTGGAAAACAAGATGAGCTTTGGTGTGGCTCACTTATTCCATATCTGTCAATCTACTGTTTGGAATGTAAGATATGAGAAGTTGCAGCCGTCTTGCTCCAGAGAACTTGCCATGAAATAATCTAGATTGTGGGAAGGCTGATCTCAAATCCTCATTTGGACAGCCTTTGAGCTGGACTTGAGAGGAAAGGCAGCCTAGCTACCATATTATGTTGTTTTGGGTTTTTTTTCTGATTTTTTCCCTGTCTCACACATTCTGTTTTATACAAACAGGAAAAAACGTGAATTTGCTTAGGAGCCAGAGCCAAATATAACATACTCACAGAATCTCTGGGGCTTTTTCCTGGGATGGTTTTCTCTCCGTCTCTTAGTTTAGTTTAGTTCTATCCTGGATTATTTAGTTTAATTCTATCCTGGACCAGAGATTTTTTTCCTGATAATTTTACGTCTCTATGAGGAGTGTCTATTCTGATGAACTACTACTTTTAAATACATTTTTCATATGCTTTAAAAATTCCTTAGTAGTTCTGCTAGTTCCTGTTTGAAAGATTGCTATGATCTATACCATTTTTATCAATGGAAGCAGTAATAATTTCAACCAAAATAAGTTTATATTTGGGCTTTGTCTTCACTGATGATCCAGGAGCTGAATTTACTCTCTCATGCTTCCTCTACTTAATGGATGGTCAACAAATCCAAGACATTATAGCAAGATCTTCCTGAAGGTCAGCATCTTAAAACAAAATGCTGAACTCAGTTTCTGCCTAATGTGAGCCTTTCTCTAGTGCATGAAGACAACTCTATATCAAAACGCTCCTCATCACACTCACCATCACATGTCAATGATGCTTGAGCATCACACTGGCCGCACAGGTTTCCAAACATGCAAGAATTTATTAACTTTATTCCAACCTTACCAGCAAGATGCAGTAGATTGCTCCCAAGATCTCAGCTATGCATAAGAAATCACATTATTCTTTACCTTATTTCGGCCTCACCTACTCTTTACAATTCATAGGCTGTATTAGGTTTGCATGGTAAGGTTTTGGTAGCGGGGGATGCTACAGGGGTGGCTTCTGTGAGAAGCTGCTAGAAGCTTCCCCCATGTCCCATGGAGCTAATGCCAGATGGCTCCAAGATGGACCTGCTGCTGGCCAAGCCCAAGCTCAAGCCCATCAGCAATGGTGGTAGCACCTCTGTGATAATACAAATAAGAAGAGGAAGGAGAGGGGGGGAAAAGGCAACTTCTGCCAGAGAGAATATGTGAGAGAAACAACTCTGTAGGCACAAGGTCAGTGGAGAAGAAAGGTGAAGCCCTCTGAGGTGATAACACTGTGGCTCAGACCCAAACAAGGCATCTCTGACTGCAGAAGAGACGTGCACTCACAGTCCTCTTGTTATCCTGGTGTGATGCCCTGCCTTGCATTTCAACCAATATCTTAATTGTTTCATTCCAAATAGCTTCACTTTGGCTATTTTGAAGGTGGAGTTCTCTAGATATCACTTTGCAAACACAGAGATCTGACTGAAAGGACCAGGTTCTGAAAGAAATAGCTGCAACCTACTGGGAAAGATGACAACGTGTGGGTTTAGAAGTTTAATTTATTCTCATTCACCCAAGCTCTTCAGTTTCCTCTTTAAAGGGAGCTCACACAAAGCTCCTCCAATGTGTGGGCTGGAATGAAACCTTCAAAAGCCTTACCAGGGTTCTCTGAAAATGTTGGTCAGGCTGTTTAGTCATAAGTTGTTTTCATCATACGCTTCCATTTTCATTTAAATGAAAACATTTTGAAAGAAGAAAAGAAAGTTAAAATTTTGTTTAGAAAGAGGAAATTAAGCAGTTGGAAATGCATTTATGGCGCACAAGAAATTAAGTTTTTAAAAGGCAATTCCAAAGGTTATCATATATTGAACCTTTTTTTTTTTTCCCTCTGAAATTGCCTTTCCTTGGAAATTTTGTCGAGATAGAATACACTTGCTCCATTTCCAAACAGCAAAATACTTGGAATTTATATAATTTCTTTAAGTGGATTTTTTTTCCCTGCTTAGTTCTGCTTTGAAGAAGGAGAAAAAAATTGCTATTTTCTTTGTAATACAACTTGAATGATTCCTGGGTAGGAATCTATTCTTAAAGATACTGCAATCATCATGTTGGTGGCTACATAAAACCACTTTTTTCCTACTACTTGAATTCTTCTTTTATGTCTTCTTCCTATCATAATAGACACTGTTTCTTCCTGTGGCTGTGTGCTGCCTGTCAGCAGGCTGAATATGAAGCCATTAAACTCCACTATATTGCATCGCAGAATTTTTTAGACTCTGAAAAAGCATTGTCCTGAAAGATATCAACAATCCCACTAAACTGGCTAAAGCACCTATACCTGGGCCTGTGTAAAGTACTTTGCTGAGCTGGGACATTAGTTCTGAAATCTTGATCAAAAAAAAACCCTTCTTCTAAAAAGATAAATTACTCTAAACTCTAGAACCTCTCAATAAATGGTGTCATAGACGTCACAAAATGTAGTATGTGGTCACAAAGTGTATTTTTTCCTGATATCCTATCCTGGTATGTACTTGTCACGGCATCTGTAGCCATTGTTTCTCCAGCTGTAGATTCTTCTCTCTACAAAGATCAGGTAAGCATCATAATAATCCTGTTTTTTTTCCATAGATTCAGGTGTGTCTGGAGCAAAACTGTACAGCACGAAATATCATTTGGGAATGCATCTCATAGAAAGTCTAAAATGCCCCTGCTTCACTCTTGTCAGACAATACCTCAGGAAAGTTTGCCAAATTGTAGTAATTTGAAGAAGCTGGCTTCTATTTAATGGAGAGTGTGGTTATATTCAAGCACATAATCATGTGGAAAATGCACAAGTATTACATTTCTGCCTTGGAAGTACAGCCTTAAAACATAGATCAAAAGAGAGAGAAAAGCAAAAAACCAAGAGACAAAACATTTTGCTTCTCTTCAATCTCCACTTCCATCAGACAAACAGGGTCACCTTGTATTCTGCTAAAGATCAACATTCCTGCCCTCGATTAAAGTGCCCATACATTCAGACTTTCATTTCTCCTGTAAAAGAGCTTTCACAAGACACTATCTGCATGAGAAATGTCTGGCATTTATTATTGTGACACAAGTCACAGTCCACGGTTTGTCTGGCAAAACACCACACAGAGAATGATTCAAGAGCTGAGGACCAGTCTTGAAGATCTTTTACACACCCAAATCAGGGGTGATACCCACAGAAACCAAGCATAGTTTTGGCTTGAAGTCCGCAGTACTTGACTCTCACACTGACTTATTTTGAGGAATTAAAAAGCCAATGTCTTGGAGACAAAAATAAAAAGAGGGGGACCAGGACGACACCTAGCCTGTAATATAGTGAGACTTGAACTGCTCATGCTTTCTCCTCTCATAATTATCCATACAGGCATCTCACGTTGTTTCCTACATGCTCTTCAAGTCTGTCCTAT
This sequence comes from Baryphthengus martii, assembly GCA_013396935.1. Lineage (NCBI taxonomy): Eukaryota > Metazoa > Chordata > Aves > Coraciiformes > Momotidae > Baryphthengus > Baryphthengus martii. The sequence goes on along the minus strand of VWZK01014235.1, from coordinate 932,173 downwards.
GAATTTACTGTTCATTAAAAGCCGATGTTAACAGAAAATCTAAAGTCTATCACTAGGATAGATACAACATTTAATGGAGTCTTCTAGCCTATGTGACACTAACATCAATAGAAAGATTAGAAATCATCAAATATGTTTAAAGCAAAACAACTGCGTTCAAAAAAGACATGTGGACGTGGAACTTGAGGACATGGATTAGTTGTCATGATAATGTTAGTTAGATGATTGGACTTAATGATCTCGGAGATCTTTTCCAACCTTAATGATTCTGTGATTCTGTGAAAAGATGACCTTTCTGTGATGCTGTGACTAGATGACCTTTAACGGCTCCTTCTAACCCAAAGCATTCTATGATTCTATCATAGAATAGCTCCACTGTAGAGCTGTATTTTTCAGTAGCACTGTTGAAATAACAAGTTCAGACTTCAGTAGCCCCAGCCCCATAATTTTAGTCAATTTTCATTTTTAATCCCTTTTCAGTTAGCATGTCCTGAAATGTTTCGTCTTCCTTTACCTCCAGGACTGAAAGATCTACCCCTCCCTGCTCCAGCTTCTTGAAGCTAATGACTTAAAAATATATGTTGGACATGAGCTGTTAAGCTCTAATTGTGGTGAGAATCCTTCATTGACTTGAGTGCTCTTTATGAGCACTGTATTTGTTTTATACGGGTTCCCTACTTTCAGTCAACGTCTTTTTCCAGCAGTAGGATCACTCAGGATTTATTGTGGAGTCCCTTGAGGTTTGGTACAATTACAGTCACTACAGGGGAGTGATACCATGAGGCACACATTTCCCCTGCAGCTCTCAGAAATCTCTCTGGTTAAGTAGGCAGTTGTCACCGTACAGACAAAATTTACACTGCATCAAGCTGCATTTGAGGATATTTGAAGACTCCTTTTCCATTGGCAAATCTCTTTGACCAAAAGCCTCTACACTGACAAAAGCTGAGGTGAGGATTTTCCTAGCGGTGGTTGCCCTGAACAGTTCCAAGGTATGGGATGAAGTGAATAAATTCCCTGCTCTTTAGAGAAAGGTCCTGTAGTCCGATTTTGTTGACTGAACGATCTCAAATTGTGGTGGATTGAGTTCTCTGCAAGACATCCAGAAGTAACAGCTCAGTTCCGAGGAAACACCATTAAGCATCAAACTTCTCAAAGGTAGATGCTTACATCTCACATCTTCTTTCAGCTACCTAAACATAATAAAAGGATTTGTCTGGCATTCAGAGGTACCTGACCTTCATGTGCATGGGTGCAATGAAAGATGGAAGAAAAGTAGACTGCAGGAGAGGCTCAGACAGGAGAAGAGGCCTACACCTGTGTGGTCCTGCTACTGAGCCACCTCTACGGTATCTACTCTGAAAGGATATCTCCAAGGATGGAAGAAAATCTCCAAGCATGGTTTAGCGTACTCTATGTCAGCAAGGTTTTTGAGACACACTGTCTTAGGAAAAAGCTCCACCGATTCACAGAAGTCAAGAGGTCATCCAGCAATTGTGAAACTTTCAGGCTGGTTTCAGAGTTTTGGGGTTCAGGAAATCAATAAGCCTGTCACTTCCTAATAACACTTCTCCACTCGTTTTCTGCATTAGGTATCAGATTCTCATCAAAGGGGACTTGCTGCACACATGCTCAAGATGGACTTCTACCCTTTCTGATAATAAGGTCCCGTGCAAAGGCATTGAGACATCAGTCAAGGCTGACAGGAATCTCTAACAGGCAGCAGAAAGGCTACTGCTTCTAAATTATTTTTTCTAAAAGAGAAAGTCAGTCCTCAGGCTTATCTAGTTTCAGTAACAGTAAACATAACTTAGGAAGGGGGAATATCCATGAATATGACCTCTGTAGAGATCTCTATATTGTATTTCTAGATTATGGTGTTTGTCAGCAAGGGGAATTACATTTTATAAGCTTATTTGGTTTGTTTTTTTCCTAAGCTCTTGTTTTGTTAAAAAATACATAATTTCTTTATCAAAGTCCAATGTAGCATCTACTAACAGTCTGTCTTTCTGAGAGAAGAGTTTCCAGCATTAAAACCCCTTGTTTCATTAATGGGGAGGAAAAATAGCTCTCCATAGAGTATTAACAACTCCAACTCCTCTTCTTGCAAAGCTAAAATAAATGCAAGAAAGAATGGCAGATGTTTGCAAAAATTTGAGCTCTAAACTATTTAGACTTACATTTTACTGAGATTGAAGAATATTACAGAACACTGGGGCTATATAAAGACGAATTCTATCACATAGGAGTTCAATCTAGCTTCAAATTTACAGTATTCCCTGGAAAAGAATTAAGATATTTTCTCTTATTTCGTGTGTGCAAATGGAAAATGAGAACTCATCTGTTTCTTGCATTAAGCATCACCACACATCTGATGATAAATAATGAAACAGAGAAGTATCCGAGGTGATTGGCTGCAAGTGTCTGTAAATGAAAGCAGAGTAAAACAAAGAGTTGAATTATTTCCCTAAACAACAAGCAAAAAAAAAAAAAAAAAATGGGAAAAAAGAAAATAATTTAGCAAAACTTGCTGACTGACAAATCCAGTGAAGTCTGTTGTAGCTTCATGAGAGTATTTAGTATAGAGAAGGCATAAAAGCCAATGATAGAGAGAGAACAGGTATGCATGCATAAAACTGACAGATGACAACATTTATTGTGCTTGGTAAATCACTTTTATAATTGATACAGCTTTTTATTAATTTTCAAAGCTATGTATTTATGTTGAAATGCATTGTCGAGGTGCTAAAATCTGTGCTTCGTATTTCATTGTTAGGAAATGGGAATGGGAAGAACCAATTCAGTAAAGTGCTATTTCTACTTCTATCCCTCTCAGGCTTCATTTCCCCAGGAGGGCAGGGAATGGGACACCTTGCAATAAAAAACAAATGTCCTCAAGGTGGTTTTTGTCCTCCTAATGCTGCTTGATTGCTCTGGAAAAGATACATTTATTCAAAGGTCACCGAGAAAGCAGAAAAGAATAAAAGCTCCACAACTGTGAAAATCCTCCCTATGTAAAAGCCTGCTCTGAGATTTACCCACCAGTGAAACAGCATTTTCTGGAGGGATTAAAAGCGATGCTAAGCCTTCAGCTGGCTTTTGGCCCTGTAGTGGGCTTTACCCTCTTGGGAGAATGCCTCTGGCAGCAGTGTGATTCAGCTAACAGATTTTAGTCCTTTTTTTTTTTTTTCTTTACTATTACTTTTTCCAAAGTGTGTTAAAAAATAGAAATCTTCAGCGCTACCAAGTCTGACATAGCTGTACTATTTGCATCACTTTAATGAATTACACTAGAATTGTGGGTTTTATATATATGTATATAAATAAATGAAAAATAGTAATTGCCTTTGCTTGCATCATACCTACAGCTTTCTCCCTTCAGTCTTTATCTCTCAAAACTGCCAAGAGTCATGACATACTGCAGATCTGAAATGACAGTTACCTGTAGCTCAAAATGGGTCGAAAGAGACAAAGTGTGACCAGTGGGCAGGTATGGCCTGTAGGTGAGCAACAGTGTCAGGTGATAGAGGCCCCTGCAGAGATGCGATATGCTATGCAAAGGTGCTTTTTATTGGCACCATTAGATTTCTTTAATGCATTATGACAATCATTGTAGACCAAAAGAGTTCAGACTATGTTGACAGGATTATACTGCTTTTCCCAAGCCAGTAATAACACAGCTTTCGTTTGCAGCTTAAACCATAACTTCGCACTCCAAAGCATTCGACTGTGAAACTCACTTAAATTATTCTTGACCCCACTTTTTACCTCCCCTTCCATCCCACTTACACACAACAGCATGCCAGCTTTGCCAGACTGACTGTTTATGGGTCTGAAGAGTGAACTGGATTAAGAAATAATATATGGCAGCCTCGGTGGAAAAGTAAATTCTGTTTTCATTAATATTACTCACTCCAGCAGTGCTCCTCTCTGCTACCGAGAGTAGTATCTCCAATAACAAAATGAACCTTCTAAGTCAGTATAGCTTTTCAAATCAGAAAGCCTGTCCCTTTCTGTGCTCAGAAGACATAGAGAAAACTTCCAACATGCAATTATAATGAACAGCAATAGAATTATCATCATCCCCCCTGACAGTTGCCGGTGTTGCTTCTTGCAGGAAAAAATGTTTGGTTCAAGAAAGCATCACGGGTTTATTTTTATTTTTCAAATTTGCAATTAAGAGTCACATGGCAAATGAAGTGCTACGAGTTTAGCCTTTTCTGGGGATTTATTCGATCTGATCAGCTTTTCCCTATGGAATAACACTTCATTAAACACTGCTCCTCCTTCAGAGTATATCCTGAATTCACTCCACCTAACAGAGGCAAGATTATGTTATGCTCTGTCTGTGATTACGGAGTAGGTGGATTGGAATAATTGACTTCCACTGTCTCTTGAGGAACCCTTGGCTAACCATGTTCCTTAGATAGTTACACAGGTTAGACTGGATGAATCAAGGTGTTCAACATGGCCTCATCCTCAGCATTTTTGTATAAATCCAATTGCACCGAGTCTTATGCAATACTGGAAAGGGATCCGAAGCAGACACCTACAAATTCTATTCTATAAAAAGCTTAGAAGTTGAAGGTGCAAAATAAATGTATGCCAAATACACTTAGATGTAAATTTTATAACCCAATAGCACATTACTAAACTAGGGGCAAAATGAGCTCTTAGTTCTTTAGACACACAGTGAAGATGAGGAAAGTTTAGTCCAGAAACCTTTGGGACAATCTTCATTGGTTGCATTGTTTCAGATTACACACCTTAATGTAATTATTTGAGATACCCAAATCTTTATTTTCCAGATGTGCTCTGTCCCTGCACATGCTGTTTTCTGTTCTATTTGAGTTCATGACAAAGCTTCTTGAAAGTCTTTGGCCAAATGGCAGATGCAGAGATGGACTGAAAACCTTTATATGAAGAGAAAGTTTAGTGATGAAACTAAAATTATTTCCTCTTGGGAAACTTCCTTTTGTCCCTATATAGATCCCAGAACTCAGCTAGCTGTTGCTTTTGCGTTGTAACCATTTTCATTACTGGTAATCTTTTCAGCTAAAAATCCCAGCAAAGATGCCACTCAATAAATTTAGCAGCTGAGACAACTTTACTTACTGTCCTCTAGTCCATTTCGCACAGATATGTGTGTCTTGGTGTCCTTATTAGACCATATGACCTGGTGGTGGGACAGCATGGACTTTGTACATGACTACGATATCAGAAAATGCTCTGCAAACACTTTGAGTTGTTTGTTTCACCCCACGAAGTGATCTCTCAGGTAGAGGAATCTTCAGAATCCCTTTTTTTCTCACTTTCGCCAGTAACTCCACTCTGAAGAGGTCAGTCAGTAGTAACCTCCCTATCCCAGCGCACTCCAACTAACAAGTAAGAAGCTGATTGTGAATGAGTAAAACAAATACAGCCTTTCAAAAATGGGATTCTTTTGTTTTCTAAGCAGACAGAATAAACAAATTTTGAGAGACATAGCTGACCCATAATCACTCTCCTTTTTTTATTTTATTTTTTTTCATAATCTGTTTGGAAACCTCAGTACTGATAAAAGTCACCTGGACAAACACCGCTTGGGGAAATTTGCCTTGTGGAAACTTGGATGAGTAGAATATGATAAATACAGAACGTCCTAAGTGACATTTTAGCAATCTTAGTAAAGCTTATGGGTTCAAAGTTGGCCCGGGACCATTTATTTTTCACTTTAATTGGTTTCAGTCTACATATGTTACCTGAGCCCTATATCTACTCAGTAAAAATATCATCACAATTCTTTGGAAGCAACAGCTCAATGCCCCAGAAGAAGTATTTTCTCCATCCCAAGAGCAGCCATGATAGAGGTCACCTCCCTCGAGCTGGAGACCCTGAAGGAAAAGCCTGTTTGATGAAGAAAAACTTTTTACCAAGACCTGTTGTGACATGACAAGGGGCAACAGTTTCAAACTGAAAGAGGGTAAATTTAGACCAGATATAAGGAAGACTTCTTTTGTAATGAAGATGGTGAGACACTGGAACAGGTTGTCCAGAGAAACTGTGGATGCCCAATCCTTGGAAGTGTTCAAGGTCAGATTGGATGGGGCTTTGAGCAACCCTCAGAGATGGTTAGAAGATGTAGAAGATGTCCCTGCTCATGTGAGGGGGATTGGGCTAGATGATTTTTGAAAGTCCCTTCCAACTCAAACCACTCTATGATTCCACGATTTTATGAAAAGTGTCCTTGATTAATCCATATAGCTGATTTGCCTCAGAGCTGTGTATCCCAGCTGCAGTCACGAAAAACCAGCAAAGTCTCCATGGAAACACTGTCTTGAATTCAGTAAAGTTCATCAAACTTAACAAGAGTCAGAGGAAACACTGCAGGGCTGATGAATTGATATTTTCCCTGAAACTTCTTAATAGAAGCACTGGAAAAGTACACAGAGGTCTTTGTGGTCTACGTAGGCCTCTTTCAAGAGTTCAGCAATGCCTCTTGCAAAACAGAAAGATGTAGCGAATCAATCACATAAATATTCAGTTTTAACTCCACTTGCACCTGCCAAAGCTCCCGCTGCTTTTGCAGCTCCATGAAGATCTAGACTGTTATCTGGCCTGGATGGTAATGTCAAGTACTTCTTTTCATGTGGCTCTTCCAGCAATATTCTGATACAGGAAAATCTGCTTGTCTATTCTTAAATATTACCCCTACCTTGCCACGATCACTGGAGATGAAAGTTTATCCTGCAGGTTTATCATGCCTTGAGAAAACAAATTACTTCCTGACACTCACCCGTCTCTCATTTTCAATATCCTTAAATGATTCTCTCACTGACTTCCTGATGTTCATCTTCTCGGTGGCGACCTGAAGCTGACAGCCATCAGAAATTCAAAGAGGTGCCACTTTTCCTAAAGACTGAGAGCTGGAAACTGATATTGTAGCTCATTGTGAGAGAGCATGAAGCAGAGGAAATAATTTGCCTGAAAAAAACTTCACCAGCTGCAGACAAACACACGCATCTGGAAAGGATCATCAAATGCAGCCTTTTCACTTACCAGTTCAAAGTGTGACATCCAGATGATAAACAGAGAGATGCTAAGGAAAAAAAAGGCAAAGAACGTGAAATACTGATATAGAAATAGAGTTCAAAAATAAACCTTCAATAAAAAAAATAATAATTTCTTTTTTCTTTTTTTCAGATGATGATTTCATCCCCCCTTGCTCGTAGAGCTGAATCTGTTCCAACATCTCCATGTGGCAAGGTAGTAGATTTTGGGGAAGGTGAAAGAAACCTGTTAGCAGGGAGATTTAGTAACTTGTTGAAGGTCACATGCTAAAGCTTCAGATGTGAAACATCTAATCCTAAGACCTCTCTCTCTCTCCTTGTAGCTTCTTACACCTTCCTGAGTTAAATTGGTTCATATACACTGAGAAAGGTGTAATGGAGTGTTAGAAGGAATGAAAAAAGCGTCCTCAAAGATTGAATTGGTGAGGAAATTCCAGGAAAGGAAGATGAGACTAAGTCATATGTGAGAAAGTCTTGCTACAAACTATTGGTGGTCGAAGCAGAAGAAAAGAAGTGTTAATTCAAAATCATATTAAGCCTTCCAGATTTCTCCAATTAGTCAGGACTTGCTGGCAACAAAGAAAGAGGATAATATTGCCAAGCCATTAAGCCAACCCAAGTGAGAAATTCAAACGTTAATAATGAACTTGACCAATGCAACAAAATCATAGAAAAAAACAGAAAATCTAGCTGGAAATGAGCTTGCTAAGTCATCTAACCTTCTAGCCTGTTCCATGACCCATTCAGTATCAAAAATGATTCATACAACATGATTGAATCACTAATAATTTGCTTTCCTGTCTAGCAAATTTACTTGTTCTGAATCTACAAGATGCTAATATTGAGAGAAATGTCAAAAAATAGCTTCCTCTGGGTGATCAAGGAAGTGGAAACTGGTAAATATTCATTTTTGTATGGCTTATCTTCACAGTATTTGATCCAATTCTAGTACTTGGCTGAACAAAGAGGGGGTTTAGGTGTGCTCATTTTTTTGATTGTTACTATTTTCCCTGTCAGAGCAGTTCCATCACTAATTATATGATGCTGACTGGTTTGATCCCTCTTGTCCTCTGAATTTTTGGTGAAGCTGCTGAAATGTCACTGCCAGAAATGCAGATGCCCCTCAGTGAGTTCAAGATCTCTGAAGATGATTAAGGGTAGTTCAGCATGGGTGAATGAGCTGCTCTATTGAGTTTGTTCAGACACTCTCAGAAACCTAAAAATCTCCCCTTTCTACTCCATGGGAGTTTCCATGGTGTTCAGAAGCTCTTGGACTTCCTCCGAAGCAGAAAAAAAGGGTGACAGGTTCAGCAAAATTAACTGGGACCAGAAGAAACCTGATGTATCCCAAAGTCTTTCAGCTGCTAGACTGGAGATAATTTTCCTGATATAATTAATGAGCTTAGCAGGGGATTTCTCCATCACAAGAAGAACAGCTGGGTGACCTCTTGGCTGGTGAAGGCCTGACTTGGCAAGTCTACAAAATATTTGGGTATTTTCATTCACAATCTAGCAGCAAAATATCAGTGCATGCACAGTGCTGTGCCACAGCTAATAAAACTCATCTTCTCAAGCACACTACCAGATGGACACGTAAGATGGAAGCAGGTGCCCATCAGCTTCAGGTTTTTTCTGTGCCATAATCCCCCCATTTCCAGTTCCCTGGTTAACATAGATGAAGGCAGCTCAGGCCTGTTTGCTCCATAATACACAGATAGATTGAGTCCGGAAAAATCTTCTCCAGTCTTCATTTACCATAGGCAGTATATTCTGGGACAGGCTTGGCTGGGAATCTTGTAATGGCATTTAGTTAGAACATTTTAAATAATCTTGAAGTTTATTTTCACTTTATTTTCAGCTTATTTTAAATGCTTCCTGCTGGCAGCATTCAAAGAAATAATTCCTGCCAAAGCACACACACAGATTTCACCTGCAGCTTCTCAAACCATCAGGGACACCTCAGTCTCCTGCTTTGGCATAGCTGAGCCACAGGGACCTCTGCAAACCTCCACAGGCACTGGGATAGCCATGACCACGTAAATGTCCCATACAGTATCATTCCACGGCAGGGGAAGTCATGCTCTGTCCCATCTGCTGGGAGGTGACCTGCCGTGGGCTCCTCCTCTGCCCATCACATCACCCAGGGAGACTTCTGTATATTAAGCTGCCAACGACATCCCTATTAGTATTCCTATCGTTGTTTATCCTATAGCCCACCTGAATGCATAATACAGACTAGTGAGGATTAGTTATTCACAATTTGGACCCTTTGCAAGTGGTGGCTTTCAGAAATTTCATCTTTAAAAATCTGTTGGTTTGTGCTTTCCTACTGAATCCTTCCCAATATTAGTAACGTGCAAAGATGACTCTGCTTTGGAGCACTTTTACTTGACTTTCCAGGGCAATAGACCTACTTTTCAGGTATTTCTGAAGAGTGGCTTTTTATTTCCAAGCATTGACAACTGCAGGTTATAGATTCTTTCTTTTTCGTTTCCTTTCTGCTTGAAATGAAAGAATTTAATGTTATCTCTCTCTTGCTTCTTTTTTACAACGGGGACAGCTGCTGCCACATGATAAACAAGGATTCGGATGGCTTGGAGTACAACTCTTCATGCAGGCAATGCTGTGCAGTAATAACAGATATACAACAACATGCAAGATGCTCTTTCAGCCTCCAACTACTTCTCCCTGTTAACCAATTCAGGACATACTAAGCCTTTAAAGAAGAACATTAAGCTGTGGAGTAGGTGGGAAGTTTTATCCCTTGTCATTCTTTTCAGCTTCCAAAGCAGGCACGCAAGAAAGGAATATTAAAAACAAACACATAAACAAACAAAAATCCAAAACCCCAAGGTGTCAGGATTTTTTATGTGTAATTCTCAAGGGAAATAGGCAAATGAATGCTTTCGTCTTTTTTAGGTAACCTACAGCTGAGACTGAGTGATGAGAGAAGTATTATACCATATTCTTTACCTGGCAACCCAGTATGTATGCTAAATATATAAGAAAACAGTCAACAAGCATAATTATAATATACATATATTTATGTATCTATTTCAGTATGAAAACCCACAGCTTGAGTTCCACATGCCTTCACTGGCTGGAGATTGTAAATGGTGTTTTGATGGAAATTGTCTCTCCGCTATCAACGAACGCAGCTGGTCAAATCCTCAAGCAAGCACGAATGATAAGCTTCATTTGTGAAAGCAAGGACATGAGGAAAACATGAAAGGAAAAGTTCTTGGATCCTTAAGCAACTGAGGCACCATGAAGCCTCTATTACTCCTATTCCTGGAAGAAAAGTAGTTGTGCCCTTTGTTTCTGAGTTTCACTCACTTCTACCTCACTTGAAAAGAAGTGGGATTTTGGGAGAATATTAGTTCAGAGAGTTGGAAGGAGTTAGCTATTATTTCAAGGTAACCATGGGAAGGTGTATGACCTGTCGATTAGCACATGGGATCCAGGTACCTTACAGGAAACCTCTCAATTTATTTTAACAGTTCCCTTCAAAGATAAGGAGAAACTATCAGTGATTTACAGTCAGGATGTTGAGACGTGTATTTACGTTGCACAGTGCAAACCTTGAGCTAACAGAGACAGAAAGTCAGCACATCCATCTGCCATGGCAAGCTCAGAGGTGGAAGTGTTGCTCTCAGATGCACATTTGCTACCATTCAACCATGGGAAAATGCATATTTGTGATGCACCTTTGCATATACACCCAGTACGGTTGAGTCCCCAAGCATAAAACCCCCTTACGGCAGAGAAAATAAAAATTGCTTTGGAGTACGATAGTTGTGTCTGGAAACTAAATTTGAATGTGACTCCTGGACCTCATTCAGGAATCCATCTTTTTCCAGGGAGCAGCTGAGGTAGTAACACAGTTCATCCAAGACAGACTGAGGGATGAACTGAACTTAAAAGACACAAATGAGAAAGCTAAAAAATTGTTCTTGAGCCCTTTGGCCAATCCACTCCCTTTATAATTACTACTTTAAGACTGTAATAATGGCTATTAAAGGGCTTTATAAAAATCACCCAAGTGTATAATTTCTGTTTGTACTTCAAATGCCCACGTAAAAAGCACTGCAGATGCTCAATTTACATTTAAAGTTCAGGAGCCAGGCTAACAAAGCTTATTTCAATGTAAATCTCATCTATTTCTAAAAGCTTTATTTTCCATCTAGCAAGTACTATCACCTTTCTTTGATTAACCTCCTCATCAAGTCTCTTCTCAAGCTTTCCAGGTGAAATTTGACTGACAGTGGTGTCTTGCAGGCAGATATGTAGCTTAGCCAGGAGTAAGACATTTTGGAACGTTCTGTTTAGTGTTACAAAACTTGAACACGAGCAGCTGAGGGACTCCTGTCAAAAACTAGTACAGCAATGAATGCCCCAAGAATTTGTTTAAAAATCGTGTTTGCAATTTTTGTGCGGCCTCTGAAAACAAAATAAACAGCTCTCAACATTTATTACTGTGTTGATTATTTGACACCTGTAGAGCTTTTATGCTTTCTAAGAGTAAATATTCTCTTAAAAGAGATCACAAATACAAGGAGTACCCAAAAATCTAATTCTCTTTCCTTTTCTGATCACCTTCTCAGCACCAGCTCCTTTCAGATGGCTAAAACTACATGAGATGAATCGTTTCCAATCCAGCTTTATTGTCAGGAGTCCTGATCCGGCAGCGGGTTGGACTCGATCATCTCCAGAAGTCCCTTCCCACCCCCACCATTCTATGATTCTATTTGAATGACTGGGAAATCACTGTAGGATTTAAGAAGGATCCAGTCTTTCACATTACCTATAAAACTCCTCTGGGTGTGTTCATTTTTTTCCCCTCTGATTTTTCTTTCCCTCTTTTGTGACTAGGACACATTTACTCAAGGCACACTGCTACTCCAAATAAAACCTCTTCTATGTCCACTGATGATCTAGTGGGAAGGATTCGTCGTGATAAATGGCAGCTTAGGGAGCAGGGAAAGCCGGAAGGTATCAATACACTGAAGTTTTTCTTTTGTCCAAAATGAATGTGGATGGTACCTCATTAGCAGCAAGGTCATGACAAAGCAGCCTGAATGTAAGAACTTCTCACCCTTGCTCACTTCAGTTCAAGTTATAACTATCTCTTTGGGTGCTGTGGTGGTAATACATCTCCTTCTACAAGAAGGAAAGATCTTCCCTGAAAAAAAACATCGATCACTGCACATGGGTCCTTACTCATGAACCTTCCTCTCCCCTTGTCCCTTCCATATCTTTTACTGGAACATAATATCATAAAAGAACTTATTCTCATGTATTGGTTCAGTGAACAGCTAGAAAACCTTTGTTGCAGGATGCAATTAAGTGAAGCATTCCTTAGCATTTCTAACAGTCCCTAGATGGTACTTCTTCTTAGGTATGATCAAGTAAAGGTACCTGTCCAGAATTACACTTGAGCTGAACTTGAACCTGAATTAATCTCCTTCTGGATGGGAATCCAAAATAGCAGGTGAGTCACTGATCTGGAACTAAGCACATTCTCACATGGTTTGAAAATCTTTCATGACATTCACCTGATGTTCTCATTTTCCCCAAGGTCAGTGTCTCCTGCACTGGAACTCTTTTTGCTTTGTATCCAGAAGTATGAATGAAAGCTTGTCCTTGAATGTGTACCAAAGGCATCCATCCTTTTCTGACCACCTCCAGAAAGTTGCATGGTTTCCTCCTGTTTCCCTGCACTCAGAGAGTGCTGGCCAAGTGACACCATGTAGTTTGGGGCAGGACACATAGATTGGTACATGGGACAGCTATATGCTGGATCTACAGGCTTTAACAGCAGCCACCGTCTTCACAGATTTCAGCAACTGCTCTGAGTGTACAATCTGCCATCTCTGTACACCCCAATACTAGTGCTTCCAGCTATTTTCCACTACAGCAGATGTGCCTTTAAGAACTGAATGGGTGCTGGGGAGTGGGAGCCAGCTAACAGTTGTGCCGTATGGACAAACAAGGACACAGTGCCCAGCACGGCAACATTTTATTTAGTTGTAGTATAGCTATACTTGAAAAGTGTCATCAAGGTGGCACAACCTTCTTTCGTGTAGCATGGCAACTATAGAAATCTTAGATGTTGAATTAACCTAGCTACAGCTCATTAAAGCTCAGGGAAGCCATCATAGACAAAAGTAATGGACAAGGACCAGGTCTTCTCACTAATGTAACTGAAGTATCCACATTACTAAGTATAACCCTGACATTAAAGAGAAGATGAGTCCTGTGGGTTCTCTCTATTACATTCTATGTACAATAATATGAGTATATTACACCAAAAAGATCATCCAGTTGATGCAACTAGTAAGTTAGCCACCTGAGCAGTCACACGTGCACACCATCCTTTGAAAATGGCATGGGTGAACGACCAAGGATAATAAAAAAGAAACCTGCTATGGAATTCCCTCCAGAGAATCACAATATACTGGTCCAAAGATACTGCAGTCCTGTTTCTATGGGTTAATCAGCAGCACACCTCCACCAGCTTAGACTGTAACTCAGCATTCCCAGGAAATTAAAGTATGGATTCAAACTCTTCAGCTAGAGAAAGTCAAGTACCAAGGTCTTCCATTTCTTCAGAGAGTGCCCTAACCACCAATAAACTGTACTTAAAATGGTGCAAATCCTCCTCTTATTGTGGCTGGGAAGGAAAGTGTTGAGGTCAGGGCAAACAGTATGCACTATTCCTAGTGATCTGGGCCTTCCTAGGAACTTCTAGGAACCCAGAAAAGTCCCTTACAGGGGTATAAGGGCATGTCCACTTCAGTCTAGCTTAACCAAAGTAAATTGTGATTGGTTAAAGCTGTTTTACACAAGGTGGAGAGCCAGGCTTCTCAGGTAAGCAAAGGTGACAACATAGCTGGATATGGCAAGTAGCAGAAACTGAGGGGCTGAGTTAATTTTCCGAGAGAAGCAGCAAAACCAAAACATGGCCACCTTCACACTCCCAGATAACTAATTAGGCTCCACAGGTTATTTTAGATCATCCTTTTAAATCTGCACCTATAAATCCCGTGTAAGTTGCTGTAAGTGCAACTATAGATCTCTCTTCACATCCCACAAAGCCTTCATACTGTAATGACACAACAAACAGGTGTATCTTTCATTGTCCTGAGCTGTCAGCCACACACAGCTCTGTCCTGCAAGGCTCTCAGCTTTCCTCTGGGGCACGAGGAGCTTCTGCTGATACCGACCAGAGGCTGATGGGACTCTGCAGCAGCTTGCAGAGCCAGACATGGAGGTTAGAGTGCAAGAAAAAGCCCCACAGCTCCCCTTTTATCCACAAGAGTGCAAACTGAGAGGCACTAGTCTCTCGCAGGTCTGTGAGAAAGCATGACTGTTGCCACGACCACCACATATACACAGTAAATGACAACTTGTTTTAAAGGAGAGAAGTGAGATCCCTGTGTTCTGTTTCCACGGAAGAACAACACAACCCATGTGGCAAGCCTCCTGCAGCTCCAAGTGCCATCTCCTAATAATATGCAAAACACCTGCCTGGCAAAATCAGGATTATTTGAGCTGAGCTCAGGCACTGCACGGCTTTTTCTAATGAATCCCTCTTTAGCATACATTTATGCCAGTTGACAAAGTGAAAGAAGCAATTTCCTTAAATATTGAGTATTCATACGTAAATTGCAGCCTAGTGGAATCTTTTCCTATCCAAACGGAATCCTTTATCTATTTCTGTTACATAAGAAAAGCAAATAATTTCTTATCGGTCGACTTTGAAATACAGGCAAGTGTTCACTTGGAGCATTATGAAGTGTCAGCTTTTCTACAGCATCTACTTTTCATGGTCTTAATTTCTCGTTTCATTATCTCGCCTCATGGTCTTGCCATGTCAGTGTTTTCATTCGATGGCTTCCATGTGACAAGAGTTCTTGCTGTGCGAGCGATACAAATGCGGCTTTAGAAGTGGTACAACTTGCTATTAAGGCAGTGCCCTTCCTCAGGAATTTCTTAAAGCAGCAATGAGAGAAGGCATACAAAAGAAACTTTGATATGCACAGCAGGCTAAGCCCTCCTGCAGTCCCTGCCATGGATTGCTTTGCAAAATCTGTCTTTGTTCCTGATTTGCAGAGGTTTGATCTGCTATTGCCCTGGCAAAGGAGAAGTAGTTCCTCGCACTTTTATCTCTGAATATTCCCACTTCAGTCAGTGGGACGTTTGCCACGTTCTTAACTAAAAAATAGTATTGCTCCAATGCCCAAAGAACAGGCTATCATTTTGCCTTGGCTCTTCCTGGAGTAGGTCCCTACCCCAAACAGAGAATGAAAAGTACAGCTGGGGTAGAATTTATTTCTGCCCATGATGGCCAAGTTGATATCCCATTTCTCAGAAGTAATTCAAGGGAAACATCAAGCTTGGTAGTGGCCATCAGGAGTCTCAAGCCCATGCCTGCTGCTGTCAGGGGCAGTGTGGAAAAAAGCGGGCACCAGTGGGTCTTAAAAAGGCACAACAGAGGATACAGCCTTCATATGGCTTGGAGGAGACTGATATCTCTGTTAAAAAGGAGAGAGGAATGAGAAAACAGAGTCGGTCTGATCCCATGCATATCACGATAAATAGACCTGGAAGAAGAAAGTCAGCTTTCATGAGAAACTACGCTTGGTACAATAACAGGAATTAAGGAATGTAATGCTAGAAAAAACATCTGTGGGTTTTTTCTTGCTATGTAGCAAAGATGTATCATCATATCCAGTTGCAATATTGCTCTCTTCCGGCTTTATTCCCCCCTCACATATCATCTTGGAAAGGAAGTGTTGCAAATCTTGACTCCCCTGGGGAATCCCACTGCACCCAAGTGAAGTGAGAGAGGACTGTTCACAGGAATGAAGCAAGATCCTGGAAAGGGATCAGTCTGTAGAGCAAGGGAAGTGCCTGATCTAATGTATTCAGCGAGAACGGGGCAACTCTCATCCGCACTACAACTGTCTTTGTAGGAATAGGAACCCAAGCGTACATCTCTTCAGATAGTAGGATTTCTTAAGATGAAACATTAATTAGCATAATGGGAAATTGCACCACTGGAATGAGCAGAATCGTTTGTGTACATTCCAGCTGTATTTATGCTGTGAGCTGACTCACAACTCAGAGCCATTCAACTTGAAGATCGCCTCTCTCGTTTACCAGCCTAAAGGAGGAAAAGACCAAATTCTGTATGCAGATGAGAAGGCTGGAAGTTTTCCTCCTATTCTGCAGAGCCAGTCTCATTGACATAGGTTTGGAGCAGTAACAGGCTGGAGAGGGTACCAAGGGTCAGTGGTGGGTTTCAGCAAGATTGCATCTTGCAGTCATTTCAGAATTCCTCCCAGAAGTCATTGCACTGTTTGTCTGGCCTTTGTGGTCTAAGTCAAAGGAGAAGGTTACCAGAGAAGATGCTTAGGACTCACCAGTGAAACATCTTAATTCCTCCTTATGCTTTGTCCCCTATCAAATAAAGAATTTCCTGTTCACAGATCTCACTTGTACGGAAAGTGAAGTGGAATTGCTACCTACTCTTCAACGTTCAGCAGATCTGGTGTTTGTGCTGACCCGATTGCTCTTGGATGACTTCTAGTGTCAGCAGCAGTCCTGGCCTTCAGAAACAGTCTCCTTGGCATATTCCCAGACTGTCTGCTGACTTATTTCTGAAAAAGTGTTGTAATAAAAATTGCACTAAGCATTTCTTGGCGCGGATGATGTACTACTACCAACTAAAATAGCTTCACTGATATATTTTTGAAAATTTGTAGTTACACATTTCTGAGTCAAATTATTTCTTTGTTCACAAACTTGTTCTTAAGACTCTCTGTCATGGTGAAATTGAGATGTTGTGTCATATGCACCTTGAAAGGGTATTTTCTTCTTTAAGAGTGGAAGAAAGAAGGAGATGGAAATAAGAAAGTGAGTTTAAGTTGTATCTTTAGTTCATTTAACTGGAGGTTAATCACATGGATTGGTAATAGAGTATCTAGCACTTTTATTTATTATATTTAGTCTGTTTTCATTTTTCCAACACAATTTATTTTAACTAAAACAACATGCTTTCTAAAAAAAAGAAAAAAACAACCAACTAAAAAAACCCATTAAAAAAACCCAATCAAACAACTAAACCCAAAACCAACCAAACCAAAAATATCCAATAAACTGATCAGATTAATCAACATCTCTTCAACTCAAGTAGCAATTAAATTTGTAACTCTTCTGACTGAGTTCAATACCAGTTCTATATCTTTAGTTTTCTAAATGAATATATTTAGCACTGGATCAAGTAGATCTCCAAAGTTAAACTACTTATAAACCTGGGTTAAATTCTTCAGAAAAACTGGCTGATGAAACTATGCATCTGGATCGGTTCATATACACAGAAGGAAAATTATCTCCTTTAAAACAAAAAAAGGTGAGAGTTTGTGAAACTTGTTGATAGGAAACAGGGATTAAAATCCTGTGTCTGATCCAGGGAATTTATCCTGTATGTTGATCTTGCTTTGGCTTTGTCCTCCTCATGAGGTTACACAGCCATTCCCACAGGGATGAAAAATTGTTCATTTCTGGTCAATTTGAATTGAAATTGTTTATTTGTTTGTAGGTCAGTCTGTGAACTGAAATATCCCTTTTCTTGTGCAATCCTTACTCTGCATAAAACAAAACTAGGGCAGAGATGGGTTTGATTTTACAGAGAAAGCTGCATTTTTATGAAGCACTGACAAGAATCTGAAGTAATAGGGTAAGGAGTGGATCAGGATGTTACAGGAAAGACACCGGGGACAAAAATCAGGGGATTATACATCACATAAGAACTCAACACAGGCAATTAATTGAATAACAAGAGAAAAACAAGATTGGAAAGACACTTCATATTTTTGCAGATGTTTTGATCCTACTGGAAAATGGCTGAAAAAAATGGGAAAAGAAAAAAAGAAAAGAGAGCTAGAAAACTCTGTCTCTTTGTCCCTAAAAAATGCTTATCTGGTGCTTTTTAGCATCTGGAAACTAATTTCTGAATAATATCTGCTTATTTGTTTCACTTACATAATAAGTCATTTCAGCACTTGGTTTTTCATACATAGTCCAACTGCTGGGAACTCATGTTTGCCTGAAGGCTTATAGGTCATGGATTGGGAACCTCCAGTAATACAGGCTATTTAATCAGAGATCTGCATACCCCTGAGAAATTCTTCTGGTCCACACATTTTTAAGGAGCTCAAGGTATTTGGTGTTATTTTCAGAAGCAGACACACAATCAGGGTGTCCTTTGTACACACTAAGAAGCTGCCTCTTGGTGAAATATTAAACCTGAACAAGGACTTCTATTTTAAGGAGGAGAGAATTAAAAGCAAATCTGTTAAATCAGTTATATTGCAGTGCTTACGTGAATCAATTTGCTCAGTGTAGAATTTCAAACCACCAAAAAGTTATGTCTTGTGTCGATAAGGCCTAGAGGTTAGATCACAAGTGTGGTGCTCAGAAGCGTCAGACTTTCTTGCCTGTTAATGACTTTTTGCTTGATTATGGCTGTTTTTTCCGTCTGAAAATCATTTTTTTCCCAACTTTATCTAGAGAGATGTTCTGTAATCTGTTATGAGCTATGTGGAGGCTGCATTTGCTTGCGGGGATTCTGTTTTCTCCTCTCCCTGGACTCTCTCCTGCTAGATCTACAGGGTTCTTCCTGGAGATGAAGATGGGTTAGCAGCAATAAGGATGACAACAAAGTCACCATAGAAAATTAAAGTGAAACCCACAAAAAAAAGAATCAATTGTGGAGGACAGTTAGTTATTTTTATTATACGTTGCTACATCACAGAATGGCTGCTTTCAAGTGAAAGTATGAAACACTGGCTATCATGGGAATATTGTGATGAGAATATATGCAAGACTAAACCAAACTAAACCACAGTCATGAAGGCCAGGGTTCATTTCCCCTAATTTCTTTTCCCTTTTCCTGTCTCTCTTTTCCATTCCCAGTGTGTCTGGGAAAATATGGCACAAAGTCACATCTTTGCCACTATCTCTGACAGCCACTGTTGTTCACAATTTAAAGCTTAAAACTGGAATTGTATTTTAAATAAACAGCAGTATCAATCCCTGGCCTTGTCAGGGCCATCATACTGTGGTCCTGGTTCTACCTGAGATAAACAAATAGTTTTCTGGTTTTCCTTTTCCTAAGCTGGAATTTTTTCCCTCACTATAATGCTTCAGGATCCCGACATCCTTCTTTGATTAGAGATGTGACTACTTGGAAATGAGAGCAGTCTTGCCTGTCTGTAAAAGCCGTTGGTTTATGCTCCACAGTGGACATTCCTCCCCCAGATTTGTCAATCCTCAAACATATCCTATCAGAAATTTTTGAAGGAGGCCTCTTTTGAGGGTTAGTTTTTTTTTTTTCTAGTTTCTGGGGAAATGAGGGGCCTTGAGCTTGTCAGATACACCTGAGATTGCTTCTGACAGCAGACAAACTTAAGGAAGAGAAGAGATTTATCTCTGCTAAACAAAAAAAAAAAAAAATAAAAATCTAGGAACATGATAGCAAAATTGGAAACAAACAGAGAAACATAAAAACCAATAAAAGGTGAAGTGAGATTATACTGTCTCCCTTTCTAGCTGCTGTCTCTTTGGATTTCTCCGTGGGATCCCAGTCTATTGGGACCCAAGGTCATGATCCAATAACACTTCTCCCATCTGACTGTTGCTATCCAGAATTGACAACCTCCCTAAACATCTTCCTTCACTGACATGAAAGGCTTTTCTGGCTATGAATAAGCTTCACTGAAGCTTCTCGGCAGATTTTAAGGATTCCCCAGGCTCTCTTGTAATTTAGGAAACCTTATCCTGCTGCAAAATTTTCTAGCTGCCTCCTGTCTGCCACAAATGCAGATGGAGCACCTCCGGCTAGAGCAATGATAGTTTCACATTGATATGTAGACAGCACTTTGGGAGGGCTGATTCATCCTCCCTCAAGGACTTACATCTTCAAAAGTCAACAGAATTTCACCCTCCTCCTCTCGCATTACAAATGAACATATCATCAAAGCTCGGTTTGTAGTCACCACCCTGAACACGAAGATGTAGGGCCTAAGAACATGCTGTTCAGACTAAACACCTCTCTCCCTGCATCACCCTCCCTCAGCCTCACTGTTGGTTTTAGGGTTTATTGAGCAGTACTTGAGCAGGGTTACTTCAGGGTTAGTAAAATCCTTGCTCATTTGGGAACCTGAGCATGGGGGACTGCAGAAGATGTATTACAATGAGGAACTTTATTCACTAGACAAGATTTTAAAGTGGGAGAATAAAAATCTTGTTTTTCTCTGTTCACCATGGAGCAAAGCAGTTAGGTCAACAGGAATGATCTCATCCAGTAACTCTCATTTCTTCCTGTTTTCCCATCTGCCTATGCTATAATTACACATCAAAAAAATAACAATAAAAAATACATTGATATCATCACTAAGTCAAGTATTCCTAGCTTTGGAAACGCTACAATGAATCTTAACTGTTAGTGTGCTGTTAATCCAATGTGGCACCATAATTTTTATCCCATGTGCATTTATGTTATTATTCATATAGTCTGCAATCATATAAATATCTTTTTTACTTTTATCATTGAGAAACTCTACCAGGAAACTTCACGGCTATTTGACGAGGGCAGGAGGACAGTGAGACCTAGAATCGTATTTTTATCATATCAGGATATAAAGATGTGTTAGCCCTTGTGAGTGCAAAACATAACCCCTTATTCCCCAGGCCTACAGACAGCCCTGCCTTGCAAACCGTAATTAAAACTCTTCATCTTGAATATTCAACTGACTATAGCCCAGAACTATTTCAAAATGCTCACCGGAAGCAAAAGGAATAGAAAAGTCCCCAGGATTTCTCAGAAATGCTGAAACAATTGAAATATTTTATTAACCTCATTGTGAAAAACTGCAAATCCTCTTTGGTTAAATTCTGCAGAAATAAAAACAAATACGACATGATCTGCTAAGACACATACCAGGGGAGAAAATGTTAACCTAAGCAAGAGCAAAAGGTTGTTGTAGATAATCAAATATAAGTGTTTAGACTGGAAAATCTCCACCAGCCTTACCTCCAATACCAATGTTCTGTTGTCATGCTCACACTGGTGCAGGTCAAGTAACTGAAACAAAGAGGAAGGTCTTGATGGGTGGTGATTCCACTTTAACTTTTCTCATTCACCATCAGCTACTTGCTCAATCCCAAGAGTGATGTTATGAAGTCCTGGAGACAAAAAAGAGAGAAATGAGAATGGGCTTGGAGACTCAGCAACATTTATTCTGTAAATCACAGAATTATCTCATTATCATTATCGCAGTATTATTACTTTGATAATATTGAATGAGATTCAAGGCTGTCATCTTTCTGGATCTTTATCTTCCTATCTAGAATTCCAGCAAATCCAATAGATGATAAAAGGGAGCATATTACTTGACGCTTAAGGTTTCACCATGTAGGAGCTAGAAGGGTATTTCTGCCTAAGGGGAAGAGCATACAGGTAGAAATGGGCTCAATCTACCTTGGTGCTGAGCCACCAACGTTAGATCCTTATTATGTATCATGCTGTACCAAAGCTATTTGTCTTTCCTTTCAAGATTATTGATCCTCAGCAAGAACCAAGTACCAGATGCCTAGATTGCTGGCTTGACATGGCATGAGGTGGAGACAAGGTTAGTCTAACTTCACCTTCTCATGTAAATATAATCAGAGGTTTCAGAACGGCTTGTCAAAGACTGCAGAACGATCTCTACCAAGACACAAGGATCCTCATGTGTCTTACTGACTTCTCCAAGTACAGACCTTCTTCTGTGTAAATACAGAAAAAAAATTCTGTGCTGCCCATACAATTCTTCTTGGAAAATGACAGTAGAAAGAAGGAAAGTAACACCACAGATGTTGTTCATACTTAATCATATTGCTTAATATACTCCTAGGAGTTGTTCTGATGTTGTAACAATGTGAACATCAGAAAAAGCAGAATGGATTTCCAAGGTTTTAACTTCAAGAGTCAAACTGTTTACTACCTTAATCCTTCTCCTGGCAATTTTCTTGCTGCAAACATTGTAATCAGAGTTGCACTGGCATTTCCACTTCAGCCTCATTTCCAGTTGCTGGTGAGTTTTCTGATGGCTGCCGACATAATTTAGAGCAACTCTAAATGATAATCTAAGCAGTTTTCACTCTCAATTGGCCCGTAACCCACACAGGAGTAAGATAATGAGGAATTAGCTTCTCTTAGCCCTAAATTTCCCATGATTTCCCTCATCCCCTGGAAAAATAAAATAGTGACTGGTAGGTTTTCAACATCTGAGTCAAAGTCACTAGTTCATTTACACCTCGTGGCACAAAGAGAAAGCTGAGGGATGATGCATATTTTTTCCCCTGGCTTGTCTTATCTCGTTTGATACCAAGTTCTCCAACGCAAATAAAATGCGATTTCAAGGGGAAACTCAGAGAAAAAGTGTTGCTGAGTTGACAGATACTAACTTTGACTTAGTGACTGGAGGCAGAACACAAAGAATAAATACCTGAACAACCTATAAATGAATTCACAGTTGTCATCTCTCCAATCAGTGGCCCAGGTGATCTCATTAACAGAAACACACTTTATCAGCAGAAATTGTTACCATAATCAGTCTTGATCAAAGTAAACACCTCACTGGGTATCTATTACACACAATAAGAGCCAAATATTCCAAATAGCTTGGCTAGGTTGTGGTAGAGCTGAAGAAATTTTACCTTTCTCTGCACTATTCATACCTTTCACCAAGTAAAGCATTTTTTCCTCCTGTGCTCAGAGATGTCTCAGCAGGGAAGCACAGACTTGGTGGAACCCCTTAGAATATTCCAAGCTACAGAGCCAGCAGGGGAGCTTCTTAAATACACAGATGACTCGTAGTTGTCTGTCCCCAAATGAGGGTTACATCTGACTAGCCACAACCACCCAAAGCAAAGGAGTCTACGTAGAAGAAAGGTATCCTGGGATCCACCTGTACTCAATAAAGAGCAAGTCAGGTGCATTAGTAATCATCACTGAATAAACACCTGAATTAGGTTGGGGGAAGTGCCATGACCCACAGTGCCACCCCAGTTCTTATCATCTCTTCCAGAAAACTAAAACTATACCTGCTGCAAGATAAAGATGACTTAACTTGGATGAAGTTAAGATAACATAGATGAAGGTAACTATACAGGATACAGGGCAACACAGTCCCTTGTCTTCCCCAAATTCCACCTGCAGCACTAGTCAATTCTGCTTGGACAGAAACACCAGTTTCTTTAAGGTTGGTTTGTTTGTTTTTCTTTCTGATAGGTGTGTTTTAATGAAGTATGGGCACGGGAAAGTTTTATCTGTTTCACAGATTTCTTTTCTGGAAGATAAACCCAAATACACACCCAGATTAGTCAGGGGCTTAGCTGTTTGAGCACTGGCTGAAATGAAAGCCTCTCCTGCCCTATCCTTAAGTCTTGAAAGGAGACAAGAAATCACATTTTCTTTACAAACTGTCCTTTCCTTCCAAGACTTCAAATGGTGATTCTTCGCCTTTAATATAGAACAAAAGCAAATCTTGATGTCTCCACCTTTTGAAAGAAGAGCATTCTACATTTCTGGGCAGCATCTGGGCTTGCAGAGAGTGCAAGAGAGAGAGTTCATGTGGCTTCTGCGAAATGTCCTTGCACAGCCATTTTCACAGTCAGCCTTGACCACGCTGGAAGTCCTGCTCTTCTTCAAGTATGATCAGAGCTTAACCTCTTCATTCTGTGCCTTGAGAAATGGCTGGTTGTTAACAATGGAGTAACTTGCAGTGTCCTAAAGCCTGGAACAAAGACAGGGATCAAGAACTAACAGCAGAAACGATCCTACCTGGGTGTCTCCCTTATGCTGTGTGGTTACGGCTACACCGTTTGATTGAGCAGTGGCTGAAGAGCAAACATAAGCCTGTCATGTCCTGTCTTCCTGCAGCAGCATGGATTTAATGCAATTATACTGCTACTGTGCTGCATCTCTTCACGTCTCCCATTATTTTTACATGATGAGAACCTTCTAGGAAGGTCTGTACGGCATTTTTCTTCAAGATTTGGCACGTGGCATTGCCGTAAAGGATGCTGATACATCCTCTTCTTCCATGCCCACAAAATCCACTTACGTGTGGGACTTATGTCCAGCCACCTCCAACATGAACTTGAGCATCAGACTGTACTGAAAAGAGTCAAGCCTGCACTGCTTGCAGTACAAGCTTGTGAGAGTATTTTTTTCTGTCGTTCACAGGTCTTGTTTGCAACCCTTCACGACAAAGTTCCTCTCAGTCTCACAGTGGTTGGTCTCTTGACTCCAGGAAATCTCTCCCTCCCTCTACCAGTCAACTTGTGGGATTTTTGTCCTCATAGAAACATCAGAAGTCAAGATGTCAGAGCTCCCATTACCACCCCAGACAGGAAACTACCTCCTGTGATCTTGCCTATGATAAAATGTCATTTCTCTTATTCAGTGCTTTGTATTTAATTTACCATTCTGCCTTATTTATGCTTCCATTTACTTCTGTGGCCAACATTTAATGAAACCTGGCACAGAGACAGATGGATTTTCTTTCTGTCTGTATCACTTATTATTCAGCACCTGAAAGCAAAATCTTGAATGTAAGAGCATGGAGCAGGGAGAAAAAATAGACCTCATTTTGTTTTATTTCTCAACTCCCAGAAATCTTTCCACTGTTTCCTTGTTTCCTCTCATCCCCAAAGGCCCTCTATTTGTCATTACTCAAATGTTAATTTTATTAGACTATACTGCACATGGAATTACTCTCGTATAATCTGTTTGCTACTTGTCTGCCTCATGTACGATTAGGATTCTTATATAACACTCAGTAGGGGAATACCAGGGTATTCTGGGTGTTAGGGTGAATAATCCTCAAACTCCTGAATGGCCTGGGGTATCATGACCATTTCATTATACAAATAGAGAAATGAGACCTGCAGATTTCAGTGCCCTTCTGCCAATGAATTTGATTCCAGACAGATCAAGACACGTGTGATGGGTTTGCTGCATATGTGACCAAGATCTGTTGACTGAATCAACATTTCCTAGGGCTAAATCCTGTGCTAATCCACAAGAACATTCTTTTTTTTTTTTTCTTTTTTGTCTCAGTGATTTAACGTGAAGGAAAATGTGACATGATGGCTCTGTGGTAGACAAAACAACCCCAATCACATGTGTTAAGTGTGCTGGTACAACGTCAGTGAATCTTGGGACTTGATGGACTTTGAAGCTAAAATCAAATGGGTTTGGATGCTTATGAAAAAGTTGCTAGCAAACAGTGCTTGAAATTCTGCAGCCAAAACAAAGAAAAAGACCTGCAGGAATAATAGTCCTTCAACAGGGATATGGACATCTAGAAGTGTGCCCTCTCCTTCCCTAGTTATTATTTTTTAAGAAGAAGAGAGATGTAATTGGAATGCCTTAAGTCTTCTCTGCCGTATCTGACACCAATATACTAAAAAGCTCTCTATTCCTCAGTTCTATAGAAACTAAAATCAGAAGGAATTTTTCATCATTCGAATGAGTTTATGTTTTTTATATGCTAGCGAGTAGTTAAGAGGCTGCCCCCAACAACAAGAGGGGCAAAAAGTTGCACCTCTCAGTAGGAGGTTTTGGCATCTAAAGCAAAAGGATGGTCCATCACAGAGCCCTCCTTCTGCCTCATATATTTCCCTGAATTTCTCATCATGGAAAGGTCTCCTCCCAGGTGAGTTCTTCCCTTGGGCTCAGTCAATCCACAACACTTCCGTAGATGAGGCAGATGCACAGGAGGAAAACATCTGAGGACGCAGACCATCGTGTTCTACTGCTTACACAAGATGCACTGCTGCCTTTAGAAGACCTACATCATGGAGTAAGGACCATGAGCAGAACTGTCTTTCCCAAGTCAAGCCAGCAAGTAGGATATTAGGACTCCCACTTCTGGTCTGAATGGACAGAGTTTGCCTGAGTGCTGACATCATTTCTCCCACCATAAAACTTAAAGGCACAATGTGAGGAGGCAGGCAGGCTGCTTCAGCCTTACTCTACTGACCTGGCCAACAGCCAACACTTTAAGAAGCCTGATATCATCTGACCACATGTAGAAATAGGTCAGGTCCTCACTTATTTCCTTATGTTGTAGTTAAGAACATAAGAATACGTGAACATAAAACATATCCTACCAGGCTGTCTGGCTAGACCAATACTCTGCATCAAGAGGAGATGCTATTCAAGGAGAACACACAAATTTGGCCACTGTCTGCAGTACTTTCCTCTTGCAGTCTCACAACTTCTACATCTTTTTTCATTAGAGACTGTAAAGAATATAACCCCTGCCTATTCACTGCATTCCCAGATACACCTTTACACGATTTAGGCCATGATATTTTTATATTGTCAGTCTTCATGGTTCCTGTGGCAGAAAAACTCCAAAAGCTCATTGCTACTCTGTTTAGAAAACGTATATAGGTACTTTGATTTTTTTTCTGTTTAGAATCAATCTACTGTAATTTCAGAGAAATTTCCCTAGTCAGTGGATTAAATTAATCTTTCACCAACACTGTTACTTCAATAACCTTGACCATGTCCCCCTCAGCTTTCTCCTCCAAACTGAAGCGTCCTCAACTTTCTATTCTCTCTCCATAAAGCAGCTTCTTTCCATCTGCAGTGTGAATTATCCTTCTTTGCATCTTTTTTTAGCTCTGTTTTTTTTTTCTTCTCCTAATTTGAGCTGGTTCGTGTTTCTGTGTGACAAAAGCACGTTGCTCACAAAAATGTTCAGACTTGAATTGACAGCACTAAAAGAGAGGGAATGTGCTTGTTTGTTGCACTGACTAAGAGCCTGCACTGTTAAAAACATGCCAGTTATTAGTCCTTGCCTGGCTGTCACTGCCTGCTGCTCCTTCTTGCAATATATTTCCCTGCTAGGTTGAAGAACTCCTTACTATCCAGTATTTTCTCTTTGCAAAAGCATTTTATACATTGTGATCAAAGAACTTTTCTTACTTATTTACTTATCTATTTATTTCTTTTTCTTCTATAAACCGTAAAGATTGAGTTCTTTCAGTTGATCACTGGTCGGTGTTATATCCAGACTGCAAATCCCATCTGTGGGTCACTTCCAGAGCTGGTGTCCTCATTGCCACAAACAGCTGTGGGTTGGGAAACAACAGGACTCTTGTTTGTGCACCCAAGATCTCATTAGCGTTATTTTCCCATTAGAGCTGCAACTCTGGGAAGCCTAAAGGAGTGGATCATCTACTGTGCCATGTAGGTGCTTTGCGGTGCTTTTCCCTGTCCTGTAGGTCACCTTGTGCTCTTTGTTCCTAGACGTGTGTCACGGTCCACTCAGTGGATGCGTGATGGTTCGTTTGCTGTGATCTTGAAGCGCAAAAATCAAGGCGACCAAGCCAAGGCATTACGATCCTATCAAAAAGTGTAACTTTACTGTTTTTGCCGGTAAAGCGGCACGCGATAGACAGAAAGAGTGACAGGAAAAGAAGAAAGGGTAAAGTAAAGAGAAGAAAGAGAATTGTAGCTACCACCACGGCTCCAAGGTGTCCCTATGGTCCCAGGTCCAGGCAGCGTCCCACCAGTCCTTCTGATTGTCGTGATCCTTGGTGAGGAAATCTCCAAAGTTCGGTTGCTAAGAAGCCATCTTTTATGCCGGGCTACACACCTTGCTCCTCCTCTGTCCCATGGAGTTCTGTCAATCATCTCCACCTTTCCTGAGCGAGGTTCCCGCACATGCCTGTGTCTGAGGCGTGGTTTGCCTTAGAGGCAGGTGGCTTTTGACTAGGAGGTGTGGTTTTGTATTACGATGATCAAAAGTTCACCTAAAGTTTATGTTCTCATGATCGTTGCCAAGACGACAGTCATGATCTATCTTCCTGATAGCAGCTGTGCGGTACAGCTTGACCATTTCTTCTTGTACCAGGTAACAAAGAATGGTACCGTACTCCTCGTACCACGCAATTCTCCCTCTCAGGGTATTTGTGTAGGGATTGCATTCCATCCTGTAGATCAGTAACTGCATCTCAGGTAGGCTGCTGCGGATTCATCTCAAGACGTTAGCCTCAGTTTCAGGGTGCCTTATTGCCCAAGTCTCTGATGATGATGTTGAGACAATACTGGTGTTCGGACCGACTCTTACAATGTGCAACTGCGCCTTTAGCAACTGTCAATGTTGGGCTTTTGAAAAGGACACGTACAAGAAACTCTAGGCAACTTGGGAATTTCAGTCTAAACAATCTAGTATCTTCCTAATCAGCTGTGTCTAAGAGGCAAGTAATTAAATTATAACACTGGGAAGATATTCCCTTGGGAGGCTGGAGAGAGGGGGAAGTTGTTTTTCTGCTTCATGGGTGAGCACTGTAAAAGCAGATATTTAAGAGTGCCTTCCAGAGAAGCCTGGTTCTTTTTCGTAGTTTATTCAGTGACTCCCCAAGAACAGGACAGGCCTGTCACAAGGTGAAAGTGCAAAACACTTGTTCTTGAGATTCCACTTGTCATGAGTATGAGCAGATGGATGAAGCACACAGTAGAGTCAATACTACAATGTTTTCGTGCCCATACATTAAAATTTCAGGTGCTTACGTAGTTTTAGACATTGTCACGTGATGACAGGGTACCCTGCAATGATGCCGTAGTTTAGTGAGAATATGTCATGCCTACATTTTCTTTTTTTTGTCATGTTTTTTATCTAGATTTTTCAACACTTTGCCTTTCTTTTAACTCAAGCAGTGAAAGCATATGCCGTGAATTGTTGAGACGACACATCCCTTCTTGTGCCTCTCTCTATGTTACACAGAAACAAGATTGATGGTATATTGCCAGTGCTTCTGAACAGCGATGAAGCTTCAGTCTTCATTTGTGTGCATGGTTTTATACAGGCCCACACACTACTAGCATCACAGAAGATGAAAGTGTTCTTAATCGGAGCAGAAAACGTGGAGAAAAATATCACACAGTGTAGCCAAGAAGAAAGAAAAACTCTCAGTGGTACTCTGTTCGG
Organism: Baryphthengus martii; assembly: GCA_013396935.1. NCBI lineage: Eukaryota > Metazoa > Chordata > Aves > Coraciiformes > Momotidae > Baryphthengus > Baryphthengus martii. Next base: position 903,063 of record VWZK01014235.1, on the reverse strand, counting down.
GAGACATTTGTTCTAGCCTTCTTTGTAGTTTGTTTCATTTTGACTCTTTTTGTTGTTGTTCAATTTTCTGCTAGAAAGAGATTAAATTAATAGAAATTGATTCGTGTATCTACAGTTCTGTACAGGGAGGTCTGGCTACGGTGGGCACATATATCACCAAGCAAACTTTGCTGCTGTGGTTTTCACTGAAGTAATTTATTGAAGTCCACTTCTGCTTCACTTTGATCTGATTCCCCCCCTCACCTATCACAAGCCCACTCTTTGGCTCGTTCTTCAGCTTCTCCTTTCACTGGAAAAAGTAAAAAGTGTCAAGACAGAATGGATGTAAGGTATAATAAATAGGATGTAATTAGACATTGTCTGTTTCACCCCACAGTTTCAAGGAATTTTATCATCAGTGTTTTTTACCTCACAATAACCTTGAGAGTAGGAAACACTATTGTCCTTGAGGAAAATTCTCCCTGAGGACATGACCAAAAGTCTATACCGCTGTTGGTGTAAAACAACGTTGCACTGGGACTACGCTAACTTTCTGCTATACAATCAAACTCAGGACGCCAAACCAAGCGAATCAAAAATTACTTCTTTGTAAGACAGGCCCACAGAGAGAAGCACACCATCCTTGTTATGAGTGGTGGGTTGAAGCCTGTATCTGAACCGTCTGCCAATGACAGCAGCCAGATCCATACTCATGGTGTTGTCTTGTTGCTCAGCTTCATCGGCGCTTTTACGTAGCCTAATCCTCGGCAGAGGGGTGGACCATCATTTTATATGCTACCCAATCAATAGCTTTACATGTGGTCTTAACAGGGCTGTTTGACAGAGCAGAACAACTCTTCAAGTACCTCTCACTTTTTCACTAGATTGACAAAGTTCCATCAAACACACAGTGTCCTTGTCAGCTCTCCACAAAGGTTTCTCTGAGGAATTGTGGGTAAAATGTCCTTTCCTAACAAGCCCTGGTTGTATCTAAAGTAACAGTAAAGCTGGCCTGAGATATTCAAGGGGAGCATGAGTTCAGTAGAAGAAAGCAGAAGACAGAAGAGGTTGTAGATGTGAACACGTCAAGCTCCACCTAGCCAGTGTCCTCCTACTCACATTGACCAAAGAAATTCTATATCGTTGCTGTGAAAAACTTATAAGGGAGTATCCTTTGCTAGCAAGGCCTAGAAAGAATGTCAGTTAATTCCCCAAACCAGGGTTGTGGACCACATCAATGGCAGGTGTCTGTCAGCTAAACCTGCCATTTCCGTGCCCTACACTTCTCTGCTCCTCTGCCTCTGGAAAATGAGTTCCCAAAACCTGTAGTCAAGCAAGTGACACAAACGTGTCATGAGGACTAGTAAGTTGATCTTTGTACAACCATCATAGGCATGAGAAGCATCCGATAACCAGGGACTGCTGTTAAAAGTGTTCCTGAGCTTGGCACAGATTGAATCTAAAGCTCAGGTCCACTGTGATACTCTATCCAGTTTTCACAAGGATTTGAGGCAATCCGTTCCCTGACAAACAATTAGAGAAGCCACACGAGTGAATCCATGCACAGTCTGTTCCCCGCCAAGGCATTAAGTCAATTGCTAGTGCCATAAATCTTAGAAATGGCAAGCTTCCTAATCCCATAGTTTAATTCTTGGCATTTTTGATAGGTTTCTAAGCGGGAGGCAAATAAGCTTGATCAGTCTTTCAAGCTGACTGTGCCAGCATCCAACATGCAGTCTTTATTTCAACGTCCAAAGTCTAAGGTAGCATCACAGGCATGAAAAGCAGGCCGCGTCCTGAAGGCCTTGAAAAGGAGGTGTGTACATTATTTTTTTTTTCATCATTTTAATGCTTGGGAAAAATTCTTTCCCTAGATTTAAAACAGGATAAACACGTCTAGTGCTTTCCAGTGAGTGATCTCAGAGGGCCAACATACAAAATAGTTATCACAGCTACAGAAGCTTCATCTGGCCCAATTTCCTTGTTGCTGATGCTCCAAGAACATTACAGAGCAGGAGCCTGGATTTGATAAGAGATGCTGATCGTAGTTGTCTCGCTTTCACTCCAACCTGTCCTGGTTTCCAGCACGGACTATAACTATCCAAACCCTCCAATTTTTATTGTAGTTGGTTGCAGTAGCGAATAGGAAAGAAGTGGGATTCAGCAGTGATGTTCAGCACAACACTGGAATACATTCAGTCATAACTACTCAACTCTAAATCACAAACAGTTAAATTGAAATGTATTTCATACTTCTAAGTCTTGTTTGCTTCATGGCATCACAAAGGCAGTAGGAAACTATGTCCCAACCACTCCTTGCTAACTGAGTGGCTCCTCCACAAATTTTGGTCAAAACCCAGGCTAGACTGATTTAAAGCATGTAGCTAACAGATCTTTCCTAACATGGCTCATGCTGGCAGAAAAGGACTAGAAATCACACTCAAACAGCACATCTGGCAGAAAAGAGGAGATGGCAAATTCTGGGAAGGGGCAGCTGAAGATCAAGAATTCTTCGGTAGGTGCAGCTGGAGCCAGAGAACAATGTTCCTATGGTCTAAGTGAAGGATTTTCAACACCGATACTCCTACATTGTTCAGTATTGGGGGAAAAAAAAAAAAGAAAACTTTAGATATTTAAAGAAACTTCATTGGAAGGGATTCACAAAGACATGTCTGTCCTGTGGTTACATTTTTCTCATGTCCCACAAAATGAACATATGAGTTAGGAGTGTCTCTTGCGTTGATTCTCTACTGGTTTATGCATATTGAATGCACTTTGCAGTTTTCTTTGGGAAGCACTAGCAGGGTTCCTCATTTTTCCACTTAGCCATCTGTATTCATAAAGTTAGCAAGCAAGTAATGTGAGAATGATGACACTTTATGCTAAATGCATGATACTTGATGATAGTGCACGTGGCACATGGCACTTCGTGGATCTGCATAGGGAGACTTAAAGAAGAAAGGCCAAGGAGGAAAGATGAGGCATCTGATAGAGGATAAGTTAAAAAGTAAAAGCGAAAAATCTTTTCTAGAGATCAGGGAATTTAAAAAAAATACAAAAAAAAAAAAGAAAAAAAGAAAAAAAAAAGCAGGGGGGAGAGGTAACTGTGTTTCAATTTCATTTAAACTCAGAACTTGGTCACATACACACAGCAGTGAAAGAGATGATGTTTTATCTGTAACAGGGCATGCAGGGTAAAGTTTTGGCCCCAAAGAGATCAAAGACACCTTTAAAGCAGTCAAGACTTCCTCGAGGATGATGTATCATGATCGTAGAAATGGATCAAATCTGGGACTTAGGGATTAATTTTGTCAATGGTCTTTCTAATAAGACTTCCTCAATAGGTCAAATTTTCAGACAATTTATGTAAAAAGCATCAGGGAGGCAGTAAGTAGTTGCTTTTAGAAAGGGGACATCTTGAGCATATCGGGGAATTCCTTGTAGTTCAGAAAAGATTTACAAAGCTTCATCAGCTATTCCAACTCAGCAGAGAAACTTACTATTGTTGGTGAATTTTTATTTGGCTTTGGCTTTATTATTTTCATAAATCTTCAGTTCCCATGAAGAAAATTACTATATAAGAATCTCAGTTTTCTTTTAGTAAAAGGAAAATATTTCTAGTTCTCATGACGAGAAATAAAGCTAGAAATGTAATTCAAAATTAAATAAACAGCAGACAGAAAAAGCAAATTAGTTTAATGGTTCCCTGGTATATCGGGAAGGAAGAGCTGAGGTAAATTTCTGATACTTAGCTGCAAAATTGTCACTACATGCACACACCTACCCAATAAAAGCTGAAAATTTTGTAGTTACTGAGGAAGGACTAGAATAAAAGTAGATGGGTATTGGAATAACATCAGTAGGACAGACAATATTTGTGATAACATCAGGTAAGAATTCCTGTAATGCTAAATCTTAAATATCAGATATTTAAGCTGATACAAACAAAACGACACTGAAGAAACTGTGATAGGGAGTGATATGAAATAGTCATGTATGTAGATTTTCCTGCTTATGCTCTTTTTGTTTCAGCTCTGAATTAGTGAATTAGTTTAGAAAGTGGACTAAATTACAGATTGGAACTTACTTGTTGTTCAGAAATCCTCCTAGATAATTCTCATGTTTATATTCATTTTTACTGAAGGCAGTAATTTTGTGGCCAGTGGGAAAAGATGAGAGGGATAGTTTGTTTTGTTTTGCTTTGTTTTATTAAACAGAGAGGTCTACATTATCACGCCAATTAATGAAAAAACTAATACTGAAATTTTAGGTTGAATATGACAACATTCAGTTAAACTTTTCTCAAGAAAGGTTTCTTGCATGCAGGACAGAATTTAAATAGAGATGGATGACAGCTCAGAAAAAAAAAATCAATAGCATTTTAAAAAATAATAGCTTAGAGGTTAGCACAGAAAGAGACACAGGTTCAAGAACATGCCTTATTTGATTCAAAGCAGGTATTTGAACTTAAGTTCTCCACATAAGAAGTAAATGCCCTAACAACTAGAGAATCAATCATTTTTTTGTGATTGAAGAATTATAAGAGCAAAAGCTGCCATCTGTTCACACACAAGATGAAAACAAACTGTGAAGCTTCAACTTTAAAAATCAAAAAAAAAAAAAAAAAAAAAGAAGGAACTGCTGTTTTCTAGCCCTGACTTTGTAGTTTCAATTTTTATGTGGTATGATGAAGTCAAAATGAAATATATTTATGTTGTTGTAATATTTTACAAATATCCTGTCACATTTAATGCAGTTAACACATTTTCATGAAGGATTCTTGGTTTTCTAGAACCTAAAGGGAAAATGCTCCTTTGTGGTATTTTTTTTACCTTGGTCTTACAATTGCCAAGAGATATTAGCCACTCTGGGTCACCTACTGTATTGACCTGAATGGACTTTGCCAGGGATTTGCCCACTGAGTATTGAATTCCTTTTGACTTATCTGTATTTTGGACTCCTCTCTCTTGACACTCTGAAAATAAAGAATGGTTTCACCATGATGGAGAGACACCAGATCTAATGGCAAAATAAAAGTAGTGTTTTGGCCTTTTGAGTTTATTTTTGGCCGTCATCGGTTTGCAAGTTGTATTTGGCAAGGTGCTTAAAGTCTCCAGAAGAAGGAACATGAGTCCTGCTGGAAGCACGAGGAGGTTTGTCTCTAATTTTCATTAGGCTGATGTTTTACTCTTTGTGAAATAAGAGCCTTCTGGTTCTGATACCTGATATCTTGATGGTGTTGTGCCTCTTGCTTTTTATACTGCGTGTGAACAAACTCCGTTAAATTTACAGAGAAATTTGAGGGTTCTCAAAAGTAGGTGTATATTAATTAACTTCAAGCTATAATCTTCTTTGTGTATCTAGAGAACATAGACAAGTGTCTCATCTTCAATAGCATATGTTTACGGAACTGAGACCTGTGGACATAACCCAGATTTAGATGCATAGAACTGAGATCAGAATCTGATTTTGTACTTTTGGAATATTGCCAGCCTGACATTTTAATTAATAAAGGTTGCACTAGAGCCATTTTAAAAAGAGACAGCTCTGCAATGGCAGATTAATGAACCATTCCCAGAAACACCCTGAACAGCTTCTTCTCCGGTGGTGAGAGCAATGGGGATCTTTGAAAAGAGCAGCTACTTCACACTTCCTTCCAATTTCTTTCTCTCCGTTTCTCACAACGCTGGAACATCAACACAGGACTGCAGATGTGGGTGGCTTTGGGCAAAAAGGGTAGATATTCATGGAAAGAGAGGTGAGGCTGTTTGTTAAGGAGAGGCTATCTGCTAAGAAAAGCATTCACAAAAGACTAAGCTTGGACACAGCAGATTTTTCTAAGGTTCACCCAATAATTAATGGAAGTCCCTTGAGAAAATTACCTTTGCACTACCGTGCCCTCTGCTGAAGGCTCTTTCTCCATCCACTAATGAGGGAACATTGTGTGTCTGTCCTCCTTTGACTAAAACGAGCTTTTGGTACTATCTTTCATCATGCTGCAAATCCTTGCATAGTTCCCCACTTAGCAAAGGGCTTAAGCACCGGCTATACTGCTGTGAACACTGAATTCAGCAGGATTCAGACTGACCTGAAGATATATTGCCTCAGAAAGAATGGCTGTAGTATGTTCAGTTATAGAGCACTACTCTATTAACCATTGAAGGATAATTGTAAATAAAACTCCAAAGGATCTGTTCAGCTCAGCTCAATCAGCTTATTGATTGAAGCTATGAAAAGAAAATAGCACATAAACAGCATTCTTACACATGAAGCCTCCACCAGTCCCCGGTGACCGACAATCTCCTGGCACAAACAGCACATGAACTTTTAGAAGATGACAGCTGCATCTGCTTGAGTTTACAGGTAGCTTCAGGATTTCCTTTAATATACACAGTCTTTCCTTGTCTGTCCTGAAAGGCAGGACAGTTTATTTGCGTATGGGTCACATGGACAACTTGCTGTAACCATTTTTTATGACTGTCTGGTGTTCTGCAGAGTGGAAAATAGGAAACACATGCATCACAGAAATGACTGATATCTACTATAAAGGGAGAGATTCATCAATGGTTGAAGAAATATTTAAAAAAAAAACCCAAACAAGCAGAAGACAATCACATCAGCTAATGAGCAGGTTGGTAACATCTCGAACCCAAGCACCAAAGAACTGTATGAATTGTGATCACTGCTGGTGGTATAAAACTTCATTATAATTAGCATGCCACCTAAAAGCTGTATCTCAAGAACAGCCAAGAACACAAAAAAAGCAGCACACATGAGAGACAGTTGGACCCAGGCCTGAATTATTTAGCACAGATCTAATCCTGTCCTTGCAGGTTTTGCAGTTTAGTCAAGAGTAAGGATTTTGCTGCTTTTTTTGTTTGTTTGTTCTTTCCCTCTAATACAACTTGTTGCACTCTGAAACCATGAGCACTACAGAGACACTGCTCCAGCTCCTCATAGCAGGAGACTTTTCTTGACCCAAGAGTAAATCTAAATAGGCGGAGGGAACAAAGCAGTAGTATCTAAACCATGAGGAAGGGACCTGAGGAACTAGAGATTATCTTCAGAGGATACCATCTAAACATTCTTCTAAATACCAGCCCACAACAAAAAAAACCTGATTTTTTAGCACATATCTAACCCTGGCATCCAGGGGTGGGTCCACCTGACAACAGACTCTGAAAAGCTGCCTTCAGCTCCTGCTATGGTCAGTGAGACAAATGGATGTCTTCAGTGGGAAGTTTATTCCATTCTAAATTCTCTATCAGTCTTTGAGTGAAGACATCTTTCTATTTTCTCTGTTTTTTTTTTCTTTCTAAGAGAAAAAGTCCTGACTTCAGTCAAAGTCAAGGTGGACAGAAACGTCACAGAACTGTACCAGGAACTGTTGGGACATATCTTGTATTAGGTAGGTTTGGGCATCAGAGGCTGTCTGAAGAGCAAAAGGTGATAAGGTCACCAGAATGTGCATGGGAAAAGAAAGGCTGGCTGCTCCCCACTCCGGGTGAAAACGCTGAACGACGTTCGATGCTGTTATTCTTGAAATGTCAGCCAAGCAAAGGCTGTTGCTTTTGCTTCTGGCCCTTAGCTGATGTCAGCCAGCAAGGCTCTGCTGAAAGCACTGCTGCGGGAGCTGGGCTGGTGGACACCAACTGAGAGCTGAGCCTGTGCTCTTTACACCTGAAAAGCATAAAATTTAGGTGCAGTCTCTCTTCTGATCTCTTCCTTTCCAGGGTTTTGGAAGGACTCACCCTTTTCCTTCTGGAGACAACAGTGGGAGAATTAATATGATAAAGAAGCCAGTGAGTCATAGAAGTGTGACTATCTTTCCATTTTCCAGGTCAAGGAATATCTTCCATTCAGACAATGGTTGGTATTCTCAACAGTTATCACTTGCAGATTAACTGATTTACTTCCCTCAATGGGAAATATCAGAGAAGGTGATTTAATTGATTTAATGGATTATAATTAGATGGTGATAGGTATATATGCAGATAAAATGAGTGGAGTAGATCAAACATAAAAGGAAGATTTATTCTCACTTTCTTTGCTGATCACTAAACAGAGATAATGTCGAATGTTTTGTTCTGTTTCATTAATTTTATTCTATTTTATTTTTTCACAGATAAGAATATTTCTCTTTTGCTTTTCAAGACTCACCTTTACCAAAGATGGACTCTGATTGTAAGATTACAAGGTATTTTGGTGAACCAGTTATGCAATCAGATACAGACATAGACTGAACATCCAGCCATAGAGTATGATCAGGTGATATCTGGCTTATCACATCAGCTATCACATCAAGCAAAAAAAAAAAACAAAAAAAAACAAACAAATTGATTTCCTTATCAAATCAAACAAGCTTCAGAAACTCCTGGGAGCTCAATTAGGGGTGTTCAGTAGAAGAGCTCCCAGGAATTTATGAACAAATAACTATGTTAGGTTTGTCATTGAAAAAGCAACGTCACGAGCCAAAACCACACCCTTGGTCACAGAAGCTGTATCACCAAAATTTCTCCAACAGTTGCCTTAGTGGTGCTTTATCAAATTCTTCTAAGTGTCTGTTCTTTAAGGTTTGGAGGTACATTGCATTAAGCCAACATTTAACTGAGCTCTTTATCCAACTGGGGATGGATGTCCAACTGAAATAGTGAATATAATACACTCATCTCAGTATCCTTCTAAGAACATTTCTAGGGAAGGCTCACTGTCCTTGCTGGACAAGGCTGAGTAGAAAAAAAACTTGAAAAGCAGATGTTTGGGAACTTCTAAGTGCCATCAAGAAGATGCCCACGTGGCCACAGGAGTAGGCAAGTCAACTTCATTTTAAGCTTTCCTGCTCTGTTCTGCTTGGCTGCCTCTCCAGTAAACACCACACGTTCCTGCTGCTCAGGCAGCACAGCAGCTATTTCAGGAAACATGGCTTTGTGAATTGGGAGAAAACTTTGGCACCTTTTTCCTAGACAGCTGTGCTGATCAAATTTCTTTTCCCTAAAAAGGGCATTTTCCTTTGTAATCTGGTGAAAAGAGGTTTTCTTTCCCTTTATATACAGCAGGATTTGAACACATGAGCCTTCCACCTCTACGTATATATATGTCTTCCCTTTTTTTTTTTTTAACCTGGTGGTCAGTGTAAATCAAGTTTGGTGCAGGGATGGAGACTTCAAAGACACTGTCTTACAAAATTCATGAAAATAAGCAGCCAGGTAAAGGAATAGGTCCTTATTAGCTCCTGCATTTTAGGAAAAGGTAAACTGTGAGCTCAACTCTTTCTGGATATTAGAGTCCCCACAAAAGCTAACCTTCAAGTCAAAAATCTATAGCAAGGCAAGCTCAAATAAAAAATGAAGCAATGGGAATAATAAAATGTGAATAACTGCAATGTTAATGTGCCCTACCTTGCTGGCAGAGCTGTATGGAGCTTCAGCAAGCTTTCCATTCATCCAAATGGCCAACACTTGAAGAGTGTCCGGTGCAGACAGACCCTTCCAAGACTACCTTTCCCAGCCAAGATGAGTTAAATCAGAGATAATACTTTTCTGAGAATGGGGTTTCATGTAGAATTCCTATGACTGGAGCCAAAAATTAATAAAGAGCAAACAAACAAACAAAAAATCCTTAATCACAGAGAGTTCTGATAATAATCATACAGTCACATCTCAGACTCTGAATTTTCAAAGCATTCCAGCAAAGTATGAACAGTGTTATTCCTTTTTTTTTTCCAGCAAAAAAACTGAGGCACAGTTTCTGTGTCACAGAAGAGAAACCGAGGCACTCGCCTTTACTGAGTTCACAGGAGGATTTTTCTAGGAATAAAAGAACTGAATGTGGACAGCTCATCCCTCTTGCAGACAGCAAAGTAGCCATCCACTGATTGAAGAAATTCTTCACTGCCATTAACACTGGCCAGATGTGATGTGGCAACCGTCAGCAGCATTGCGAGGCAGCCCAGGACCTCTCTGCCAGCTCCCTGGTGCCACAACCCGTGTATCTCATGGAGAAGGATGGCTGTATGACGTGGTAGTCTGCAGGGACATTGCCACTGCCACTAACTGAGGGATAGCTGATATCTGTGCAAGATAATATTTTGATCCTGTTATTCCAGCAATTGTAACCCTTAATGGGCAGTTTGCTTCCCTTCTGCCACCATAAATCACCTGGAGCACATAATAGTGTCCATTTACCAGAGCTCCAAGGTTCCAGGAGAAGAAAGTGAAGGGGGAGAGTGCAAGAAAAAAAAGTGTGATCAGCTTTTCGTTTCTACAGCAGCTCTTCTGAGCACGCACAAAGCCACTGGATTTCATCCCGTCTCCACAGCGCTCAGAATCCAATTCTGAAAAAGGGCTTTCTCCACTCCCAGAGAGGCCCTAGACAATTTCCACCCTGTTCCCTTGCAAGGGTAAAGCCAAGAGTGTTGAGGGGCAGGGTGGAGGTTCTACTTTGAAGCTCCACTCAAAGCTGTTTCCATCCTGCAGAGACATAGGAGGGAGTGGACAATCACCAGATAATAACAGCTTTTCCACAGAGAAATGGAGTAAAAATGATTCCTTTACTCCAGCAGGGTCTTGCTGACATTGTTCATATTTGGGTAGCCTGAGATGTGCCAAGGTGACACAGACTGCAAGCAGCAGATAAGGAAAGGTCCTTGGCAGATATTGTGCCTGGTGGCCTCATTCCTGCCTTCACCATGGTTCTTCATATCATGCACAGAGCCAGCAAAAGGGGAGGAGAAAGGAAAAGGATCTTGACAGAGAAGGTATTATTTTGGATTACACTGTGTCCAAGGAGGCCACTACAACACAGAGCAAGACACCCCTGGAGTCAGCACAGCCACTCTGTGGCTGTGTCAAGCCAAAGGGCTGAGCTCAGAAGGGGTGAAGAATTAAACCAACAACAGGAGACCAGCGAAAATATTATTTTTTTTTAAATTATGATAAATAATGGAAGCAAAACCTCAAAGAGAACAGATTTAATCTGTCCTACTCCAGGCATTTATAGAAAATAATGTCCTACTCAAGACATTTGCAGTAAGCAAAACTGAGGTACAGAAACGGGATGACAGCTGGCCAACCTGACCCAGCCAGTGACAAAATGAGGACAGGAACCCTGTCTCCTGGCTCCCATACGTGATACTTGGGCCACTAAGGTGGCCTGTCCTGCAATGGACAAGGAAATAGGAGTCTTTGCAGCCCTTTTGAATAGCTCATCACTCTCCTAGTGACAGGGGTAGTTTTCACAAGCAGCACTTCGTGCTTCTCTGCAGAGCCAGCAAATTTCCCCCGTCTTAATCATTACCCTGCCGGCAGTTATGATCTCTAAAGGGACCTCCTCGGGCAAATATTTAGGGCCTGATTCCTTCCTGCAGCATTCTTCTTTCTTATTAATTGAGAACAGCTGAAGGGGAGAGTTAACTCTGAGGATTTGTAGGCATTAATTTTTCATGTGATTATTTAATATGCTTGCAGCAGGTGTTGGATGCTTTCTATTTTAGTGGTCTCGGAGAATGGCAAAGGATATAAGAACCACTTATCTTCGTTTAAACCATTGCCTGACAGGCTATAAGGGGTTGGACACAACTCTGTAGTGTATTGGTAATACCTTTTGATTCTACTTCTGTAACTGTGAAGTCTTTATCTCATCCTAGTCATGTCCGACTTTATTCCTTTCTCTCTTATCTCCACCTTATTTTTCTTTTTATTCTCCTTCATGGGGCAAACGGGAAAAGCTACCTTGCGTGAAATTATTCCCCAAGAACTCAAAATGGGAAAACTGAGTTGTATCTTTGGGAAAATCTTGGCAAATCTGACAGTTCAGGATACCTGACACCAGTATAGAAGCTGTTGACCCTCATCTGCTGTTACCTGTAGAAAGCGACTTGATGAAACATGGGGAGAGACTGAAGATCTGCCAGAAGACCCTCACTGTAGGAACATATCAATTGCGAGAGTAACCTTGTATTGAGGGCCTTCCAGCTTCATACCTGCTCAGCTTGATTTGAAAGGGGCAGCAATTCCCTCAGCCTAAAAGCAGCCACAGTAACTATCTTCAGTATTTAATACCTATTTAGCAAATATCTTTCTATATATTGGTTATACATTATCTCCTTAGTAACTATTTTCTGCTTTAGAAAAGCCTTCATTTAGCTCATTGCAGAGCAGAAGCTGTGTGTAGTTTGAGTGGCCAAGGTAGCCACCATCTGTGAGCAGATCCATGGTATGAATCAGGCTCTAACTCATCAACAAATGTTTAGCAAAAAAAACCCCGACACAATTTGCAAGTTACGACGGGTCCACAGTGAAGAGATAAAGTCCGTCTGAGTAACTTCATTTGCAAAGAATAATTCTATTTATTCTAATTAAATGCCCCAAACTTTGAGGTCACTTTCAAAAGCCAGTGGCTTCCTGGTGATGAAAAGCTGAGATTGGAGCTCTTGTTTTAAGTTGATCTTACCAGAAGATTAGACTTTGCTTAGACTTTGACTCTAACTGCTCATTGAAAACATCCTGATTTTTACCCTGATGCTTCTTGGGCATGTTCTAGATGTGTACATAAGCCTTAACCATGTTTTGACACACAGGATTGATGTTTGCAGGAAGACTCTAACAAATCTCATGCACCTTGAATTCCTCAGGCTCCACACAGTGTTTCCTTCTGTTAGGCTGATCCTTGGCCATTTGGATTTCTATGAGAAAGGAGACGCTGAATTAAACCTGCCGCGGTATTCACTCCAGCATAGTTCTGACAGCAGTGTGACCTTTTTTTTTTTTTTTTTGCCTGGCACTAAGCAAATTTCTAAGTATGCAAATAGCAACCTTCCTATTCATTTTGCCTTTGTTGCCTCACTGTACACACTGGATCCAAACATCTGTGCTTCAGGGGTATCTGACAGATCTCAGCACCGCGTTTTGCGTAACAGGTGAAGCCTTGAAGTAGGTCAGCATGGATCAGCGACGCACAGCTTCTGTATCTCTGGAAAATCCTTTAAAAAGTCTCACTTTGTGTCCACAGACTTTGTATATATTTAGTATCTACTTAAAAACGTTCATTCTCCTCGAGTAGGGTGAAGATTGATGCTTTTGGTTAAAGGTAGCTAGTGAAATGTGCTGTGTGAAGACTACCACCAAGAGGCCAGAAAGGAGATGGCTGAGGAGATTTAATCGCATCGTTTCACCAAGAGCAAAGAGACCCCCTTAGCAGGAAAGGTGAAGGCTGGGAAAGCAAAGCTGGGAAGTAGATTCTTAATAACCAGCTGAGCTCCTCTCTGGCGTTATTTTGTGGCAGCGGGATTGAAAAATGGCAAGCAGACAGGGGCACGTCTGCTTTATAAATAGTAATGCAGCAAGCACTCCGAAACGTTTCAGTATGCACCCTGCATGCTGGTGCCTGCTGCTGCTGCAGCACAAGGGATACAGCCTGGATATCCCCATCCCCAAAGAGCCCAGGTGTCCTGTCACAGCAGCTGCAAAGGACATTCCCTTGCACTGCAATCAGCTCAGATCCTGAAATGCATCACTGGACAGGGCAGAGGCAGCCACATCTGCCCCAAGAAATAACGCCCTTTTTAAGCAGAGAATTTCCTTACAAGCAGCGCTCTGTAGTGAACACCTCGCCTTTGTCCCACAGCAAAATCAGGTCAGCGAAATGTGATCAGAACTGAAAAGAAAACGAACATTTTGCAACCTACATTAGCTGAGAAGTCACCGAACCTGAACATTTCCTGGTCACACATTCACTTAATGTGGGTGTGCTCAGCATGATAATGTGACAGTGTGCAGACCAAGATCAGACTGTTCAGCAAGTAGTGAAGGAAAACTCCAAAGTTGAACTTATACTAGCAATAAACAGTGGCAGAGACACTGTTAAACACTCAAACTTCACTATCTATTCTGCTAAACCGGTCCCTGGCACTGTTGTAGTCTGGGCTAGCTAACTCTCTCCTGCACAATTTCCACACGAAGTTGAAGCAGTGGCACAAGATGGCAGTTTGAATGTATCTATCCTGTTTCAGGCGGCAAGACAGTCCAACCAGGAGGATAAAAGCCACCCTCTACCTGGTGAGCTCAGGGCAAGAGAAGGATTATGAGTATGTGTGGTCTCCAAGTGCTGATGTAGCCTGGAGCATCTGCAAGGAGTTTGAGGAGGAAGAGGGGTTTCACAGTGAAAATCTCTGTGGAATGTCTTCCTGAGTGTGTTCTTGGCACTACTGGCCAATTTCACCACCATGTGGTGAAATTCTCTGAGAAAATTACATAAAAGAATGGTTAAACAGTCCATAAAGGTAATCTACCCTGGCTTATGGTGGGCTGCTGGAGTAGATAACCCTGCCAGGAGCCTTTCAACTCTCTTTTCTCTGACTACTCATAAGATAACACTTTGTGAGAGCGTAACTCCATAGAAAATAAAGGAGAAGAACTGTCCCCAAATGAGCCTTTTTTGACAATTCCTCTTCTGCTCAACAGAGTGGAAATTTTCCAGTTAAATGGGAGAGGGCAGTACAAAATGATCGTTAGGAAGGACTGTGGTGCTAGATGTGGAAAATAAATATACATCATCACTGTTACAATTAAATGCAATAATTGGGAAGCAGACTGAGGAACCAAAGGCATTTGAATTCTGCTTTAAATGGACATTGCAATGCAGCCCAAAATCCACTGGCTATGGTGCCTGCGTTATATTTGATTGTGCCTGGTGTGCACAGAAAGGACCTGATTCATCACAGCACGACTCCAGTGTTACACTGGGATAACTCCAGGAGAAAATCAGATCTCAGAATATTAATCCAGAAATGCAGAATTCAAAACTGGCCAAGCACACGCACGGACATGTATGCATCCATGAACTTGAGCCATATGGGTATTCTTAATTCTTTACAGATACTTTTTCCTGATGGCAACCTTCAGAAAAATCAGCAATGAGTTATCTCTCCCTCCCTTTACTGTATGCAACATTAAAGGAATTAGGGACATCCAGCAGAGTGCTAGTGGCTGCTTTTTTTTTGCTAGCAATTCTAGTCCCGGTAACTGTGACCAATTACACTTAGTATCACTCTGAATTTGGCCTGCTATCCACTGCTTGAGAATTAGCCCATGTGCTTCCTTCACAACCTTCTAAACTTATCATCCACCTGTTTGGTTCGACATGCATTCAAATTTGAGTGTCCCAGGGAATCCACCTGGAGGATCAGACGTTTGGAGTACAGCTTTGTTGTTTACTGCATGGCACCCTGACTGTGTCTGCAGCATCACGAAGCGATGGGTCTGGCAGGACCAGTCACGCAGCTCTGGGATAGGGTTAAGACAAGGAACTTCATCTGAAATCAGTCAGTGAAGGACAAGAGTCTCTGCTCGTATCGATTCTCCTCATCTCAATAAAGCCAATAGCAAAATTCCTATTAACTTCAGTAGATTCTGACATCTGCCCTGCTGGCACACACAGAATTAAGGCAATCCCATGCCTTCTGTCCTACCTTAAGGATGAGACAGTGTTTGCTGGTGTTTGGGACACAGTGGACGCTAGGCTCATCCAACAGCTTTGAGGAGTATGTATGTGATGCAGTTCCTCAGCCTTCACTGAACAAAAATTCCTGTGATGGTGAATAATAAAGAAGCCCTGGGGACAACAGCTCTGTTTTCCCTGCCGAGCATGCCATTTCAGAGACCCTGGAATTCCTTGAGAGCTAAAGAAATTAAAGCAGGAGAATTGAAATACGCCTCCGTAGGGCTCTGACACACGGAGCGCTTTTGCTGGCTTGTGTTTTTCATCCTCTGTGGCTGTTTCAAAAATCGCTTTAAATATTAAAGGCAACAATATTTATTTTAGTGAAATAATGTGTGTAGTGCTGAGAGATTTCCATTTGTGTGTTTAGCACAAAAAGCAGTTTGAATTCTCTTACATAAAGGTATTTTTAGACCTGAAAAACAAAGAATGTGGGAGCTTTTGAATAAATCAGCTCTCTCTTTTCTCGGGGACTCTGCCATGTAGACCTTTTCTGGGCCTAAATTTAGTAGGCCACATTTCCAGATTTTGTGTGGGTGAAGAATGAGTCTAATAGTTTGGTTCCATTGTCCTAGCTCAATTCCTTGTCTCTAGGAGTGATCTGAACTAAAATATTGGAGCAAGAGTGGCATAAGTCACTCACGGTTCACAGACTAGAAAACAACTGGTATTCTCAAAAGTCTCACCGTGATCTCTAATAAGTTTGGCTTTAAATTCAATATTCAGCTGAAGATGTCTTTACATTTAGGAGAGATCAAGAACCTTCTTCCAAGGTGTTAAACACATGATTTTGTTTTAGATACCAACTGATATATCAGATTACCCAAGTCTAATAGTCCATCCCAGACCAGGTGCCAGTCACGAATTTTGTTGCTATCTCAATTAGTTCAGTAAGTTTCACATCCCTGCAGTAGGGTTTGCCCAAAGAATCAGGTCCATATAGGCCTTATACATACAGCCAAGCAACAGTTCTAGGCTGGATGAAAGCAAGAACAAAACTAGTGGAAGAAAATATTGGCTGGATTTTTTCCTTAAAAATTGGTAGTTAAGTCTTTAAAAGATTAATTCACTAGAATTTCCCCGTGGAAGGGAAATCAAGTGATTATTGATATTTTCTGTCTCTTGATCTGCTGAAGCACTTTCTCATGCATTACAAAGAACATGCCTAAAAGATCTGCATTGTAATTAACACTTCACTATTTACTCCAAAACCCATTTGCTTCTTTGCCTCTCTTTCACTATGGAAGTACTTGCTGATGCAGCAAATAAATTCTATAAAGCTTTGGGTCTAGAATATTTCCCCCCATCCCAAACTTTTTCTTTTAGAACTGCCTCACCATCTGCTCCTGAGGAACATCTTTTTTTGGCAGAAAAGACACACAGGGATCAGCAGCCAAAAAGGAACATGCTGCCATGGGGTTCTATGTCCCTCATCCTTCTTTGTCCTCGCAGCAGGCGAACAAGAATGGGCAGAGAGGTTTTACTAATGTGTCAAAACGGCAGGTCCACTAGTCCACCCATTTGTCATCTGTAAATATCAGATTCTTTGGCTATTTTCTGTCTCTCTCCACACAAACGAAACAAATCTACTTCACTGAGTCTTCTTCTTCAGCATGCTCTGAGCCTAGGACTGGGGTGATATGTTCCACCCCAGAAAACCAGTGGTCAGTATGATTTTAAATCTAGGGGAGACCTCAGATCCCAGGGAAGCAAAGAGATTATGAAGCAGCACATAGTTCCTCCTGCTGTTTATTCTGCCTCTTACCCAGCCTGGGGATTGTCTGCTCATTCATTATAGCTGCTGAAGTCAGGCAAGAATATGTTCTCCTTCCCTCTCAGGACTATAAAGACGAAGATCTGATGCAGACTGCTATCCTAGTGTAAAATGGGCATGGTTCCTGTCGGCAGAAAACAGCTAGAGAAAGAAAAGGTAAATGTAGTGAAAATACATGTATTTCTGACATAAAAGCTCCTATGGTAGCTTGGAGGATTCAAACACAGCAGTGAGTTAATGCAGGATAAAAAGTTCCTATGCATCAGCAGACCTGAGGTAACTGCCCCTGTGTATACTTTCGTCTTGCAGTAAATCAGAGTTAATTTGAGTTACAGCAGTCCTCTTTCTTTAAAAGAATTTAAATGATTCAAATAACTTCACATTTGCTACAGGCAAGAAGCTTGTGCATGGACTGTTGCCACGGAAACCTGCTCACAGATCTTAGCACAAAGGAAATATCGTTACTGTTTCATTAATTACTTTATTAAAGCAGGATGCCATCTGAGATCAATGCTTATTGTGCTAGGTACACAGTGAGAAATACTCTTTATCCCCCCAAAAAAACTTCTGATGGAAACAGGTAGCTTCTTTTCAGCTTTGCAGACAAAATGTTTATTTTACAAAGATAAGAGTTGAACCAGAGTTACATAAATCAAAGTCAACTCTCTGCCTCCAGATCAGCCAAGTTATTGCCAAGGAAGTCCAAGGCTGGAGGTCCACGGGGACTCCACTGACAATTACACAGGTACCAAGGGCGGCCAGCACACATCTGAAAATTGAGCCACAAACTGTGTTTCTATTTTTTGTGGGTTTTGTTTTTGTACAGAGCTGAGCTCTGTAACTGCACTAGCAAATACAGGCTAATAATCAACCAATTTGCTATAATGGCACTTCATATTTCAGCCTCTATTCGTTTTCTCCTCATTGTTACCCAGGAGGTAATGGCACTGTTTGCTCTTCATAGCAGAGATGCACCCTGGTACATCGTGCCTCTGAGAACAAGGCACAAAATTGAAGTTGGTAGAGTGTAATGAATGGCATTTTCATGGCATAATGGGTTTTAGCCATCATCTCAATAATCACAGAACTGTCGTGTCAGTAATTGCAGAGGAATGGGGCTTGAGGCTGAAAAAGCTGCTCTCCTCCACTTGTCATGTTAGGTTCAAATGACTGCTTGCACCCCGTCAGTGCTGCTGGGAGGCAAGCTGGTGCTTTCCCAACTGTAGATTTCAAGTAAAGTTAGGATTTCTTATGAATCCACAGGCACAGCGTGACTTTGCCACAAAACCTGCTTTCGTTTACAAGAGATGGGTGAGGAGATCTTTGTAGAGTCAGGACCTTCATCTAACACTGCTTAAGAGTGCTCTGCAAAGACACAGGTTGTAAAAGGAGATCTCATTGAGAATTTGCTAAAACTGAGAAATCCAGAGCCAAAGTTAGTCTAGCTTTATAGCTTTCAATCGTTCTATTCCTGCTTATATAGGGCATCCACTTGTACGAGCCCGTGAAAGGATTTTCCCAATCACATCTTAGAGATAGGATTTTTTAATCTCCAGCTACCAAATTTTAAATCTTTAGCTCACTCTTGAAAGTTTTCAATATGACAACATTCATTTCTGCCTCTGGACTGACATTCATGCCCTTCTCCAGGGCTCCTCTTTCCTTAACCAAGGTTGGGTACTGGATCTGTGGCCAACCAAGAAGATATGAAATGTTCACTTCTCACTGACATGAGAGACAGGGCAAAGCACAAAACCCGCACTGCCTTAAGCCAGTCTGGTACTTCTTATACGCTGATATTTCCTACCAAAAAAAAAAAAAAAAAAAGATCTTTCCCATGCGATAGTTTTTAATGCATTTGCCTAGAAAAATGATCAACTAGGGACTTCTTAAAAAAAAAAAAAAAAAGCGATCGCTATGCAGGCTCAGTTTTAAGCCAACCGCATTAAATTCCTTCTCTATGCTTTCTGCAAAGTCCTATAGACTTGCTCTACTTCTTCAGCATCACATTGTTGTGTCTTGGGTGTTTCCTCCCTGCTTTTACTTAGTTATCTCTAGACTCCATTAATATTTGATTATCTTATTCATAACATCACATTTTAATACTTAAAAGCTTATATGAATTATTGCAGCAGCCCTGAATGAAAATAATCTATTAGCACAAACCAATTTCCTCTGGACAATTAAAATAAAAGTAAATTAAACTAATAACTCTAATCTTTTCACTGTTGTACAGGGGACAAAAAATTGTCATTCAGTCTCCTTCTCCTTTCTTCGGGGCTTTCTCTAACTACTCTTCTGAGAACACCACAAGCCCTAATACATCTGTTTTCACAGCTCCTTTATGCTCTCTGGCTGGATTCTAAGATCCATATTATCCTGTTCCTTGTAAGTCTGTGGAACATCATTTCGGTGATGAGAGGAACAGAGAGAAATATTATTTGTTGTGCCTATCCCTGGAACACCGTTCAGGTAAAAATATCAAGGGAAAATGTGTAGTTCTCAATACTGATCATTTAGCAGCCAGTAAATCTGGTGCCTACAGCGTTCCCTAGCTTTGTACCACAGATAACAAGAAACCTCAAAGTCTAGTGGCAATTTAGGTGTTCCTTTACCAGCTGCTGCATCTGCAGGGTGAAGAAAAAAATACAGTGAGCCCATAAAGGGTTGGAAAAATTGAAGAACGGTAGTTTTTCTCAGAGCACTAGAAGGATTTCTTCTTCCTCCAGGGACTCCGTGGCAGGATCAGAGCTTCTTGGCCTTCCAGCACAAGTTGGCAATAAAGGGAAGAAAAGCCGTCCCATGAGGGTTTACTCAGGCATCAGGAAAATGAATTTGGATGTTCCAGGTGAATTCATGTCTTCATTGCCTTCTAAAGCAAACCTCAAGTGTATTTGCTATGCAAGGTATGACTGAGCTGATTAAATGCAGTGGTCTGCAATATTGGCATGCGCACCTCAGGAAGTCTAACAGCAAATCAACAGATTTGCTGACATCACACCTCATTTTAACATTCACATATCTTTTGGTAAACTGAACTAAACCTAAATCCACTCAGTGTAGTAACTGGTTCTCCATAGACTAGAAGAGGAGCCTATCCATCCACTGTAGAGCTGGAACACCGCAGAGCAAGGGAAAGGTTCTTGCAAAGTGTCTTTCCTCTGGTTCTTACAGCTCCAATCCCCAGGTACCTCTTCTTTCAACTTGTCCTCTACAATTTCCCAGTTAATCCCTCTGTAAGTGCTTAGAGTTGGATTGTCTCTGTAGCTTGCTGGATGAGGTCCTCAGGGTTGAGGGGAAAGTTTTGTGGGTTTTTTCCCATTCACCCAGCAAAGGAAGAAAGGTGAAATTAATTCTTGTGAAAATCTACTCCACATTAAATAGCATCTTGTTGTCCTGTATTTAGTTTGCAAATAAAGTTACAGGAAAGAAAACCCTGATAAAGCCCATGTATTTAGGTGCACGTACACCCATTCCCACGCAGACACGAATGCATATACCTTTGCTTACTTTTTTGGCAAAAAGTCAACAGGCAGCAATTGCTAAGAGGTGCTATGAATAGGGATTGGTTATAATAAGGATATAAATTCTGTCATATCATAATACGGGGTTTATCTTAGGGTCCTAATTAAAACAGCATTCACCAGATCTACGTCTTTCCAGCTTTCATGCTGACTCATCAAACAAAACAGAGGCAGGACACACCCTTTGCTAATTTGAGGGATAAAATAACAAAAGGAAAGAATACGGGAAAAGAAAAGAATAGAGAAGATCAATGGCTCACAAAAACCTAACAGGTCGGTAGTTACCTGCAGAGTGCTGTTTCTGAACCTGGAAATAGCTTCACAGACATTGCAAACACTTTTCCTGCTACTATGATTTACTGGATCCTAAGAGATATGAGGCCAGAGCCATGATCTAGCCAGACTTTTTCCTGTTCGGGTGGGAGAATCTGTGGAGAGGTTATCACAACGGGCATCCAACCTCAAAACTCAATAGGCACAGAAACTGAACATGTATTTGCTGACATCCTGGATACAGTATCCATAGAGACAGTGGGTAAAGGGATAGCTGTGAAGTGAAAGCCAAGGCAAGATGCTACCAACCCTGCTGATGCCTGGAGAAAGGTAGTAATATGTCCATCTTCAAAACAGCTAAGATGGTCAGCCTCACCTGATCTCCTGGCGCAGTTAAAGAGCAAAGTCTCCTATAACCTATTCCCAGGCACTTGAAGAACAAGACAGTGATCATATGCTGTTTGAGGAGAGGGTGAGAGAATTGTTTACCCTGGAGAAATGAAGACTTTGAAGGGATGTAATAGCAGCATGTCGGTACCTATGGGGAGGTCATCAAGAAGACACAAGACAGGCTTTTCACGGTGGTGCACGGTGGAAAAGTGGGAGACAATAAAAATTGAAATAGGGGAAGTTCTGTCTGGATATGAGCAAAAATAAAACATTTACTCCAAGGTTAATCAAGCACTGGAACAGGAGCTCAGAGAGGTTGAGGTCTCTCTGCAGGTTTTGAGACCCCATTAGGCAAAGTCCTAAGCAACTTGATCCGAATTCTGTGTCGACCCCCCTTTGAGTAGGACGCAAGACTAGAGATCTCCTGAAGTTCCTTCCAACCTGACAGCTTTCTTCAACTCTGTAAGGTGTGGCTATGGAGAAAACTGAGCCAGACTCTTCTTGGAAGTGCACAGCGGAAGGACAGGAAACAGCAGCACAGAAGCAGAGTCAATCCTGCACTGCTCAAGAGCTTTTATGGTCTGACAACATTCCCGTCTCATCCCTTCTAGAAAATAAGGCACAGGGATGGCAAATTTATGGAGACAAAAGACAATGACAGCAAAACATTTAGGCTCAGAGAGATGCAGTATTACATGTTTCATCTAATCTGGAAACAACTTGTTCAGATGTTCCTGTTTAAACTGTGTTCCTGTGTGGCACACCAGCAAAAGCAAACCCAGCCAAACAACAGCTTACTTGTGTCAGACCAAAGCTGTGACAGTCAGTCTGAGTTTCTATCCGTTTTGCAGTCTTCTGTAAGACTTCTAGAGCAGACCTACAGAAGAACTGGGACTCCATAAAGCTCAGGACTAGGCCCCATTTTAGCAGCAATGAGGTCGCATGTTCCCATCTCAGAGGACTGGAGCGAGAGTAAATACATACAAAACACTGAGAGCACTTGGTAGTCTAAGACATACATCCAAATACCTCCCTTGCCTCAGGAACCCTTGGCATTTATTCCCAAACAGACTTGTTGAAGGAAACAAAAGAAGTTTTTGGATAAATAGAAACACATCCTGTTTGTTCCTGTTGCCTGGATGTCTTCCCAGGGGTTTTGCTTTGTTTTGAGTAGCTGGCTTTGCCTCCTGCCTCTACACCAAGGGGATAAGGTGTCAACAGACCTTGCACAGTGCCAGAAGAACAGACCTGCTAAAGAATAATTGCTCCTGATAGACTATTGACTTTGATTAGGAAACACACATTAACATCTTTCTTCATTTAAGCCTCACTTGCAGAAGGTAGCCTCCTTAAGCGTTCTGTTGTCTGGAATATTAGAGCAGGAATTAAAAATGACAGGATGGACAATTTGGCAGCAAGTGTTTAATTAGGCAATAAATTAGAGTCTCTATAAGCACAAGGATCTGTGGCTTCTGTCTCCTTTTGGATATAAATTATATTGTTTGACCAATGTACAACACCCCCTTATTATACACTACAGATGGAGATCCACGCCCCTTGCTGTTGGTTTTAGCAAAGCCACACTGGCAAGTAGAAAACAGAAGTGTATTAACATTTTAAGTGTTTTTCTGCTGATGGATCTGGAGGATCTTCCAAAATGCTATATGCATCCTGTCTTCAGGATTAAGCTATGATCCCTTCTCCAGATTTCCAGACCTCAAACCAGCCGTTTCATGGCCTATTTCCCCTGACCTCGCAATATCCTTACTTGGATTTTTACTACCTCTTTTTGAGATCAAAGAAATGTCTCTCAGCTTCCTGAAGGCCCACTGAGTAGAATGCCAAATGTCAGGTCGTATGCCGATAGTGGATATCAGATGCTTCAGCAGCTCACTCAGTTACAATGGGGAGAAAGGTTGGTGTTGGGGCGGAGCCAGGAGTTTGTAGCTCCAAGTCATGCACAGTGTTTTGCTTGGTAGCAGACTGCCTTCTCTGTCCTGCTCTGGATCCTCACACTGCCATGCTGGAATGGGTACAATGTTGTGATTCTTGGCCAAGAATGTAGGACAATGCAGACATGGTGGTGTGGCAGCTGAGAAAGGACAATTCACTCATGGAGTCTCATGGACAATAAGTGACAATGGACAGATTAACTACCTGTTTTGTCTTTCTTTAACTTTCGATTCATCCACAGCCAAACTTTCTTTTTCAGGTCATGCAATCCTCTTCCAAATTTTTCTCCATCTCATCTCTCTCTCTCTCAACTTGCACATGAAAAAAAAAAAGTGTTTCAGAATGAAACAGTACAAAGGCTTATTTGCCCAACATGGTAACAAAGCTTCTCAATGTTGTGGCAAATGTTACTTAACCCTAACAAAACCATTTCCTAAATTTCCCTCATTTCAGAAAGACTTTTGCTGTTCTTCTGAAACTCTGTATGGAAAGCTATAATGCAATAATGCCTCCCCCAGACCTGGGGATACTCATGAAGAAGGCTCCAAATTGGCCATTCTCCCACCACTCAGCCTATAGCAAGCATTGCCTTACCCCATGCACCTTATTTAATTTCCCAAGGGGTAAGCAAGGGCTGTATAAAACCAGAGTGATACTGCAACTGTTTTGATTAACACTTCTGACAAATAAGAAGAACCTATAAGGAAGAGAAAAGTGATCCTCAAATGCAAGAAAGGAGTAAAGGACAACTAGAGTCCATCATTTATATGGTTGGACTGGGCAAATGCTCAAAGGTTTCCTTGTCCACCAGTAATCTGCAGCATTGTCATGAAACCATTTTTTATAATGGTTTACCTTTGTGAATGATCTCTGTTCTGCTTGGCTGCTGAAAGATTGTTGTAACTGTTGACCACATAAAGGCACCGCTCATCTGTGGAGCATTTTTCTCATCTTGCAACTTCTTATGCACGGCCTGAGCGTACGGACTCATGGTACTGCATCCGGGTTCTCTGAGCAAAGCAGTTTGTATTTGATAGGTTTGGTCAATTGACAGGTAATTGATAGGCTGGTGAGACATCACCTCAAGTACTGGGCCCCTCACTTCAAGAAAGATCTTGAGGTGCTGGAGCGGGTCCAGAGGAGAGCGACGAGGCCAGGGAAGGGACTGGAGGGAAGTCTTATGAAGAGAGGCTGAGGGAGCTGGGCTTGTTCAGCCTGGAGAAGAGGAGACTCAGGGGGAAACCTCATCACTCTCTACAACTCCCTGAAGGAATGCTGTAGTCAGGAGGGGTCAGGCTCTTCTCTCAGGCAACTAGTGACAGGAGGAGAGGCCACGGCCTGAAGCTGTGCCAGGGGAGGTTTAGGTTGGATATTAGGAAGCACTTCCTCATGGAAGGGGTGATTTAACACTGGAAGCGACTGGCCAGGGAAGTGGTGGAGTCACCATCCCTGGAGGTGTTTAAGGAAAGACTGGATGTGGCACTTAGTGACATGGTCTAGTTGATGTTGTGGTGTTGGGTCATAGGCTGGACGTGATGATCTCAGAGGGCTATTCCAGCCTCAAGGATTCTGTGTGATTCTGTGTGAAGTATGAGTTCAGAAACACAGTGGCTGAAAATAAGTCTGTCAAAATGAACAACTCTCCGTTGCTCCAGCATCCATCAGCCTATGGGATTAGCTCTACATCTATCATTTTGGAGAATGGAACAAAAAAGAATCTGAAAACAAACACATTAAAAAACCCTCATGTCCCCAAAATCATTGTAAATTAATAAAGTTGGCACAGAATCAGCACAACTCCCTGCCACAGCCACACGCATCTAGTAATTCCCAGACAAAAACCTACTGTCAAGAATAATATCAGTGAAACAGCTCAGTAATTCATGTATTTACAGTGTCTCTTGTGCAGGCTGCATTTTCTGTGGCTTTTGATTATTTACAGTAATAGCTGAAAGGATGTTTTGCAGCGCAAGACGCACGCTCACGGGATGGAGTGTCTATTACATGCAACTTGTGTGCGTAAACATGCAGACTCTCTACTATTTTATTAGTAAGTTAACTTTTGTGCAATCCAATAGATTAAAAAAATGAAAGGCAGGGAACTTAGAGAGGTAGAGCCCTTCAGACAAAGAGCCACTCATTGGAGTAGGAATCTTTAGTTTGCAAAGCAGAGATCATAAATACGCACCTATATGCATAGAGATCGCAAAGTAGAGGCCCATAAAATTAGAAACTACATGGGAAGAGGGAGTAATGATCAGATGTCCACTTTTTTCCAGTACAAGCACCAGGGAGCATGGAATTAAGATAGTACAAGGCAGATTTAAAACGAAAAGGCACAGTTCTTCACATTGCGCTTGATTAATCTGTGAAACTTCTTGTCATAGGCATGTTGGAAATATAATACTTCGCTATTAACCTTCTACAGGGAAGGTCCCCCTGTGCAGTCACTTTCTTGCAGAACCAAGGACGTGAGGCAAGAAAAGGGTGAAAATCAGATCACGCAATAATTTTTTTTAGGTCAATACCCAAGAGCTGATCTGAGGCCCACAGAGAAAAGAGGAAGAACATAAAATCCAGGCAGATGCTCCCAACACTATTAAGGCATCTGGTCATGCAAATAATAGGAGCCCTTACTGCTTTGTGAACCAGAAGAAAGATGACTAGATAGGCAATTTAGGTAGCATCTATAAAAATAAAATGTCAAGTTGCTGGACCAGCCAGGCCCAGCTGCATGCATGGTCAGTGCCAAGATGAATAGCTGTCCAGTGGCTCCTTCACAGATATTCACTTTCAGCTGAACACCTTCATCTATAAATTACAAACGTTGCTTGTGTATCAGGGCAGGAGCGGGGTTTCTGAGGGCATCATCACAGAGAAAATACGTGGCTTGCATGATCAGCAAGCAAAGAGGAAGGACTTGCATCAATCCGGTGCAAGAAGAACATCCCAATAGAAGGGAAACTGTCCACTGCTTCAGCTGTGAGCAGCAAACATTGAACCTGTCATTCAGCAACCCTTTTGATGGAACAAGAGCTGTTAAAAGCAGAAAAATAATGAAATGTTGTTTCAGGCTCCAACTGGTGTTTAGGGATAAGAGAGGTTTCATTTTGTTCTATTTTGTTCCTTAACAAAATTTAAATGAAATGACATGTTCTTGTGCCAGAATGAACAAAATGTTCTTTTTTTGATTAAAAGTGGGATATGGCATTTTGTTTTCAGACTATTTTTAACTATTTTCCTTTCTTTCTGAAAGAAAATAATCAATTCCTAAATGAAAACATCATTTTTGACTTACAAGCAAAAAAAAAAATAAAATAATAAATTCTTTTAGGAACTGCATAAATGACACGTGTTTTCCATTCTGCTCCTTGTATATTTTCAAGTGGCAATCTTCGCTGAACTCAATTCATTCACTAATAATTACGGTAACCGTGAAAGTTACTTTGTTTTAGAACTTCTTGTTTTAGCAAGAAGAATAAGATGCTTCGTCTCTCCTGCTTAATTGGTACACAGCTCTAGGGTCCTTGCTCTACCTCCTAAACCTTCACTTCTCTCACTTGTAAAACAGTTGGCAGTCATGATATTTACCCGTTTGTTCTGGGGTGCTCTGGAAGTGATAAATGGTGCGTGACAGTTATTTAGATGTCCAAAGTGCCATGTTAATAACTATTTATACATTTTGAGGACTCTTAAGGAATGAATGTTTTCTGAATGAAGAGTAAGTCAACAAAGCCAGACCACCCTGTCCAGATAAAAGGCAATTGTGAGTGTCACCAGTTGCATCCTATAATTTGTTATATACAGTTGATCAATAAATTAAACCTAACTCCCCAGCCAACCAATTAACTCCACTCACAAGGCCAAATGGGATTCAGAATTTCTTTTAGTCGGGTTCAGTGTCTGGAAACTGAAGCTATTGGGACTTGAAGAAAGCAAGTTGCATTCTGCTACAGTATTTCTCAACAAATCTATTACAAAAATCATTTCACCTCCACACATGCTGAGGAAAACAATTATATCATTGGAGTGATTTATTAACCCAAGAAGCAGAAGTAGCACAGCAAGCCTGAGTATCTATCACTGTGTATCTGGGAATTATGTTTTAATTAACCAATTTCTCTAATACGTTGTCTAAGCTTCCTACAGGGGAATTAAAAAAAAACCAAACAGCTGCAAGGCTGAAAGACTCTCTAGACAGTTAGTGTCCTCGTGTTTTGGTCTGGCTTAGTGACTGCCTCTGGTGACAAATGCATATTGACGAGGCAAAGAATTGACTAATTGACACATTTAATGAAAACTTAATATTCTGCTGGTGGCAGAGGGAAATATTAAACTTGCTCTCAGTCAACTGTTATAAAATATTAAACACACACGTGAAAGCAGAAGGAGGAGGAAAGAAGAAAGATGATCTTCTAGATGATCTCTGGAATGGGCCTGAATAGCAAATCAGAGCCTGGGAGTTATGAAAGACATCTGGTATGTTTAAGAACTTCCCACACGTGATTGCCGGTATACATCACGCAAACTTCACTCCTTTCATACAGATGACATCTTTGATAAAATAAATCTGCTTGTCCTATCCTTTTACCTGCTGCAGCTCTGTGATACAGAATTGATCCTATGTACTATGTTCTTCTGTTGATTTATTTTGCCAGCCAATTAAATTTTGTTATTTTCTTTCCAAAGTCCTCTGCGAAGGTCTAAAGCTGCATGCTCTGCTTTGTATAACCATCTCTGCAATCGGTCCCACATGGGTCATCGGCTTGGTTTAATATTGCAGTAGAACTATTCAATAATATTAAGAACAGCCAGATGTCTTTGATAGTTTCTGAATATTTAAATGGTATTTAGACAAGTATATTGCATCTCTCCTTCCTTCTTCAGGCACATTTTCTTCTGCAACTGAGAAGTGATCTTCAAAATGTCTTTTTAAAGACTTGCCCAAGTCTGAGTCCTCCAAAGCTTCTGAAATTTTGACCCAAAGAAAGGGAAGCATTGGTATCTCTGAAAATTGGAGTAGAATCAGTCAGAGAGACTGAAGCGGTCTCTGCCATGGTTAGGAGTCACTTTCCACGTTAATTTAGAGCATTGAGCTATTAGCGCTTTCACGGTGCATTTTCATTTGCACATTTCCAGTGCAAAACGGAATATTATTCCGGTCTTTGCCTGATGTCCAAAGCAAAGACTTTAATTATATGTTTATTTGCAGTATGTAGTCCAGACACCAGATGTCACTGCATGATGCAGAGTATTGCAGAGATGGTCTAGTGTGTGGTAAACAAATTGAGAGAAGGTGGAGCATGAGTTGTGTGGGCCCATGTTTTTTGCTCTCTTTACTGACAGATGTCTTCATTTAGAAGCATGTTTTGTTCAAGAAGAAACATGATGCTGCACATCAATTAGCAACAGTGATCCAACATGTGACCAATAAACTGTTCTTAAAACAGCTCGCTTAATTATTTCTCCAGATTTTATGACAATAAGAGGAGGTTTGTGCTTGGCAAAATGCTGGAGTATAAATTCTATATTTTAATTTGAAGTATCGCTTTCTGAATTCATTTCAAAGTTGTCCGAATAAATTACACAAATTGATGAAGCTGGTATTTTTCGCTTATTAACTTTCCATGGGGAAATTGCATTTACCTCTCATCATAATCATTATGCTCAAATAACAATATCATTATTAATAATTACAGAACAACACAATATCAATTTAAAATATTATCCAGAAATCAAATACAGATCACCACATAAAAATGAAGATTGATTAACAATTACAGCACTTACAGCCAGGAGAAGAACAATTGCAAATGATTATTTTCCAAGCAAGTTATTTATGGACAGAGTTATGAAAGTAGGGATAATTGTGAAAGTTTTATTGTAGCCATCATCCCCAGTGACAACTGCCCTTTCTACTCTGGGACTAGACTGAGCACAGCCTTCTACCAGCTGTGTCCACAGAAGGACCAGGGACAGGATGATTTATGGAGCCTGAAAAGACATCTGCTGCTGAAATGGCCCTTTCGGACATCCACGGGGGAGAAAAATACTTAATTTTCACTGCAAATCTGCCAGTGTTTTACCAAGGCAATTAGAGTATTTTGTGTGTTCCCACACGTGGTCCTGACTTTTAGCTTTAGCCGTCTGAATCTGAGTTTCTGACTTTTCCTGACTGTCTTGGTGTGTCAGCAGAGAGATGCTTTTCCTGTCTTGTCTTTATTCAGTTCTGTGTTCACTCTGTGAGAAGTCAGAGCAGGTCTCTGGGGTTAGCTAACTTGGTGAACACAGAAAAATTCAAGGAGTTAATAAGATTATATCCAGAAATACCTGAAGGTGGTCCGCATCCTCTCCTAGACCTGAGTTGATTTGGATAAAGACATCCAGACACAATGTTTAGCCTGTAAGAACTGACCAAACTAACTTTGCTAAGAATGAATGGGCAACATCTTGTTACAAATATAAGAGATAAAAAAGGTAAGAGTCCAACCATCTTCTAAAAACAAAACAAAAACCCAGAGCAGCATCTGTCAGAAAGATGCTCTGAAGAGTAACAGTGACCTTCTTTCCTGCTCCAAAAAGGTCTGCACAGGGTTTTCTTACAAAGTGGTGAAGGTCTTGGTCTCCACAAAACTGGAAAACAAGGATATTTCAGTGATTTTTCTCGTTGAGGTCGAAGTAAAAATGGAGGGAGGTACATTGTGCCAGCTGGGGAGCTCTGTGGGCAAACCGAGCTCTCAGAGAAAGACAAAGCTCCTGCACTTACTGACAGAAGCCTGAAACCCTTGATGCATGAGCATGAAAAGTGACTTTCTACTCTGCATAGTTAGAGGATGTAATTCTTTCCTAACTAAAAATTGTGCTTTAACTCTTACAATGTCCTCCCATCCTCAACTGCCAGTACACAGAGATACTACACGTTTTTTCCCTGCTCATCTCCCACTGTCTCTCCTTTTGATCATCACATCGTTAACTGAAGGAGTAAGTTAAAATGTGGAGTTTCAGTGTGCTCAGCACCAAGTCCAGAGTGGCATTTTGGTTGAGCCAGTCTCCAGTGGGCATGATACGCCCACCTGGAGCCACATCCAGATCTTGATGATGGGAAAAGAAAGCAAATTTCATCCCATCCCAGCTGATGTGCAACAGGTGTCCCACAGAAATGCTGTGTGTAGTTTAATGGGGGAAAGCACAGCTTCTAGTTCATGTTTTGTGTCAACAGCGTGTTTTAGAGTGAGAATTTATTTTTTTTTTCATCAATCTCCTTTACTCATTAATTTTAAATTCTAAGTCATTCAATGTACGGATGATGTTATGTCAAGACAATGCCCTCCTAGAAACAATTTGGTCTGAAAATGCTTGTGAATTATTTGAAAGTTTTGAGTTTTTAAGGCTGATTCTTAAGCAATGGCAAACAAGAGCTCCACTAGGCAGCAATCTTTGCAGAATAGCCACACACTGAATTGGTTGAGTTTGAAATAACCTTCCCATCTTGATACTCAGATGTATTGATTCAGACTATCTTTGAAAGAAGAAAGAAAGAAGAAAAGTTTGTAAAAACGCATACAGATGTAGCATGGACTCAGATGTTTATGATTCAGTGGACTTTGCAGAAGTGTTAATACTTCTGACAGCCAGGTCCGTCCTCACTATCACTCTTTGAGTCTAGATACTGACCTGTTGCTCACTGTGAGCACATCTGAGAAATCAGTACAAAGATGAGGTACCGTGACACCCTAGAACACTTTTAAAAACGCAATTTCAGAGATTTCCCCAGTAAGCAAAAGGTAATTCCAGGATTCAGAGACCTACATCCTTTGCAGTGAACTTCAGAGTCAGGCCAGCTGAAAATCTGGCATCCTAATTCTAATTCATTACTTTAACAAATGTGTGTGAATAGGGTAGAGAAACGTAGAAGCAAAGACACCTTCAGATGCACTTGCAGGGGCCAGGAGAATGACTCTGAGTCTGTTGATGGATGTATGCTCACTTTAAGATGCAAGTAAAATCATTTTAGACTACACTGCATTATAAACCAAGCTGCCAGTGAGCTACTGTATAAATCACCTCAGAAACTGGGTGTCAGCCTAAGCTGTGGAAGCAATTCAAAATCAACCTGTCAGAGGGATTCCTCCCTCCTGCATCCAGAGATGGATGTGAGACGAACCAGGACTGATGAGTGCAAATCCCTGCGTAAGTCGCCGTGTGGTGAGAGGCAAACGGTGCGTCGGCAGGAAACGGTTGTGCCCAGAACCTCTTGTTGTGAAACATGCTGCATCCTCATCATCTCTGGAAGATATTGGGTTAGCACAGAAGCCCCACAAAAAAAAACCAACAAAACAACATTCTTTTGTCATTAGAAAAGAATTCTGTGGTCGCAAAATGCAACCTGGCTTTGATTTTCCAGATAGATATGAGATGTCATCTCTCTGTCACTCCCAATTGCTACTAGAGTGGCTTAACTTTGTAATTCATTGAAAAGCAGATGAAATCTTCAAATCAGTCCAGAGCATAACCAGGCTGCTCTATATTAATTTCACCTTTATTGCTGGCATGCTCTGTCAGCTTTTAATCTTCAAAATATTACGCTCATTTCATGCCTGTCATCTTGGGACTGGGAGAAAGTGGGTGCTATCAGATTGAGCCAGACTGTTATATGTATCCACAAATGTTAGCTACGAGTCCATTCATCACGGACTCTTCCTCTCATTGACTTATGTTTTAATTATACAACCAATTGAATTATATAATGGACTAAGGTAAAACTCTTTATGTTTAAATGTCTGTTTAGGGGTCCAACTCCACTCTTGTCCTACTTACAAAACATACCTGCAGTAAGAAAAAGTGCTTTCCCAGAGGAGCTTACAGATAAGATACATCAAGGAGGAACAGGGTGGTTTGGTTGGGTTTTTTTTAATTTCGTACACAGGAAAATGACACCAATAAATGTTAAGAGCTAAGTCACCAGATGCACAAAGGTGAGGATCATAGAACTGAGATCAGTCTTGCTGAGCTGGGTTTCCATATCATCCAATGGAAGAAAAGAGCAAGATTTCTCCATTTCTCATCTGAAGGATGATATATAAAAAAATGATTTAAAAAAAGAAAATATTTTTAATGAAGAAAAACGTGCATTATTCCCCACTTCTTTGTGTTAGGATAGGACTCCCATACAAGTGCTTTTTTTCTCCTGAAACTTCAGCCATCTTTCTAAATTTAGCAAGCTACATAAAAAATTAGACATTAGTGAATATCTACCTTTCACAAAACATTTTTCAAAAAATTCTGAGAGTTCTCTCTTATTTCTGCTGTAAGAATGGAGAAGCTGGGTGCCAACAGCTGAGTATCACTCTTGATTACTCTGCAAATCACTGAAACAGAAAGAAGCATGCATAGAAGCAGGAACCATTCCACATGAAAAAGTTCTCCTCG
Source organism: Baryphthengus martii (assembly GCA_013396935.1). Lineage (NCBI taxonomy): Eukaryota > Metazoa > Chordata > Aves > Coraciiformes > Momotidae > Baryphthengus > Baryphthengus martii. The sequence continues at coordinate 870,246 of VWZK01014235.1, read as the reverse complement.
CCCACCGAATCAGTTCCCAGGTCATTTCATCCTGCTTCTAAGTCTATCAGTCTATACTTTGCAAACAGAAAGACTTTTGTCCAGAATATTCCTCAAGTCTGGTCCATAAAGAAATATTCTGTACACTTGAATTCTGAAATTAGAAGCCTAGGTCCATGATAAGGAATCTTTTGGTTTAAATATGTTGAACTGATGCCACAGGGAGCAGCTGTAAAGAACCTTTTCAAAGGGATGCAAAAGGATCTATCTCTGGGCTTGTCTTCAATGGATGTTGTGACCTCAGGTCAATCTTTCTATCACAAAATGCCTCTCTTGATGCAACTGCTAACTAGGGATAGCAGCATAACACCACAGCCTTCGCTGGAACCTTGTAAGGACAAATCCATCAATCTCTTTGAAGTGAGAGCGGTGAGGGCAACTAAAAGACATTGTAAAATCACAACCCTGTAATCAGCATATCCCTAAAGATTTGTTAGTCCTGCAGTGTTGACCTGTTCACGGCCACTGCTAAACAACCTTTCCTCCACTGCCCTGCTCTTGTGAGATTTAGTCACTACCTGCCACTTTGCTTGGAAAAAGGTTTGGTTGGCTGGTGTCATAGCCAAGCTTAGTTTCTCTCCAAACTGTACTGTTTAGAGCAATCGGCAGACACAGTTTGAAGTTTCTTATCAGCACAAGCAGGACTGTATCTGGTTACTGCCAAGGTTTGAACCATGCCTCAGGAGGGAAGTAGAAAGGGTCAGATTTGACGATAAGTCATAAGAAGTCAAGCACGTTGTACGCACCAACATAAATCCTAACAGGGCAGCTTCCACTCTGGTACTTCTACATTCCCTTGTAGCCTTTGTCTCCATTGGCAATCATGATGTCTTGTTGCATGGCTCCAGAAGCTTGCAAGGTGGAAACGTCCCAGTGCAATAACTTGTCCCTCAATAACTTGTGTTGGTTTTGTGTTTATTGTGCTTCCAGAGATCACTGAGGAGCAGACACAGTGTATTCTGCTTCCTGACCCTTGACTGGATTTTTTAGTTCTGTATTTTTTGATATGCCATTCATCAGACCTTCAAAAGAGAACATAAGATACTACTGGCTTCCAGATCTACCAGGACATCCAAGGGCAGAAAGAGCAAGCTACTCTACAAAGAGACAAAACACATTACACGTAGGGAAAGATCTCATTCTGATGCTCTGTTTTCAAATAAGAAGTCACTCTTCCTCCTCAGAGTGGAAAACAATTTCCTGGTAAGTGACAGTTCCACATGTCAACAGTGACAACTTTAAACCAGTGTAATTCACTCCTCAGACCTGTAGCAGAGCAACCTGTGTGTAGTGCATTATCTACTTTCTCATATTCATTTCATATTTCCCTCCACAGTGAAGGGTACCTCCAGCTCCATTTGGTCAGTAAACTAGGTCATGGAGAATTCTCTGTCTCTCTGGCTGAATTAAGATTCAAATGAAAACCTCAGAGAGTGCCTTTTGGATAACCTTAAGGCGAGTCCTGCTGAAGGATGTCAAGTGGAGAAGTTGTCTAACAAAGTGAAAAGCGTCATATAGTATCTGATCTTCAGGAGCCAGGCAGTAAATTGAAATAAATGGGATCTCAGCTAGCTAAGTAACAGTGGTATTTGTCATACTCCAAGAAGCTCACTGGGACTGTCTGGAGACTACCTATGAAGGACCAGACTATGGCATCTTGTCTTAAGACTGAAACATGCTTGATTATGATTTCTGTGATGAGAATATTGACATGCTTCAGCTGAGATCAAGACCTGGGAGGCAAACAGACAGACAAGTTGTGTGGGAGCAATTTTAAGGAGAAGTTGTCTAAAGCATCGTTTAGATTTGGGAGCTCAATCCTCCTCTTCAAAAAGCATTTGAGGTTATGTCTAAGAGACCATAATGCCTAAAACATCAAGTCTTCATTGCCTATATCGAGCTCCAAGTTGGGTTTCTGGACTTTGAACACAAATTGCTTAAGTATCAGAGGTTATCACACGCAGATTCCCTGAGGCCCAGGCAGTGATGATTTTTGGGATGCAACATTTCCTGTCATTTTCTCCCATGCCAAGAAGTAAACGCAGCAGTAATCTGCTACTCGTATCTGACCTTGAGGCTCCTAGATGCTGGATGTGGTTCTGCTGTCTCCCTGTCCTGGTGCATGAGCTATCACCACAAAACGGTGCCAGAGATGCACTGCAGAGGAAACCGAAGAGCAAGTCTCCCACTTGAAGCACTTGGCTTGGTGTTGGTTTTGTGTTTGTTGTGCTTCCAGAGATCACTGAGGAGCAGACACAGCGTATCCTGGTTTCTGATCCTTGACTGGATTTTTTCGTTCTGGATTTGAAGCACTTGGCTTCAAGTGAACATTGCACAAAGAAAGCATTTGGCTCCATCTCTGCTCTGTTTGAAGTGCTGCTGCACTCCACTTCTCAGCCACCTGAGCGAAGATTTCCCAAAAATGACTTTGACTGGGAAGAAGGGTCAAACAGAACAGGGGAAGGGGAAGTTTGCACACATGGGTTGGGACCCACAAATCTCACGTTTCTCTGTCTTTTATCTGCTGTCAGTGGAAATGCGACCTGTCTGGTGTGTGATGCTGCCTTTTCACATGCTCCAGGAAAAATTGTTTTTCTCTTGATCAGCTGCAAACTGACGTCCATATTGCTGAGTTCCCTTTTAGCTAACTGCTTATCATCCACATATGTCGGGAAATATGGTCACAGCTGATGGAAACTAATGATATCTGTTAATTCTGCTAACTGAGAGGCAAGGACAGCTTGTTAATGAGTGACTAATTGAGATGTGAGTTAATAACTCCTCAGCTGAACTTGTATGGATTGCCAGCCATTTCTCGATTTCCTCAACGGAGACCAGTCCTCAGAATGCATGTGGCAAGTTTTCTGCAGCCTTTAAAGCAACTGAGCTCAAACGCTTGAAAAATGAGAATACAAACATACAAGAGATAAGAGCCCTAAATTATAAATAATTGGCTGAGAATAACCACTCCAGCATCTGAGTGCTTAAATTTCCACTCGCTACAGAAATCACAGGTTCTACCCCTCACTCCTACTAACAGCATGTGGAAGTCTGAGAAATTATAATTTTGGAAAAGAGTACTTAAAGGTGATAACATTGCCCTTGTGTGAGATCAGAGAGGGTAGAGTTAAGGCCACCTGTGACAGTTTAACTAGAAATGCTGATATTGTTCACATATTCAATGTGTCTGTTAATTACTGGCACAGGAAGAAATCATAAATTAGTGATTTTTGTGCCTTCCCAGCACTAACGGTTTCAGTTCCTGACTCTTCAGACTTATGAGCACCCTTGGTTACATCATTCAGCCTAGGATGTATCTAAAACAATATATCTAATGAGTTATCTGCACAGACTCTCTTTGCAGACAAGGAGCAAGCAGCCAGCTCCCACAGGGGAGCACAGCATGAAATGATTTTATCAGAAGTCGACGTCTAAAATGGGGCAGGTAAGTAATTCCCTACAGAGTCTTTCCTTCCCCAGTGACTGGGAAGGGAGTTTGAGAAGACAGGAATTTTTACATTGTATTCAGGTTAAAGTAGATGAGTCAAATCCCTTGCTCCTATATCTACACACTTGAAGGGAAGGGACAACTGATCACACAGTGTGACAAGCACAACAGGGACAAGCCATGAGACACAACCCTCCCACACACCACACGGCTGGACGTTGTTTGTGTGTGTCAGTGGTGTGATGGACTAGCCTCAAGCTGTGCAAAAGAGGAGGGACCTGAAGAAGTCCTTGGCAACAGGAGTCATACCTATCCCTGGCCATAGCTGAAGAGTTCCTAGAAAAATGTGTCCAAAAAATAACACGGACTGTTCCTGCAGGAGCCCTTGGAGTTCTCCTGGATATCCACGATTTAGAGAACCTACTGCCCAAGAAGTTGTGCTCCTCTTTTAATTGGACTTAAAGGATCACATGTTTATGTCCTCACTGTCAATGAAGCCTGAATCCAAACCTACGCTCAAACGGATTCACCCATCTTCTCAGAGATAGCAAACAGGCACATACCTTAGCAATGAAATGGGAAATGCTGTTCCCAACTACTGTTAGCAGTTGATACTACCACCACGTTAAGCTTTGTGTAGATTCAGAAGGTCAGTCCAAGCTTTGAACACTTTGCCAATCAAGCAAAACGCATGTGGTTGGCAGTGTGATATCCCCCAGATCTCCCTCACTCCCACAGAAAGCATCTGGTCATGTGGTGAAACACATTGTTCTCCTCCTGACTTACCAGGACCTTGAGCAATCATCATTCCGGTGTAGTATCAATGTTCACAAGTAAAACTCTCCAGCCATGGCAAAAGCAAAATAAAGGAGGAGAACGGCCATCACAAAAGGCTTTACACTTGCCTCAAGAGCGTTGCTTTATAAGTTGTGACGTGCAAATCCAATAAAGTAACATCACTTGTGCATTTCAAGAACATGTTGTTCTGGGACTTGTAATGCAAAAAAAAGTGAGAGTAACAAATTTAGATGACAGGTCAGTGCTCCAAGGAGAAGACGGAGTGCCTCATCAATCATCCCATATTTCCTTATTTCTTTCAGGTCACAGCATCACCAGCCATTTAACAAGTATTCATAAATGTCACTAATGGATTATCACTGCATTCTGAAAAAAAAAGCTACATTTATTTATGCATGGAATGTCGATTAAATTGAGATAGATATTGAAATTAATAAGGACCCAGTAAAATGTAAAGCGCACAATTGATTTTAGATCCTCTGTTATATGTGCAGCATGTAATTACTAGTAGTAAATCTAAAATGAAAATATAGAAGCTTATGAGATGCTTCAGTGCAGTTGTTCATTTAGATCCACATAAATCCAAGGGACACACATTACAAGCGCCGGCAGTAGCATAAAAGGACTAAGCTATAACTACAACCTTCATGGAAGGAAAACAAGAAAAATCCTTCTACAGCAGAAAGAGAAAAAAATACAGATAACTCATCTGAAAAGCTAATGGCCCTGTGTTGATATTTCTGTGTTGGAGGGGTAAAAATGAATAGCATTTTTGTTATCAAACATGGCAGGGTACAAAATAAACACGCCAGGAAATTCAACAATTAACATTTCTTTAGTTTTGACAAAGAAGAGAAATCGGTCCACGGTAGTGCATTTAGAGCAACTAACAACCAAATTCATCAGGTGTTTTTTACTGCAAATGATAGCTTTGTGAATGCAGTTTAATACGTGTTTTGCTTGCAAGCGTTAACAGCAGATTTCAGCGATTCACGCAAAGCGACACGTTGTTCTGTCCTGGTTCCATTTTTACGCCACGCTTATCACCTCAGCATCGGAATTCTTGAGGCATTAAGATTTCCCTTGCATTCTAAACCATTTTGGTAGGCAAATCCTTTAGCCTCCTAATCTGTTGTTCTAAATGTGATGTGGGCTTCTATCAGTGCTCTTCAAGTCCCGCTACTCCTGCCAGCTACCAAGAGGGCCACAATATACTGTTACGGCCTATATGGCATCAGATCAGACCTGTCCATGTTATTGTCATTATATCAACCATTAGGGAGCAGCCTATAAAGAAAACAAAGATCTTCATAATTCTGGAAGTTAATAAAGGTAATCTTTAGAGATCTTAGGGAATTAAAATTTTATGGCAGAATTAGATGGAGCCTTTCTGGCTGTGAGTGCCAGTGACATAGGTATCCTGACCCACAGAAGGCAGGGAGACACATTTCACCTACTGAGGTCTTCACAGGCTGGTGAAAAGTTTCAGCAAAGTTGAGCTAAAAACAGCTGCCACCCATTGGAGGAGTTTGGCTTTGGATCCAGATCCAGAGACAGTGACCTGCTCAGACCTGATGAATAGCATTCAGTGGCCTAAACACACATGTGTAGTGTTATTGCAGATGCTGTAAGGGATTCGCTCCTCCTTCCACCTGCCATTCCAGAAGAGTATATCTCTCATGTCCTGTGGCATAATCTATTGGGCCCATGAAAGTGTCTTAAATAGCTGAGTGTATCTAATACATAGAGTTAAGACAAGAGTGGATCCTCTAAAGGGCCTCAAATTACATCGGAATCGTACATTTAGGCCGTTAATTGCTGTCCTGTATATACATCCATACCATCTTCTTGCATAGCCTAGCGACCAAGGAATCACTACATTCCTCTGCAAGGCTGAGGAAAAAAAAAATCTGGATCCAAGAGCTCTGCTCAAGAGTCTCTTGGATGTAAATCTTCATCCAATACTAGGTCTTAGCCATTAGTTGAGGAGGCAATTCCCATTTTATTGGCTGTGATTAATGGGAAAAGGTACACAGAGCACATGTAATGGCATTTAGCTGCCAGACTACACAGCTGGGGTTGTCTCACAGAAAGACACTTTCTCTCTTTGGTTTCAGCTTTAGAGCAAACACATTGATTTAGAGTGGATTATTCATCTCAGAGCGTAGAAGGAAATAATATCTCCAAGAACTACTGTTGTTCCTGTGTTTGAATGGGAACAGAAGAAACTTAGACTGTATCTAAAATTCATGGGAAGATAATTCAGAGACTATAAAATATGAATAGTAAGTTTGGTGTCTGACTTCTGATTTTTTTTTTTAATAAGCTCTGGCTGCAGATATTTTATGATCAATAGGAGCATAAAGCAAACAAGAAGACACTATTCTTTATAAAGCAAAAATATTTCTCAGTTACTCCAAAACTTTCATTGAGGATGGCTGATCTCTGCGTGGTGATAAGCATATACATCAGAACAGGGTTTAAAATACATATGTATATAATTTTCTTTAATCCTTGTAAGCAAACCATGGTCATTCAACCATCATATTTTCAAAAGAGGTTAGTAACACAATCTTAGAAGGAAGTTACACCTTAAGAGGGGCTAGTAAAACAATCTTAGAAGGAAGTTACATGTTGAGAGGGATACCCATCGGCTTTGAAGCATATAGGCAGAGCCACTGAGCTCCAGAGGAGTCCTGATTAGAGTCTGTTTCTGTGTTGAAATATTGCCCAGAATAGCTGGGTCCCAAACTGAGCTAGATTAATAAAATCCAACACTATAAATAGTAATAATGATGGCCATAAGAAGGTCATCTGATTTTCATGGAGGCATTTTTTTCAAGAAGCAAATCACAGTAATTACCCAAATGAATTGCACCTTCCCGACTGCTCCACAACACGCGCAAAATGAGGTCACTATGGACCACCATTACCATCAGCATGAGCAATCTGTTAGGTGAGAAGTAAAAATAATGAAACCTGTCTTTTTGATGTGTCCTCTTTTCCCTTGATCACCTTCCCTGCAATCCTGTCCTGCCACGATGCCCACACTAGAAAGAAACAGTGTGTTTACAGCTCCGTGTGTGCTGGCAGGCTGGGGAGTCAACATGTGCCAATCATCTACCCTGGCTGGACAGGATGCACAACTGAGTTCTGCCAAAATTCCAGGGAAAACATCGGTCTGGACAGCTCTTGTCTATCAGGCTTTTATGAATCCTGAGCAAATTCTGAAACATCTATTCCTAACTCAAATTTGGTTGCAATTCACCACCGTGTTGAAAAGGTATTCCGAGGGATGAGACAGCGAAGCAGGGTGAAAGGGGACAATATCAAAATTAATTTCATATGATACCTCTGCTGTCCAGCTATCTTAGTAAAACTCTACTCCCATTTATTCCCACTGGATATGTGTTAGATATTACTGAAAATTAGGAATACTAGTGCACATGACGTAGTAAATTTCCTTTAGTACTTGTAGAGAGCAGGGGAATTTGGGATTTGATTTCCACACAATTTTTAGCCAGCATTTTCTCTAGACCCTCTATACAGTAAAATATAATTTCAGCCTTGAAATCAATGTTCTCAGAAGATGGGAGGCTGACTGAAGCATTATATCAACAAAAGACACATTATCATCATCCCCTTAAAGGTAACAGAGCCCCCACTATCCAACTCCTGCCTCTACAACCACCTCATTTGATACTCTGGCCTTATATAGAAACACACTTTTGTGCATATTCATCTAGTCCCTACACCACTTTCTGTCTCTGTCTCCTCTTTTTTTTTTTTTTTTTTCAGAGCACTGGAGTCAGATAACTTGGACTTGAAGAATTAGTGCGGAACAATCTGTTTTATTCTGTTGATGCATCACAAACCTAGGGTGTTTAAATTACAATCTGCCAAGCAGACCTGTGCTCCAAGGGCTGAATAAGAAAAGCATGCAGGAATCTGTCACCAGCATCCCCACTGATTTGCAAATTGGTCCCCAAAAGACATCTCAGCAAATATTCCCACAGCACCCAAGAGCTTTACCTAATAGAAGCCAAAAACATCTAAAAGGGAAGTGCTACTTCCTATATACTGAATTTGCTTTATTTGAAGTCTGCTTGATCTAAAGCCAGAGGTGTGATAAACAGCTAACGTATTCTTCACCTGAGAGGCAAGGCACTTTCTTCTGTGCATCTAAAAGACTGGAAATATGATCCTGAGAGGATTATAAATTATACTAACTTCTTTTGCCCAGAGTAGTGGATTTTTCCAGCTCTTTTCAGTGCACTGTCATAAGGATACGCTGTTTTAAACCAGAAAAGATACAGAAAAAAAAAGGTCTGAGGTGGACACTAGCCAAGAATGCAATGTCTCTGAAAGGACTGACAGTTTGAATGGCTTCTTGAGAAAGCAAAGCTTACATTATCACACTCTGACTGTAACTCTGCTGGCCCTTCCTCTGCTTGGACAGCATCAATCCACTTTGATATAGAGGGAGAGATCTCAAAGAGATCAAGTTCTCAAAAGTTTAATGGAAACTGAGATTTGTCATCTGAGTTCATCATCTATCAGACACTCAGAAATCTATATGACAAAGAGATGTTTTAAATGTCCCTAAAGCCTCAGGGCTTGTAGCTTAAACATTGAAGAATGCAAAGGGGAACTCCCACTCCTGTTCTCTGAGCAGTTCATAGAAATCAGTGTTTCCTTATTTCCACCACTCAGGGCAAGATTTCCTTTAAGGGTGTCACAGTCACTCAGAGGAGCGTGAAGCTCTTTACCTGCAATGGCCACGCACCAGAATGAAGCTAAAAGAAAGTATGAATAAGCTTGTTCTTATAGTGTCAGATACTGAGTGAAGTTCCTGCTCTACAGAATGTTTTAGCCTGACAGATTCACAGTTGAAACAGTGAAAAGATGACTGCAGCATAAAGATGAAAAGCCACCAGCAGCAGACCATGTTCTCAAGCAGTGGCACAGTCAGGATCACAAAACACATTCCCTAGGGGAAAAAAAACAACCAAAAAAAACCCCCAAAAAACCCCAACAACAGTGCCCTAGTAACTGTACCTACCTGTTTTTTACTTTGGTTTTCCTACAATTCAGTTTTGTACTCTTAGTCACTGGCCATGGTGTTACCAGAGCTAACAAACATGTGCTGAAACACTAAAGGCATTTGAAGCCTAGGGCAGGAGTCACCTCATCTAACTTTAGACAACTTAAGGGTAGACTTCTTAGCAAGTAACCCTGGGCTTCCTTGGAATTAAGATCAGGTCAATAAGGCCAAGGAGTTTTAGAGCATAAAAATGTACCCATCTGTTCGAGAGTGAGACGAAATCCATCTGAAAAACCACTGTGTGGCAGAAACCAATGGAACCGAATGAATCCCACTCCTGCCAGCAGATCAACAAACAGGCCCAAGAGCAGACTTACCTGGGATGCAGGTGGAGGATGTGAGCAAAAGCAGCTGTAGCCAGGCTAGAGACTTCTCTTCTGTGAATATAGACTCTTAGCATCACCGAACAGCAGGAGTGTCCACGTGAGGGGTGCCATGTGCACCCAGCATCCAAATATGACAGCAGGTCTCTCCTTGGTCCCAGCACGTCTACAATCAGCTGTCTCTTCTGGAAGGACACGTGGAGCTGCAGACACCTACAAGATGAAGAAACAGCTCTTTTTATTTGTCTGTCAGCTCTTCCTGAATAGACTTGGCAGTTTCAGAAGAGTTTTGTGTGTCAGTTCTGAAGGCACAAATTCTTTTCTGTGTTGCCACAACCCTGAATTGCCACCTTGAATGTTTTATAGCACCTTGAAGACTGTTCTTAGGTTTTCTCTCCTTCTCTGTGTGGATCAGTATCAGAAAGGTATTTAGTCACATCAATAAAGTGATCCATTATGTGAAGCACCCTCCTGGCAGGAAAAGCCATTACATTTATTTTTCTAATGCAGCTAAGTAGACATTAATATCTGTAATTACCTATTTAAATGCAGACTGACTGATTCCTCTGTATTCATACCATCTGCAGATGGCTCTGAAAATCACGGTCTTGAAATAACACCGATTTTATCCTGCTCTTTTTTATTAAACCCTGGTTCTAGGCATGGAGAGAAACCCATAGGTCTTTGTTCGTTTGTTTCTTGTACCAAAGATCTGAAAAGAGAAAAATAAGTTAAACATTATTCATTTGTGATTGTGACGGGAAACCCCAAAATCTCACGCCAAAAAGAATTAAATCTCCTGAGTGTTGTCTATTTTAGTCCTCCACATAAAATGCTGTTGAAGTATCAGTCAGCTCTACTATTTAAGGATGGATAACGAGATGGGTCCCTCTCTGTGCTTTCTGCTCACTCGTCTGCTGATCCAAAGCCCCTGCCACCAGGCTGTGATGGGAGCACAGCTCACAAAGCACACGTTATGTTGAAGAGAAAACATCCCCAAAGCAGATGTGTCTCCTGGGCCAGATGGATGCTCCATGGCTCTTCAGTTGCCCTGACAAGTCTCGCATATCCCGTCCCTTGTCCTCATTTTCACTCTGTGTTTCATATATCACCTCATTCCTCATGGTGACTGCAGAGGAGAAAATACCCTGCCTCAAACTCTGCCCTCAAGTGATCTCTTTCCGTGTCCAGCAGGTCAAGGGAGGTTCTCCTCCCCCTCTACTCTGCCCTGGGGAGACCACACCTGGAATACTGGATCCAGTTTTTGGCTCCTCAATTCAAGAGAGACAGGGATCTATTGGAAAGAGTTCAAAGGAGAGCTACAAGGATGATGAAGGGACTTGAACATCTCTCCTAAGAGGAAAGGCTGAGAGAAATGGGGCTGTTTACTCTGGAGGAGAGAAGGATGAGAGGAGATCTTATTAATGTCTATAAATATCTGAGGGTTGGGTGTTAAGCGGAAGGAGCCAGGCTCTTTTCTGTGGTGCCCAGGAATAGGACAAAGAATAACAGGTACAAGCTAGAACATAGGAGGTTCCACCTCAACACGAGGAGAAACTTCTTCACTGTGAGGGTAATGGATCCTGGACCAGGCTGCCCAGAGAGGTGGTGGAGTCTCTTTCTCTGGAGACTTTCAAACCCCCCTGGATCTGTTCCTGTGTGGCCTGTCCTGGGTGATCCTGCTCTGGCAGGGGGCTTGGACTTGATGATCTCCAGAGGTCCCTTCCAACCCCTACCATTCTATGATTCTCTTCGAAAACATCCTTTTAAACCAGCCTCTTCAAATAGACCTTCTTGCTTTCCTCTCAGTAAATGATCCATCTCTCTGTTTTCTGGTTAACTGTTCCATTTTTACACTAGTTTCCCATGGAAATGGGTGGTCATAGTTATCCTGCGTATGTCTGTAGGTGCCCCACCAATAACTTCTGAGCTCATTAACTAAAACGAGAGAAGTGCCTGAAGCCTCAAAGATAATTACATTTCATGCAAATAAGAGGCTGAATGCAGAAGACAGATCTTACAGACACAGCCACTACAGGAAAACAAGAAGCATAAATCTTGGCATACATGGGAAAACTCACATGGGAGAAAGACTTTTATAGGTGCCCCGAGCACAAGGAAAAGCTTCAGTCATAGTTTAAGCCTTGCTTAAAGCCAAAGCCAATCTACCACAAGACATGCATCCACAGACAAAGAAATTTAATTTATTCTGAAAGTCCTGAAGTAGTTTGGATTCATTCAGTGTAATATCTTAATTAGGCTTGTAGGTGAGCTAAAAGGCAGTAACTAAGTTTATGCCAAGAGATGCTGTACAAAGTTTCTTTAGGTGGCTTAATTCAGAATCTGTAATGGACTTTCTGGTTTGCTTTCCTGTTTATTGATTAAGACAAATAAATCGCCAGCCTTATTTCACACTATTCTGCCATGATGTCTCCACCGCTCTTTGTTCTGACCACACTGCCATCTAGATCACCCTGCAAATTTCTTGCACTTCCAGGTGTTCGAAGCCCAACTATTTACTCCGTGCACAATCCTATTTTTTTCTCCAGGCATACCAACAGACAGTCTTGGTTAACTGGTGGGATGTCACCTAGTATCTCCTTGTCTGCCTGGTTGTTCTCGCTGCCATCCGAGATCAGTTGGCTTATTTTCAGTCAACATCAAGGATTTATCAGTCAGCTTAATTCCACTGGGTGAAATCCACTTCTTTACAGAAATCAAGTAAAAAAACGAAAGCGATGAGGCCACAACTAAATTTTATGATCAGCATATTGTACAGTCTGTCGTATAAAGTGATTTTCATCCTACTGTCAAACACTTGCAAATAACTTCAAAGCTATGGTTATTCATGTACATTTAAAACTAACAAGATTCACGTATTCAGGTCTTGGCCAGAAGCTTATAGATTTCTACCAGCTGCACCTCCCAGCCTTCATAAGGACATCTGTTAAATCTCTCCTCAGTCATATTCTCCTTCTAAGTCTATTTTAGCCAAGACTCTTCCAAGTTGGCAGGAAAGAAAAGGGCACAAAATTCTCATTGAAGCCTCCATATGAGACTACCTCTTGTTTAGGAAGTTGCAAATTACTGGAAAGTGGAGAGTTCTCAGGATGTCTCATTTCACATTTTTCTGATCATTTATTTTTTCTGGCAACTGTCCCATTAAAGGCAGAGCAAGGGGATGGACAGACCCGTGGTGTGTGAACGGTACTTAGGTATTTAATTTCTGTACCAGCAGCTTTGAGGATGCTTAAGGCTTTCCATGGTGTTCTATCAAACATCTTCATGAAACAAAGTCTTGGTCTCAGACCTTACCCAATTGTTTCTACCCCATGGCCTACTGCAACTAGGCTATCTCTACAATGAGCAATGGAAAAGCAAGGCTTGATGTGATATTACCTACGGCAAAGAGACAGGATTTGCTGGAAAACATTTTTTTTCCCCACTTTCCTACCCATGCAATAGTTTCAATCATCACCTGTTGGATTGCACTGCTGTTACCGACAAATGATTGGCCAGGCTCTTTGACACAGTGCAAACTGCTAATTTATTTTATTTTTTTTCCATTCAGCTGTTTTGATTTGTTTTTTTATTGTTCATTTTAGGGATTAACTATTTTTTTCCCCCCATTAGGATTTGCTTTTCCCATCCACAAACTACCGGCTTTATTTATAAGGTGCTGTCAAAAAGTTCAGAAACATAATGCTTGTAAAGTATTTCTGTGGGTTTACTTGTCCCTTATTTTCTTTTGGTTATGACAATAATGATGATTATTAATGGTAATCCCCTGTCACAGGCCCCTAATATGGTATGGGCTAGTTCAAAGGGAACAACAGGTTGCAGAGAACAAGATAAGCTATGTACACCCTACCTTACAGTGACCTTTCTTTCTTCTGCAAAAACTACTAGCTTAAGAAAAATCTCCACACTCATAAATCACCATCACTCACTGCTGTTTGGAAAGAGCTGGCTGATTTTGGTACATTTATCATGGTTTAAGGAATTTTGACATGTTGTTCTCCTCTGAATATGAAAGTTCTTTTCCTTGTGGTTGTTTCCTTCCACCACCCGCACGCACTTCAGAAAGTTGCTCAGAAAAGTGACAATATCAATTGTCTTTGCTCATGCAAGGGGGAGAGGAGGTGCGCTGTCCGTGCTCCTTGAAGATGAAAACATTGGGAGGAATTTGACCTTGACTGAAGGAGCTTCCGTGGAAGATTAGAAAAATAACAGTTCGCTAAACAGATGCCAGATCATAATTACCACTGGTGACGGCCTCTTGCGTCATTCTAGGCACCTCACAACAAAAAATATTATCTTTTGACAAAGCTGTTGGCAACCACTTGTGGCAAAAAAAAAAAACAAAAACAAAAAAAATAAAAAAAATGAGGGCTTTACCCATTTTTTTCCAGCTTTTTTTCTCATAGACTGGTAGTTACTTAACTTGACTGTAAGTAAATAACTCACTGAAGATAGGCAAGTAATCCAAGAGTAAGAAAATTGTTTATGTGCTATGAAACTATGTGGATAGTAGGATTTACAACTATAAGAGATCAAAAATGAGATTGCTGCAGTACTGAGCATTTTGAAATATTTTTCTGCCTCAGCATGGGACTTAGAACAGAGGAATATTTGTTTAAAGAATGGAAATGGAGAAAATTACTATTCATAATTGCTCATTTGATTTTTTTTTTTATTTAAAAAAACCCCCTCCCTCTCAGATATAAACATTTGCTCACATTTTTATTCATTAAATTGAAACTAAATACTTCTAACCTGTTGGATTTGACCTGAACTTATCTGCAACCTTTTGCTGTTAGTCTGAATTGTAGATCATGAGTCCTTGTCACTAAAAATCTTTATGAAATATTGTTTCAGTAACTGCACCAGCAGCTATTTAAAAATTTGTCTGGGAGCAGAGAAAATTATTAGCCCTTTCTTTTACAAAATTATTCTGCAGACAGTGTTTTGAATGTGGATCTCAGAGCTCTTGCAGTCAGGCTGATTTTAAACTAATTCAGCTTGTGCAAAGAGAGTAATATCAGAATGGGATGTTGAATGTTTTCCAACACACTTATTCCAAGTATAAGGGATGAAAGGAGTTTCTCTCATTTGACCTGTGCTATGAAACAATTTACTGTAGATATATACATTGAAAGCAACAAATCTGAATTTATGCATCGACATGTAGGTGTCTGTAAGTAGGTAAGATGCTTAGTTTAATAGCCTGCCTGCAGGTGAAGTCATTGAAACCAGTCCTGACTATCCTTCCTGGATTCCAGACATTGCCACAGAAGGGAATGGCACTCTTCACAAATCAGGCAGGCCTATATGGGTGCTCTGGACACTCTATAACAAGTTGTATGATGTTAGATGCCTCTGTGTGTGCAACAGAGATGAGTCTTACGTGTCTGACCTCTTGATACAGGCACCAGAGATCTGGCCAACAGAGTCAATGAGATGGGTTTCAGTTGCCTGAAAAATAGATGGATTATCTCACAGCTCCTAAATCCAAACTAGATTTCTCGGTGTTGGCAACTGAGCACCTCCTAAGAAAGCACAAAGAGATCCTCAGTCCCTCAGTGTCTACTCTGCGAATTGAGTTTCACTCTAATCTCTTGTATTTACTGGGAGCTCAGTCTGAGACATCTACACGCAGCTGGCAGGTGCAATGCAGGACCTAAAAGAGGCCGATGCTGGTCTGGATCTGGAACTGGGGTACAGGCAGGATACATTACGGCATCTCAACTTGTGCTGGATGCTTCTGTTTAGGCAGCTCAAGCAAGTCTAATCTTCACCAACTGTTACGGGAGCTGAGATGCTTAGCACACAGAGGTGCTTCATTAAGTTGTCTCAATTTCAAATTAATTCCCACATCAAGGCAGCACAGGACCCAGTGCCATGCCCTGGACTATCTAAAGTGGGGAAATGGCAGAACGCCTCTACGTGGAGCTTTTGTAACTCAAGGAGATCTACTAAACATTGTCAGAGGTGTTTAAGGTGAGTGTACATTTGGCCAGATGAATTGAAACAGCCAAAATTTTTGCTGCCCACCAGCATCAGCCTAGGCACCAAAGTACAACATAAAAAAAAAAAACCAAAACACTCTAAACACTTCCAAAACACTCGTCACAGCTCCTAGCATATGTCTCAAGAGATCAAAAATTACTGACATAACTCCTGGTGCCTCCAGGAGAAAAAACTTATTCCTAAAATACCTGGAAATTAAGAAAGCTGTAAACCCCAATACAGTTTATTAATATGGGAGGAACTAGTTAAAATAACATATGATCAACTTTTGTACTCTTGTCTGTTGTTTGCACTCCGCAGTCACTATAGCATAGAAAAAAACAAGCTGAATTCAACTGGAAAAAATCCTCTGTTTTAAAAGGGAATACCTGTTCTCAAGGATTAACTCTGTTCTTGTCAAGGATTAATTCTATTCTTGTCAGTTTGTAGCATTCCCTGAGTTCAGTTGCTGTGCTGAAATAGTTTATCACATCCTCCTACACCTGCCTGCCTTGCAAAACCAAACTGTAATTCTAGGGAAAACAGACAATGAGGGAGCACCTGGTTTTCAGCCTTCCTTGGACTTGCTCTCTCATTTCCTCTGAGGCAAAGGTATGGGTGAAGCTTGACAAATAACTGATATTTTGCTGAATTATGAACAGTGGAGCAAAATTTGACACAGGAGTCCCTTCTAGTGCCTGAACCGTACCAGTAAATCCTTTAGCTGTCTGAGTCAGCGCTTAGGTACACTGATGACTTGGATGCTCAGGAGAAGGAGGTGTTAGTAGCAAAAGCTACATCTTTATTAAAGAATACACAGGCAGGGACTGGTATTCAGCCTTCTCTTTGGTTGCTAAGCACAGGGTCTTCAAGTGAAAGCCTTACGTTGAAATATCGTTGCACCATGGCCAACAGTGATGAAGTGAGGTCTTCAAGGTCTAAAATAAATCTGTGAGAGAGATCAGAGGTGGAGAAGGACACTTATTTCTCCCATACAGTAGAGCACAGGACAGCTGGTAAGGACTGAACTAGCTCAGGAGGAGCAGGATCTAGAGGTGGATGTTGAGGTCTGTACCCAAGCTGGCTCATATTCCTGGGCCCTCTTTTCCTCTGTTCTCTCTTTCATTCCAGCCTAGAAAAACTTCAAATGCAGTGGGATAACAAAATAAAAGCGTTTTGCATTCTGAAAATCACTTTTTTTTTTTTCTCAAGATAACAGATGAAGCCCAAACTTAGATAAGCAGTGAAGATAAACTCTCAGCAAGACCTTCCATTCTGAGCCGGAAAATCCAAGGAGTGCAACCAAACCGCTCACAGTAACAGACTCTAAGAAAGAGCTTGGGACTTGTGCATGAAAAAGGCATTCACAGCAGAGATGAAGGCTCATGAGGTCAAAGCCCACAAAGACACCTTATTGGGCATGACACTCCAAAGCCACCCAGCTCTTCAGGATGAAACACTTCAAAGGGCAGATATAGAAATGTGTATGTGTATGGAAATTAGTAACAGTTTGAAAGAAAAATGATATTAAAACATCATCAGCCAAAAGTAATATCACCATTGTAACAACAAACACTAGATGAACCAGATAATGGAACTGAGAAATCATTAGGCAGTGTGAAAACAGATTGTCTGGATACAAATGAACTTCTAGCATTACAGACAATAATTATCAGTCTTCTCTAATGCCCTGATTTGACCTGCTTCCTGTTGTCAGGCTCAAAGGAAGTCCAGGACCAAAACCTGAATTTTGATTGAGTTGCCCTAATGAACAGAAAACATTTATATACATGAAATAAGGTGACATCAGTGGCACACTGAAAAGCGAAGAGAATAGAAGCTATCAAAATCCAAGCAGTAATTTGTTTTTGAAAAGAAAAATAATTTTGGATTTGCATAATCTTGAAATAGAATGACTGCAACTTAGAGAAATTGATTAAATTTGCCTGCAAATTTTCCCATTCCCATTGTTTGGATTGTGGTAAAAGGCCAAGCAAACTATTTCTTGAGTAATTTATTAGAAGGATTTAGCCTCTTGCTCATGTGTGCAAACGAGGCATTTAACAGCTTTTGAGTTTTTCACATTTCTTCAGGACTTGAAATTCTGTGATGCAAACAGGGACTAACAGTTTCTGGCAGACTTCTCAGAAACCAATAACGGCCTCGCAGTTTGTAAATTTACTTATTCCATTCTGTATTTGGTCAACATACATTACGTGACAACGCTTATGATGCCATGAAGCTTTCAGGTTTGCTTTGCAAATATTTCCCGTCTAAATTGACATTCATAAAATGTGAGATGCAGTGGGGTAGGCAGAGCAGGTATTGGTATCTCCAGGTAATCTCAATTACTATGATCGATTGGTTGTATCAAAAAGTAGGTATGAAAACTTCACTCTGCTTTGTATGCTGTGCTTGGTATAGAAAAACAATTAAATATCTTAGTGCAGGAAGGGTGAAAATACGGTCACAAAAGTGACAAGAGGTTATCCCAATAAGCTGTATGACTGCTGGACATTTTCTGTAGGTCTAGGTGAAAAAGAAAATCTTAAGGAGGTGAAGAACAGCAGGTGTTTTTTCGTTTGCTTGCTGCTAGTACCTGCATGTGAGCAAAGAAATAGCACAGAAATTGTTGAAAATTGAGCAAGGAGGGTAGGAAAGTTGTTATCACAGGACAGTAGATTATGGTCTTGACACCTCATCAGCATAAAGGAGGTGCCAGGCACTGAAAATAAGAACAAGAAAGCTTCTCTTCGGCTTCCTGAGTAACACATCCCAAAATCTTTACTTTTTCCCCCTCATTACTCCAATGCAAGGCAGCACAAACATCCCAAGAAGGACGTGCTGGGAGGCAAGGTGCAGAGAGGCCAAGGAACGCTCAAAAAGTCTGTCAGTGAACTGAGTCCAGGTCTATCAAGGCACAGGACCATGACCAAACCCCACTGAGTGTCCAGATTCACTTCAGTTGGAAAATAACAGATACCATCTCCACCCAAGCCTGAGAGTGTAAGGGGACCAACAGTCTACAAAGGATAACAGAGCTAGAGGGTAACGATGGAGTTCAGTATTAGAAATTCGTGATATCCGGTGGTTTTATTTCGTGTCAAAACTCCATCACTAATTGGAGTCTTTATTCCTGCTGCATAAACCCAGATCATGAAATCATGCCAGTTGTATCAGCCCTTCCCCAAGCAACTTAACATACAAGCCACAGCAGATGGGTGGGGAAGGATAGAGATGAGGAAGTAATATCCACGACTTGGCCAAATTCACGCACCTCTAGCCTAACTGTCATCATCCAATTGTGAACTAGGAGGGATTAGCAAAGAACAGCAAGATAGATCCATGGCTCTTTTACAGATCTCTCCTGCCAAGGGCAAGACACCTGGGAGAAGAATAAAGCTGTCTTCAAGGAACCTAAAAAAAAACAGGCTGCAAGAGCAGCACTGACCTAATGCTGCTTCCTTGATAGAAGGAAATCAGAATCTGCCTGATAGCACCAGGACCTGATAGGTTGGGAGCAGCCCTTACAGATTTTTGAAAGCAAAACCAGAGCTCATTCACAGGCATGCTAAAAAGGCACGAGGTAGCATAGAGCTAATGACCTATGTGCTCCAGTGTCTCATTGATCCCACGGGGGTAATGTTACTTGCCTTAGAGGGATGTTGTGAGTGGAAAGCTCAGACACTAGCGAGTGACTAATTAGAAGCAAGTGGGGTGGCCAGAGAAACTAGTGTTGGGCTCTTCACTCTCTGGTTCCCAGGAGAAAAGAGCTCTGCTTAGGAAATCTCCACATTTTGCAGCGTTTTCCTTCTAGATCTGGTCTCCCACGCATATGAAATGAGGTGGGCTCTTTAGGGGTGAATAATTCGCAGGTGGTGGCCTTACCACTCACAAAAGGGAATCTCAGCTGGAGAAACACACCACCACTTGGCAGGAAAAATGCAAACACTGGAGGCGGGAAAGTGGGGAAGACGCTGGAGCTGACAGTAGGAGGGAGAGTGGCTGGAAGGTTACAGCGCAGCCATAAAGGGCGCTCTAACTACAGAGCAGTTTAGTTTTACAAGCACAGAGTCCTCTTGTGTTATTACCCAGCATAGAGTATGTGATAGAGTAACTGTTCACTAAAGATTTGGCAGCCTGGTCTCTGGCAAAAAAAAATATGGCAGGGTCACAGGTCGCTTTGCTTTGTCTCATTAATTGGATTTTCTGGGCTCAGGGTGCTCCTTTCTGAGGTGTTAGGAACAGATGTTCCCATAAAGGAAACAGGTTAACAATTTGAAAATAAAGAGATCGCTAATGTGCCCATGGAAATCTGGATCTGCATCTCACAAGGGAAGTTAAAAGGCATCTCTCAACTTGCAAGATTCCCCTCCTTAACAAAAGCAGATCTCAGGAGCACCAGTAAACTTTGTGTTTAGAGGGTTATTTTTATTTTAATTTGTCTCCTGAGGCAACCTCATTTGAGCAGAGTTTTTAAGGACAAAGCGAAGGACTAAAAGCATCTTTAAGCCCACGACTGCAATACCTGCTACTACCTAAATCTCAAGTATTTAATGGTTCCTAAAAAAATATATTGCCTCCTTAACGCCTGCAGCAAAGCATACAGTTTATGGTGAGAGAACAGTAATGCCCCTTTAGCCATCTGGCCAGTAGGAATACAATGGGGTGTTTGATAACAGCCATTTATGTGTCTGCAGGAGATGGCTGCGATAAAAAGAACAAACAAGCACATTTCCAGGGGGCTGCCGTTGGGTAGGGAGCCAGACTAGGCACCGTAAGAACTTTAATGCAAATCTCTACGGCCCAATCACAGACAACTCCGTCGCTTCCAAAGTCAAATGGAGCTCGATGCTTCCTGTTACGAGATGCAAATGGTTATTCCAACCCAGAACGAAAGCATCTGAAGAATCTGGAGGGTCCATGCCACCATCGTCTTCACTGAGGAATGCCGTTCTTGGAAGACTTTGAACTTGGGAAAAAAAGCCACCAAATCCCACGGAAATAGCACCAAATCATCCTGTACAGTGGAACCGAGCACCCTGAGCTTACTCCATAGTCCCATGTATTTGATGGAAAGATTCTTACTGACTTCAGTGAATTCTGAATTAGGGACATAATCATCAAAGCAAAGTAAAGCTATTGCAGGGCACAGGTGTGTTGAAGCAACCAGCAGATCCATAAAGGATCTGAGCCTTCAGCATGAATTCAGAGAAGGTCTTTAGCACAGCACTGGGATTGAGCAGAAATTTCAGGAGGATCAACTCTAAACTTTCTATTACTTTGCGTATTACGAATATTTGTCACAATTCTTACCCAAGCCACGTTTGAAATACTGTTTCATGGAACTGCTTTGTTTCAAGACATACTGAACTGCCATCTTTCTTCTTCCACGGGCATGAAAATTGTGCAGTACTATTTCATTCTTCTGCCTGTTTTTGCACCAGTCACACAAAAAGCTGTGAAAGTACAAGCAGGCTTTCCAGGCTTTTAAGCATGCAAATATAAACTGCTATTAAGGGTACATCACATTTCCTCGCTTAGTGCTTAGCTCATAAAATGTAATAGCTCTACAGTATTTCCAGCAATGAAAGTGAAGTTTTTCCCTTAAGTCCTAAAGGGAACGAGAAATTTATGTCACCTAATTTCAACCATCTAAAAATTAGGCATCTAATCTAAGATAGTCATCTATGTCTTAGCTGATGCAAGGAAAGAAACACCTTCAGTGCACAATTCGTGCAATCATAAACCAGGATGAGAATCAGCTCCAGGGGAAAATGCCTAAATGGAGATATCTTCGTGTGCATTGGGTAACAAAACTCTGATTTCACTCTAGAGAGATTTGTGGCACATTTAATTCCCCAATCATGGGGACTTACTGGTGTTCTAGGCATTATAGGGCATCCCACACAGTCTTCAGAAGGTTGCAGACCTCCTCTGATTGTGTCAGATTTGCCAGCCCACGTGGCTACCTAGGGCACCCGACTGGCGCTAGAAGTCTGGATTTAGGGAACTGAGTAATACTCCTAATTCCTGGTCAGTGGAGTAGCTCTTTCTATTTCATTAACTGCATTAATATTGTTTATAGTGAGAATTTAGATATTTAGTCCATTTCTCATCACTTACATGGGGAAATTTGAACTGCAGTTATTTAATCTGCAGAATGAATCCTTCCCTGCTATGCCTAAGGCGAGCGAGACCAGTTAGTCTGTGGAAGCGCGTAGCTCTTTTTACCGAGTATGAGAGCCCAGACATAGAATTTAGACTAAGCTCCTAATTTATTAAGGGCTAAATTATACTAGATATGAATTCCAGCACGGGTATTCATGGCTTCAAGCCTTTTAAGATACTGGATTCTTCAAATAACAGAACAAAATACTGATGAAGACAGTGATCTAATAAATGTTTCTGCTTTTCCAAAAGTAATGTTTTCTTTCTTATAGCTATTTACTTCTCCATCAACAACTTCTAGCTGGCAATCTCACAGCATTTTATTCATGAACTTTGATGGAAATCTAAAATCTTTTCACAGACACATACACAAAAATGCAGGAGCTTCACCATGAGCAGAAGCTACCACAGGATAGATGAGTGAAAGTCTAACATTTATATCTTCAGACACTAACATTGTAAATTGTAGAAGCAACGTTAAAGATGGAATTGGATATGCAACTGAGTGTAACACTGTGGCACCAGCATAAATCAGAGCATAAACACTACGAAACAAAATATTGCTGCTTTGCTGCATGAAAAAAAAAGTCACAATTTTGATCCAGCTTATGCTTGAAACTGTAAATGCAGCAGAAATGACAAGTATAGAAAACAGAATTAAAAGGTGAATTTAAGCTCTAACTTATTTTCGTTTTTTTTTCTTTTTTTTTTTTTCAAATACAGTTTTCCTGGGACAGAACCTGGCTGTCTGTAAACCAACTGGGCCACCTGACACTAGAACAAATTACATTTACTTCTGGGTACACAAGAAGAATGTTTGTGACCAAATATGTGACCAGTCTTGGAACTAATGGTGGTTTAACCAAAAGCAATGACTGATTCTAAGATCAACACAATCTTTCACTCATGGATAGAGTAATCCACTACTGAATTTCAATTTTCACATGCTGAGCTTACTAGTTTGACTCAGCTATTGCAAACTAAGAGAAACATAAAATATGGCCACTGAATTCTCCTGTGTTATGTGCCAGGGCTAAATTCAGCATCATTACAATATCTGCTGACCATCTGAAATCTAAACCCACAATTGAAGCTTTGGGTTTTTTTCCATTTCAGGCTGCTGGTTAGCAGCAGTAAATAATAAAATTTATCACCTTTTCCAAATACAAGTGCCTTTACAAATATTCTTTTGTATCCTCTACAGTAAGATGCAGCTTAGAAACAACCAACTACATTGGGTCCATAACAGTTATGTTAGCTTTGAGCTCCTGGGGGATAATTTTCCTCCACTGGGAACTATGTTTTTTTTATCTCTGTTGCACAGAATTGTTCAGCTTGGACATATTCTGAAACATAAAATCCAGTCTCTCCTTCAGGATGTTATTTGGAAAGGACATCAGCTCCTGAAAGTTTATGTTTTTAGGTAGCCTTGCAGCCTATTCGATTCTAGTTCTTGTATCACACCCATTATTATATCTCAGGTTACTGCCTGCATTGCTCTAATATGTCTATATTTCATAGAACACAAACTTTGGTTTCTGAGGGTGATGGATACCACTGTTTATTGTCCATTCATGAGATGATTCTTCTCCTTGAGTTTTAGTACTGTAATCAGAACGAAGGAATGCTTCTGGTTGAAAATATTACCTGTCAATAAATGTAGTTATAGGATGGCCAAAAGGAATCATAAATTTAGGTGAAAAGCTTAGCAGTAGAGTAATTTACAGAAGCAGTAATAAATGGAAAATAACAAAAAATAAAATATCTCAATTTTTGTTTGGAAACACAAGTTACTCAACTTTCCCAGGACTTAAGACAGCATTAAAAGGAGTAAGAAAAAAAAAAAAAGGGCCAATAGACCCAGATGGTCCAGTTAACATCAGGTTTTTTCATCATTCTCACTGAAAAAAAAAAAAAAAATGGAGAAATAATTGTCCAAACAACTGTCACCTGCTCTGCCCTTCATACTGTTTCAGTGGCCACCATAAGAAATCTCAGGACTAGGAGGAACTCAACCCACTAGTGGTACACCTGGATGGACATGATCTCTTGTCGGCAACAATTGCTTTTATTCTACAGTATTTTTATATTTTCTAAAATATATGCTGTCATTTTAGACACTCCAGATCTTTCACCAAAAAGGACCTATTTCACCCATGTGTGTGGCTTGACTGAGAATTAGATTTGTCAGGAAGAGGTTTCTTCACTTTGGTAGATAAGAACAGCACCACTGGGCAGAGGTGCCTGAACAGAGTAAATCATGATCTAAATGTCCATCAGCTTAAATCTGAGAAAATAAATAAATTAAAAAAACAATCCTTTGGACATCATTTGCTCTTCCTTCGTTGTCTTACATCATGTCTCTATTAAGTACTTCTTAACTGATTCGTTATTTCATATATATACCTGGCTCCAGTCATTAGCAACATACGTGGTCAGTTGATAGGACAGATCTTTAAATAGCATAGTTGGACATGTCCAAGTCTGTAAATTCCACAAACACGGGTCTCTCATCAGTGTTTCAAGAGCCTGGGAGCATCTAGCTCATCAGTCTAATAATTAGTATCTTGTAAGTGACGTTCTGCAGCTCCCCAGTATTTTAGAAGTACAGTCAATATAATCAGACTTTGCGTTTCCTGGGTATTCAGAGCAATTCTTTGACCAATGTCAAATAGAGTCAGTGCAACTGGACGTTACTGAGCACGTATAAATTCATTGCAGCTAACGGGCACGCTCTTTTCTCTTAAATTAAAGGAATTTTGTGTGCAGATCACAGCATCTTCATTTGCTTCCCAACAATACTGTTCAAAACACACAGCACAAGAGAAACTGCCTCCTCAACAGGCAGAAAAATAATAAGGTTTGGGGAAATCAAAAGCTATGTGTTGTACATGTGTTCATGAAATGGCAAATCAAATGTTCAGTCAAGTAACACAGTATTAGAACAAGCTCCACAGGAGGGAAGGAGACACCAAGTTTCAGGTATGTAAATGAAGGTACCTATATGGCTGTGATTCAGTTGCCTAAATGCAGAGCTTTGGTGTCATTTGAGATGTATTAAAGTAGTTAATACATCTGTTATCACATCAGCAGACATCCCACAGGATACACAAGAGATACAGGCCCTCCTGGGGCATCCAGAGGCCAGGAAGATGGTAAGGTATCCCAAATGGCACTATATGCCCACATGAACAACCGAGTCCTGCACTTGCCATCTTAATTCTCTTTTTAGCCAGTGGAGATCTGAAGCTGACCCAGGTGCCCATGCACAAGAGGCAAGATATCCATTTTGAGCTGGCAGTTAAAACACCGGACAATAAGGAGGTCATACTTTTTTGGAGAATGCTTTGCAACAGCTCAAGCAGCAGTAACCACTTGTGTTCAAGCAACTTCATTCTGCTCCTGACTTCGATTTTTCATTGCACAGAAGGTATAAACAGCCTTGCAATTCCTTGTAATAAACCACTGCTAGAAAGACAATAAACATTTCTTAAGTAAAAGCTAAAAAGCACCAGACTCAGAAATTAGCAGTGGATCCAGGTAAAGAACACATTTGGTACGTGGCTGGAAGACAAGTATTTGCCAAACTGGCATTTGTACACCCAAATAAACACCACTGTGATCCACTTCCAGGCTTATCAGCTACACCAAGACACGGGGAAAAACAGGGACACTTTTTTTCAAAAGAAATCCACAGTGAGTCACAGATGGCTGTGACCTCAAAGAACCTGCTAAGCACCTGAGGCAGCAATCTCTGCATCCAAAGCATTTTGTAACGAGGTTTTCAGAGAGATACAATTTGAGATGCTCGAGCTGAAATCAACATAGACTTGTCCTCCAACCCAACAAAAAAAAAAAAGCCACTGGGCTGGACCAGTGCCAAGAGCTGCTCTAAAATGGACGATAACGGTTTCATTTACTCTCATGATAAATAAGATGGTTTAATGGAAACACTGTACACAAAACTGTACTGCTCAGGTAATTACCTTGATTGAAACAAGTGTTCTACACTGAAAGCAAAATTCCCCGGGAGTTAAACCAAACCACAACAAGAATAAGACCTCTATGGAGACAACAGGCGCATAAACAAGTCTGTGTGCTAATTATTTTCCAGTGGTTCTCTTAATGAGCTGCTTGCTAGAGTCCACTGGTCACAAAGATGATTACTTTAATGATGATTCATAGAAATTGTGTGTGCATTGCAAATACCAAGTGCTGCACCAGTTGCCATGGCAGGAAAATGTGTGTGGTTTGTTCCATAAATAGCAGAGTAAATAATTGCATGACAGCTTGTTCCTCCTTCAGAGGGACTCCCGGTGTTGAAAATGGTCTGCAGGGAGCTCGTCATGTTCAACATTTCCCCTCAAACACCTATTTTCACCCACAAAACTAATTTTTTTGTCTTTTTTTTTTTTTTTCCCCCTGCACTGGAGACTTGAAGCTTGATTCTGGTCTCTCTCTCTTGGTGCAAATCAGCAAATCTAGAGAAAATCTCTCTCAGGCTAACAATATTAATATCATCTCCAGCTACAGAAACCAGCAGACAGAAAAGCAAATAATTCCCTCTCCACAGAGGGCGGTGGGAAACAAGCTGATTTTTAAGACAGATGAAAAATGTTTACTTTTAGCACCACACAGGGCTGCAGTCTGGTTAACATGAAAATGAGATTCTCACTGAAATACCATCTTCCCCTTACCAGCAGCACTCTGTAGCCCATCCTAGGAGTTCCTCAGAGAAATGGGTATGCTTGGGCTTTGTCCTTCCCCTCTTGAAAAGTATGTGCACATTCTAGAAAACTCTTGAGTGTGGTTTTCGTCTGGGCGTTTTCCAAAGCCTGAAGTTTGGAATGAATTTTAAAATGAAAATACTGAAATATGACCATCATCCCTCCAGCACCGGGAAGGAACTAGCACGCAGTGAAAAAGGATTTAAAGAAATATATGTGAAGCTTGGTTCCTGATAGTCACCCCTCGTGAGCACCCTGAGATGAGCAGAGAGCACGGAAATAAAAAAAAAATAAAAAATCTATTTTCAAGGATGCAAACAAAGAGGATAAACAACTCTGTGTGGCAGTCTGATGGGGGTGGGTTTTCCCATCAGTAGGGATTGACAAGCCTGCCAGGGAGCAGAGTTTGCACACAGTTTGCTTCACTGAAGCTTTTAAGCACCTGCTTTCTCTAAATAAATGATGCTTCTCCGTACGGCAGCTATTTAGTCACAGATTACAATGGTCATTGCCTCAAAAAAGGAGCAGAACAGCAAGGCAGAAAGCTAAATCAGACCTGCTGCAGCTATCATGACTATTATGGAACTGCACCAGGAAAGGCATTTCCAGAGAAGATATAGATGATGCCCACTCCCTCGTGTGACAGTTTGAAGCCCAGAAGCAGAAATAAAGGACCACTAAATAGGACAAGGAAGAGGAAAAACCCCTTCCCAGGAAAGAAATGTTAGAGCAGCTAAGATGCTTGAGGTTGTTCCCCTGAGCTATACAACCTTCATCAAGTTGTTAAATCTTTCTATTGCCCATGTAAGTAGGGTGCAATTAAGATTGCCTCGTGCCTGCCCAATGCCTAGCTCCTCAGGAAGGAGGTCCTATCCTGAGAAGTTCACAGGCTGAACAGGTAAGGCAGAAAGCAAAGACAGATCAGAGAAAATATGCATTGGTATCCTTGTGTTATGGGATCGAAAAAAACCAGAAAATGTACTAGGATCCTGCACTGGTTTCCCAAACTGTGACAACCTAAAAGGTTGGACCTCGCATGTTTTGGGGTTATCACTGGAGCCTATATGAAAATTCATCAGGAGACCTCAACTAGGGTTTGCACTGAGCTTAGTAGTGAACTCCACACTTTTGCATGGGTAGGACAGAAGCATTTGTCAGGCTTGCCACTGGTTTTGCATCCTAACAAATGTCAAGGAGAAGATGCCACAATTTGGCTGTTCCGCAGTGCAAAAACGATGGTGAAAGAACCATCTGCTGCTATGGCCTGAGCTGCAAAAACGTTTTCACATCTCCAAAGGAGTGGAGGGAGAGGCAGAGCCCTTGTAGGAAACAAAAATGCAACTCTGAGAAGGTAAACAGACGAGGAGAGAGGCCGAAAAGGCTGCAGATATGGCAGTGCTCCAGGTGGCATCACCTGCGACATCACTCCAAGGAATCAAAAAACTTCTGAAGCTCATGACTGCATCCTCAGAAAAGAAACAACAACAGCTCAGCAGCCTCATCCAACAGGTGGGCTCCCCACAAGAGCCAGTACAGAGGAAAACGCCATTCAGATGACGGCTGTTACTGCACAGCACATGGTTGAGACCCGCAGCCTCCTGTTGAGCAGAAGGAGCCAAAACGAAGTTCCAAGTGGTAATTGAGAGAGACAGAGAGGCTCAAAACTCTGCTCTCCACAGCCTGCCTCCGAGCTCTTGAGCAGCCTGTCAGAGCCCAAGGGACCCAAAGTAAAGCAGAGAGAGAACAGCAGCCACGAGAAGGTGAAGTCGGTTACCACAAAACAGCTGTTGAGTTCAGCATCTCCACAGGTTTTTAGACAACAGCAGCTGCTCATAAATGTGAAATCTCATTCTTTTTCAACACCAGGCCACGGGAGACACTGTCTGAGAAAGAAGAGTGAAGAAGAGGTACTTGGCCAGGGAAGAAATTAGCTTTGTAGTGAACACACAGGTAGTCACGGGAAGTTTGTAGTTTTGTTAGTCTGCTCCCGATCGCAGCGGTACACGGTATGTGATCTCTGGAAATAATAACAGAATAATAATATATCCTTACTAATCTGTGCATTTTCAGTTCAGTCATGCAGGTAAAGTTGTCACAGACCTATTTTGAATACAGACAGGAGACAAATGCAGCACTGCAATGTTTTAACTCTGTGGGACCCTTTCAGCTTCAAGTCAGGAGACGTCCCCCACAGTACAGAGGATGAGTTTTGCACCTCAGAGCAGGCTCAGACATAATCCATTCGTTACAGCAAACCTGACATTTGATTCTTCTTAAACAGGTGTTATAACTTGTGTGCATTTTTCTTGCCATGTGAGGTTGTTTGTGACAGGTCAATCTTTTTGCACCTCAAATACAGCAGCATGAAAACACTTCTGAGGCACTTGGAAAAGTTTTCTCTCACTTATGAAGTTCTGACATGTCACAGAAGGCAGGAAGCATAAAGACCTTAAAAAAAGGGTTTGAACTTTCTGCCATCTCATGCAAATAATCTAAAGACTGCCCTAAGTCAGAAAAGAATTATTAAAACCATGTGCTCACCACAGTCTTACTTAGGTATGTTCTGAGATAAGCGACCACAGACAGGAGAGCTGGAAGAATCCCTAGTTTCTTAATCCTAATGAACGCGCAACAGAAGTTGTCCATGTGCCCACTGGCAGAAATCAGACAGACAGGACACAGTATTGGCAAAAACTGGGATGGTTTGAAAATTTTAAGTCTCCCAAAGTTAAGCAGAAATTCTGTAGGATTTTCAGGATCTAATACATTGAGGTGGATGCTAAGAGTAGATGAAATCAGTTGTCTTCTTGAAGTGTCTTTATTTCCACTAAATCTCCAGGAACAGTAGACAGCTGACTTAGGCAAGGCTCTTTGCTTTTAAGCAGCTAAAACTAGATGATATAATCCCCTAACAGACTTCCTGACCATTTTATATATCTAGTCCTACTGACAGCTGGTTCTGTTCTAAAACACCACAGAAAAATGATACTACAGATCCTTGAAGAAAATAAAGTCCCAGATAGTAATGGAAAGGAATGCCATCTGTAACTCTGAATCTCAATTTTGTTCTCATTAGATCTTTATTATCTCAGCCCTCGCTGTTGTGCAGAGACCTGAACCTATCCCCTCTATATTCACCTGCAAGCTATTTCCTTTAATTGCTGTGCACACAGAAAATCAAATGTATTCTAACAACAGTGATTCATTGGCTCAGCTGTTAAATGCAATTTGTGCATCTCTCTACACAGTTTATTTATGTATTTCCCATCCCCAGACCATCTGAATGCTTCCAAATCTTTCCTGAAGTTATCCTCACAAATATTTCCCTAGCTCCAAAGGGCAGATGTGGAAGAGAAGCCAAAATCTAATCCCTTTAGCATTCTCTCCAAATGTTTTACTTCCACTGAAAATACAAGTTTACAGACCAAAATCCTAGGGATATGAAAAACAGAATGGACTAACATCTGTCATACCAAGAGATGAGCTCCTGGCACGGGAACGTCTCATGGGGAAGCTCTGAAGTCAAGTAAATGAACTAGGAAGTTAGTTTGAATTGGACTTCATCTAACTTAGCTACTTATGTGACCGCCCTTTGCCTACCTAGACCAAACTGTTTGGCTGCTTCATTAGAGGAGTGAAAAGAATGTAATGAAATCCTAATTGTGCTGCTGGGGAAGACAAAAATAGACAAAAAAATCCAAAGCAAACAGTGTTACGGGAGTCACTGCAGAATACACATCGATTTCCTGGCACGTAGGAGAGAAAAACACAGACCTTTTGCTAGGACCAGACAATGAATCGAGTGAGCTGGATATATCTGGAACAAAAGTGGTGTGTTCATTATCTCCATTCACCCCAACTGGTCTGAGAGTGTTGATGGGGAAGTCGTGATAATTAGCATTTAACACATATGTCTACATAGTTACACTCATCCCCACTTGGTCTCACGGCTAATTAACATTACTTCTTTCTCCCCACTTCTGTGGGTTTTGTTAAACCTCCCTTCTTCTTCCTAAGAGGACATCCCAGGGGAAGCATCCTGTGCAAGTACTCCACCCATGATGTGGTTACTACAACAGCTCTTGTAGGGCAGAAAACAGCCACATTTGACATTCCACAATCAAAAGAAAGACAAGACAGTGTAACTGTGCCCATCTAGTAAGAGACTCGTTGTTTGACAGTACAGCAATAATATCTTGTCCTTATGTAGGACTATTTGTCACCTGAATTTGAAGAGCCCCTGGGAGTATTACATTGGGGTTCATTGCCTTCAGAGATCAAATGATGAGACCTTATATGGGAGACGTCTTCCAGGTTTGTCATATTCCACGTGCTTCTCAACAAATCTTATTTTTAAGTTGCCTTAGCCATCAAGTGCAGTAACGCAGCATTGTATTTCCATGTTAAATTGGACAGATTCAATGCCACAGACTCCCAGAATTCAACATCCAGTCACCAGTTTTTCCCCTTCTCCCCACAAAGTCACAAGCTTGGCTAAATAGCATGAGATTTAAAACGAACGGCAAACACATTGGGGAGTGTGGGGGGGTGATTCTTCTTGTTTGCCATCTCATGACTGAAATTTTTATATCTTCAGGGTTTGGGCTGCTTGGGACCAATTCTCCAAACCAGAAATTTCACAGGGTGTTTTGTGAGCAGAGGATTCAGCAAAACACCGTATATGCAGGTCTTGTTAAGTGCTGCAAGGGCTGGGCTCCCCTTACAGACTCCACTGTAGGAGGGACATTCATTGAATCTCTCTTCTCATTCTAACAGCTGAATAAATCCTCTATCCTTCCATCTACTTTAATAAACCTTACAGGAGATTAATATCTTTGAGACCTCTGTCATTGTCAAGTGTGGTGACAAACACAGAGGTTGCCTGGGTGAACAGTTACACCAGTACACAGGGGAAACATGATGACAAAATCTTTTATTTTGGGCCTTTGACATCTAAAGTGAATCTCTCACTACTGCAGAACTTAACAATCCCCAGAATTTTGAATCAAGTGGCATCAAGTTCCATTGCTAGTTTTGATTCCACAGTCGTCATGCAGTCCTGGGGTTGAAATGTGAAGATCTATTTCTGGGAACTTGAGAAGTAGCTGTAAGTTCATAGCTATATAATTTTTTTTAAAGATATATCCCATATGAGTTAAAGATCTGCTAATAGTTTAAAACAACATAACTTTTTGCTTTCATGTGCAGAGCACTCGGGCTAACAAGGAAAGGAAGCTGCAAGTACCTGCAAACTTAGCACACGGCTTAAAAATAACTTATTCAAAGCAGGAAAGGTGCAATGCAGATCATTTCCCACAGTTCCTCCCATCAGGCCAACAAATGCATGGTACAGATACACCAGATGGTGGAGTAACTCTAGAAAACAAACTTATTGTGGAGCTGCAGGGAACCAGACATGATGAGCAGGGTTATTTCAAAGAAGCAGAAGCTGTAGTTTAGCTTGGAAGAACGATCAGGTTTAGGTGTAAAAGGTGATGAGGTGTCTATTTCTCCACATTTGAGCACCGATATCTTCCTAGTCAAAATAAACTGGATTTCAGGTGGAAAGAAAGAAAGAAAAGGTCTCAGACAACGAACCATTTGAAATGGTGGAACAGGCTGTCACACGGAACACTAAGTAAGAACTAGCCCAGCGAAATTAATTTTTTATGGGTAAATAGAACAGCCACAGTTATGAGATGAAAAGCAAGAAGTTGAAGAAGAAATTTGGTCAGAATAAAAACCCTTCAGGCTTCTAGTCTTAAACTAGCCTCTAACTACTCTGAATAAACCAGGTTTTGTACTCTACCTCTGCAGTCAGGTTCACTTAAATCTCAAGACACAACAGTTATTCTAGGTAGATCCTGGGTCTCATTGATAGTGGCAACTACAAAATCATCCTTACCATCAGAGAAATCTGTTATCTGCTATCTCTGTCACAATCCCAAACCAGAGGACTGCAAAACAAAGTCATACACCACCCAATGATGCACGTATTGGTTTTTCATCTAGAGTCTCACACATTTTTTTCTCTGAAATATCTGACGTTTTTAACATTAATTAAAGCCTTTTTCCTTTGTATTGTTGCAAAGCATGATAATTCCAAAGAATTTGCTTCGCCACAATGCTCTCAGCAAAAAAAGCAAGAAAAAAAGGGTTTCCTTATAGGAAATGTCATCAGTATTTCTCTATCCCTCAGAGAAGTAAGACGAGTATGGAGATAAGTCTTGGCAGGGAAGAGAGGAGAGTCACCTCTGCTGAGGTCTGTGATGTTCATGCAACGTACAAGTGCCACTCTTTCTTATCTCTGTTGGTGACAGATGAAGTCCAACACTCCTGGAAAGTTCTTGAATGATGTGCACAGTCGTGTGAGATGAATCCTACCATGAACAGTTCAGTTGCTTTAGCTGGTGAACTGTCCTTTTCCATACAGCAAAAAAAGAACGTGGAACAACATGGAAAGGACCAAGCTGCACTTCAGGGTGCTAAACTCTCTAAAAAAAAAAGCTCCTTATTAAATAATTAAATAGTAAATTAAATTAATTATTAAATATTTAAATATTTAACGATAAGCCATTTAGCAAACTATTCACAGTCTCTGTCTACAAGGTAAATACCTGCAGATAACATCGTTCTCATGTCTCTCCAGACAGAAGAGTTCACTCTTGAGTATTCACTTAAAAATTCAGATTAAAAAAAAAAACTTTCCTCACACCACTTGTTAAACACTGGCATTCCACCACCGATATCTCATTGCCGTTTACCTTGATTTGTGGCTGAATAAATATGTAGTGAAATAAAGCCTCTTTTTAGCACTTTCTCATCTCTTTCAGCTGTGACTAGTTTTGCTCAACAGAAGCTCTCACAAGTTTTTAGTGCTATTTGTGCCTCTAGATTTGGTCTCAGTAATTTCTAAAATTATCCCTTTACTTTCCATCTGTTTTGAAAACAAAACAAAAAAAAACAGTGCTCTCACCATCCTCACTCTTTACCTTTCTAGATTTTATTAATAGTATTTTTTTCAGTGAAGGTCTTGGTCTTTACTTACTGGCAGCAACAGCAGCTTTGCCTCTGCTTCCTGTCACACTGCTAAAATTGTCCCTGTGCGAGGGCCAGATCTCGTCCTTAGGCAGGTTGCTTTCTTCAAATTTCCTACCGAGCCTAGATACTTAAATCTGAAGACACCCTTGCCTGCAAACAGTGGCTGAACCTAAAATTTTATTCAACATGAAAGCAGCAAATAACATATCTGGTTATGGGGAAACAGCAACATCAGCAGGGGAGATTAATTCCAGTTAAAACACTGCTGTTGTTTCTCAATATAATAGGCAGGGTGGTGGCACGGAAGAGGCAGCTCAGGCAGTTCTGTGGGATGATGCCCGGCAACTCTGCAGGGGCCACGCTTGCTGGGAATGGCAGGCAGACTGCTGGGCTCCAAGCACCAGCAGATCATCCTTGTTCCAGCAAAGTTGAAGAAAAAAAAAACCAACAATAAATCAGTTAGCTAGCTGATGAGATAGTTTCCAGACAGAGGCCACAATCCGAAACTGCCTTTTCAAGCAAAAGTTGAAGGACTGCCTTCATTGAACGTTAAAGGATGAACTCATATGACTAACTCTACTCCTCTGGCATCATCTACAGCGTACAGGTTCTGTCTCAGAAACTTACTGCAGGTTCCTTTTAGAGTTTGTACGGTTTTCTCACTGTTTGCCTTCTCCTGAATTACCTGCCTTCATTTGGTCAGGTGAGTCATTCTCTAAACCCCACTGACTGCATGGCCCAGACCTTCACTGACTGTGAATCCGTCTGGACAACCATAGAGTGGTAGATGCTTGAAGTGCAGTCTCATTGCCTACACATCGGCCTCTGCCGCCACCTGAAACAGCCTTAGGTTTCCAGTGTATACATAAGGATTAGGCAGATATGAAACAGAACCTGTGGAACACCTACAGCTTGATAGATTAGTAGATAGAAGCCTGCTGGGTTACTACAGAGCATCTCCAAGGGCAATGACATCTATATTTAGGCAACAGAATCACACCCCAGAAGCCAAGTACACGAAATCATCCTTGCTAACTAGCACATGCAAACACATCCACTTGCTGTGGTTAATTATCTGATGGCAGAAGACAACTAGACATGGTTGCAACACAATATGGTTGAGCAGTGAGAGGAGCACAGCTTCCTGTGGTCCTGTAGCCTTTTAATGTCGCCTCTTGTACCCCATTATTTTCTGAGATACAGTCCTGGCATCAGATGCTGAGCACAGAGGCAGAAGAGAAACTCCTCTGCCCTGTAAAGGCTTCAATTCTCACTAGATGCATGACATTTTTATAAGAAAGCCACTCATAGAGCCAAACCATGACTTGGTTCTACATTTATCGGCTTTCATCCCCTCTTTCTTTTTAAACAGCTTCAGGGTGATTTATTAGCACCTCTCAGCCTTTTGTTCTGAATTCTGCTTTCTTCCTCCACCGACTATAGAGGAAAACTCACCTTCTATGGCTAAAGCTAACCTTTGTTGATTAGAACTGGTTATAAAGCAAGAAAGCCACTATGCAGATAAGTTAACACATTTTTAATTCATCTCTGGCCACTTCAATTCATTAAAGTACAGCACAGACTGCCTATATGCACAGAGAGAAATATGAAATCATCAGGAGTGGCATCACTGAATGTTCTTGTCACTGTATGGAGATGACAGATACCAGTTATTACTGGATTCTTTGCGTTGTTTTTTCTGATGAGCTTCAATATAACAAATTCCGAAACACTGAAAGCAAATAACTGGATCTGCAAAGGCCTTGAGTTCAAACTGTCTTTAGGTTGATTAGATATTCATGAAAGTGGTGCCAGACTGGTTTGTACTCCTCCAAATCATTTGAACTCAATTTACAGAATGTGGATGTGCGAGAGAGAAGAGATTAGTCCAATCTTACACCACACAGTAGCAGAAAAGATCTGAGAGAGCAGAGTTCTGGCAGACACTTTGTCTTCCTTTTGAAATACGCACGCATAAGGTCTTCTCCAAGAAGGTGCAAAAGGGTTGGGAGGAACACAGAAGTCAGAGGGGAATGGGGGATGCCCCTTGGAAGAGGCATTAGTCCTTCTCCAAGGATAAAGAATACGCATCCTATGGAAATGCATTTAATAAAAACTGGCTTGCTCTTGACCTCCAATGCAAAGGGGAAATTTCGACAGAAATCGCCAATTCTTCACAGGCAACCAGAACATTGAAAAGCAAAGAAAGTTTAGGAGACTCTTCCTTGCCGTGGCAATTTTATTTTCGGTCTCTCATGATCTTGGGGAATTATTAACAGCCCGCATCAAATACCTTTCCTAGCACTGATTAACAGTGTGATCCCCACGCTATATATACGTAAGATAAAAATCATTAAGATCAGTCTTCATGTACTACAACAGCTAAATGGCTTAACAAGAAATATTAAGGATTGGAAAGAAGCTTCCCTTCTAGGAATGACATTGAAAATGGTCAGGGAGATAATCAGCCACCATCACAAACACGGCAGCAGTCAGGGCAGGTCATTAATTTGATGGACTATAACAATCATCCTCAAACTATACAAAAACCAGCTTGGATGGGCCGTTTTCTGCAGGAAATTCCAGCCCTGGCAACATCCTACCCTTGATTTATATGAAATGCACTGCTTTTTAAACTCTCCTTCTTCAAGAACTATTTATAGCATGCAATTTAAGGAGATAGAGAGCAAAAGAAAGAGTGAAGGGAGAAGCTAAAGGTAGGAAAGCCATTTGCAAATGAGTCATGCCCAAGGAATGTTTTGACAGGCTGTCAGTAGAGAACTGATAAAGACATCCAGTTTAAATACTCCACTATGGTTCCAGGTGAAGGAAGATTGACATTCTGATCATGTGCACACGGAAAGCTCCACACAGGAGATGTTTAATCTCTGTGGGAACTTTCAGAGCTCACATGATTTGAAAGTCATTTTACCTTTAAACAGATGATGAACATACAAAAGTATGTAAAAAAAGGAAGAAAGAAAAAACTACTTGGAAGAATAACCTCCTCCATTAGCAAGTTGTAAACATAATGAAGTGTTTCTTTCAGTACACTTCAGTTTGCAGTCCTAGGTAGCATCCCCATGTCCTAGCCTCCACAGCTCGTAGTGCTCACTGTCGATTGCTGCTGCCAGGATTTCCTCTTACCCCATGAACAGCAGTAGAAAGTTGTCAGGCTCAGGCACACACCTCCTAATACCTTCTCCTCTGGTCCTTTTGTGTCACCTGAGGCAGCAGGTCGGTTCACAGGCTGCTGAGACTATTTGTAGGAAGCTGAGTGGTCTGTGGGTGTGCAGTTATTAAAGCAAGTAGTGGCAGCTGCTGTGAGAGGTCCACTTTAAATGCTAAAATCCATGGAGACTTCACGTTTCTGGGGCTAGTCGCAGCTGTCTTATTTTGGCAATCGCTTGAGTGTGACCTGTCACACCTCCAGCCTGCAAAGAGTGCAGCTCTACAGATCTACCACTCGTATGAAACAACAGTTTAACACAACTTTCTGCAACAATCAGGTGAAGAGAAAAGAAATACAGTGGCAAAATAACCACCCTGAACCCACAGTTTACGGTAAATAAGGAAAAGCTTTAGGGAAGGCATGAAGATTTGTAAGTAGTCTTTATGCCTGTCCATGTTACCTAAACATTAACCACTCCTGGGTAAATACTGAAGGAAAGTCGGCCAGATAATCTTCATAGCTCCCTCAAGCCACGGGTATCTATAAATCAGTCATGGAAACTTCCCATGAGAAGGAGTCCAGCACTTCTCAGGAAAATCTCCAGATCTAAAACCTACGCTGTCCTCTGCTTTGCTCCTAATTGCTAATTCTTGTCCGTCCCTTGACTTGTTTCTTCCCTGACTTAACTGTTTACACTTGACAAGATATTTGCAGAGCGTTACTGCGTTCTTTCTTACCTGGCATTTAAACTGCACATCATTGCAGGACACCAAATCAGCCTTTTCCATCTTTGTCTCCTTGTAAATACCAGTAGAAAAAGACGCTAACAAAGATATTTTTGTCACCTGCCCAGGACTGCTGATTTTGTAACTCAGTTTCCATGACCTTCAGCAATGTGTTGAAGGCAGAGCTATTATGCACCAGACTAGATTCCCGGACGCCTGTAAACTCTGCAGGAACAGGCTGAAGCACTATCTTCTGATTGTCCAGCCGGCTTCATTGTAGACTTGTCTGTAAAGTTGTAGCTTTTCCCTGTAAAGCACTTGAGTTCTGGACAGACAAATGTACCCTGGCAGGATTTCACTTACTGGTACAGGCATAATTCCTGTCCCATTCTGGTGCCCTTTGTAGCTCAAGGGACCAACTCTACCATACCTATGTGCTATTGGGGGACACGTCTGTGTGTTGTTCCATGGTGGGCTTCGACCTCTGGAACAGTCAGTTCACCTACTAAGCCCTCTGAGAAGAGACTGGAGTATTGAAGCACAACTTTTGTTAAGCACAGAATAACCAATTTTCTTCCTCTATTTGTTCTAATCAGACATAGGGAAAATAGATTCAACTAGGTCCCTTTTTTCTTGCCTTTTCAGGGAAAACATACTACAATTGACAAGAATAAGCTTTCTGAATAGAAGCAGGTGTTAAACTTGGGAGCTAGAGGCTTCTGTGCAAAATCACTTTGTATAGGAAGGGAGAGGAGTGGACCTTTCCACCAGAACCACAGGACTCAAATTCAGAAAAAAAAATGTTTACAAAGCCTGCACCCCTCAGCATTTCTGTATAGCATTATCTGAAGTTTTTCCATTCCAATTTCTGGTACTTTAAACCAACTGCTTTAAGGAAATGCCAGACTGCCATGAACGATATAAAGATCTATCCCTCCATAACAATACGGAAGAACCTCCAGTTTCCACACCGATGGTATCGATCCATTCCACGTCTAAGCCACATCCAACCTCTACAGGTGGCTGTCTTGGATACCCTGCAGCATCTCAAGCAGCCCTGGACACCTATATTCATGCGCTGCCGTCGCTGAAGCGGAAGTTTATCATCTACATCATAAAAATACAGCCAGGATTTGTCTTGCCTCAAGGATACTAGATCATGCCGAACGGCATCTAAGCAAGCGACAGGAGGTGCAGAGATTCTTCCGTATAAACAGAGGGAGAATGATTGATCGCACCGCAACCGCAACAAACTTCAGACGATCATTCACGTTGTTAATGACCGTATAACGCACGTTTATGCAGGAAACATAAAAGAAATTCATCAGGCCTCCCTTGCCTCTCCTGAATGGTTCAGCAACCTTGGGTTGAATTTATAGTCTGTCGTTGCCTTTCAAAACACCACACGTAAGAGAAGGACAGAGCCCGGGGAACTGAAGTGCCTAGAGTGGGGAAAAACAAGCAAACAAACCGGCTAAACTTGATCACATTTCAGCCTTTGCTTTTGTTGAAGCTTTGTTAATTTTGTTGTTAATTTTAATTCTCCACACTCAACTTGGCCTAACTTAAAGGATAATGGTCATAATGTCAAATGACTCCCAGGCTACTTGAAACAGCCTGGTGGATACAGAAATGCCAAGTGAGAAAGGCGACTAACGCATGGTTTCGTCTGCTTCCCTTGATGGGCTCAACAAAATGAATTAAAAGTAGTGCCAGACTGCAGCTACACGTAACAGCACACAGTTTAGGATTCAAATTACAACTGGATGCATCATCCTCCTTACAAACTTCCTGTATCATTCTTTACCATTGGCCTCATTCCTGTATTTTTCTCTACTAATCCTACTAACATAACTTTCACACGGAAAAGAAAAAGATGCTAAATCCGGCAGACAATTTTGAGCTTATGCCCAATGTTTCCTGAGCTCTACTCGAGTTGTGTTGAAAGAGAAGCATTCATAAACTCTTAGATGTATTGGGCAGTGGGTATTAGGAAATCACAGAATCACAGAATCACACTTAATCATACTTAAAAGTTATGAACTACAACTTGAGGGACCTACTACGAGCCAGATGATAGAACCCATCTCATTTCCCAGACAAGATTCTGAAAATTTCTGACAGGGACTAAAAATCCCCAGGCACTACTGAACAAAGTGATTCTTTGGGGTTTGTAGGAGCTCCTGCTCTCAGGGTGCTCACCTCCAACACATGTTGGCTTTTACCTGCAGGAAAACAGAGTGCATAGGCCAGGAGGGGAGACAAACTAATCTCTGGCCCAGTCTGACCCTCAGTCTGTACCTGTATCCCACAGGCACTCGATGGTGTTCCTCCTCTGCTCTCTCTAGGTACATTTGCCTTTCATAATATCAAAGCACTGCTTACATTTGTAGCAGTAAAGGATACCAGAGAGACCAATTCTGCAGATCTAATTCTGAAGCAAGGTGCCCTTTCAAGGAGTTAATGTTGTTACGCTCGTCTATGCAACCTATGGATGTCCTTGCCTGTGTTGTCCATCATGGGCACTTACAATCAGTTGTTAGGCAATTCTGTAAAAATTCCTATAAGCCCTAAACAGCCTCTACCTAGTTGTGAAGGCTGCACTTTTTTAGTGCCTTCTACCTATTTTTGTGTATGCATCTACATATAGTGTGTAAATATAGGTGTATGAATATATATTGAGTCTATATCGACGTTAAGTGTGTGTATCTAATAACTAAAACATTCTTTAACAGGAAATAGAGAAATGAATAATTGAACATTAAATGGGAATGGAAAGTAATACCAGTAAAAGGCAAGTTTGGGGTCCCTGACTTCACAATGCTGTTGGATAAGCCCCAGTGTGTTTGGGATCGGAGAAGTTCATGAGGTCAGTCAGGCACCAAAATGGAGTATGGTGAGGAAACACTGGCATGTGCCTGAGGACTATGGACCTGTCCATGGAGGCCACTGGGTGCCCTGTCTCACCCCCCTCATGTGCAAAAGAAGAGGTCAACCATGAGAGCTGCACCAAGAGACCCCACATCCAGCCAGCGCAACGAGACGACCGTGAAGCCTTTGGGCTCTGCACAGTGCTGCAAGATGCAACACTGCCAGGAAAATGGAAAACGAGAACATGTCAGCTTCAGAGGAACAAGTGCATGAGAACAACAAATAAAAGACCCTAAGAAAAACCACAAGAATTCCCTGACAGACCACAGGAAACAGCCAACAGGCTTGTGAATTGGAAACTGTCGTTTGAGTTCTGTTTCCACTCATTAATGTGAGCTTACCAGAAATGCCTCCTCATTCTTGCAAAGCTCACTTTTCATTTGAACGCTCTGACTTTCTCATAACTGGGATTTGTGGAACTGAACTTCTTATTAACTATTGGTCATTGATCACTGTGCTCTTCATCTCAGGATAGGCTCAGCTGCTATTCCCAACCATGAAAGCTGCACAGACAACCTGGATTAAGGTCTCTATCTGATGTTAGCTGAAACCTGTAATATAATAAATCAAGTTCTGATCAGCCTACACAGTAAGTATACAATGAAAGACTATTATGACAACTCACAAAAAGAGTATTTAAAATATTACTTAGAAGTGAACACAATACTTTTTTTCCATTACTTGAAAGATTTCTTTTTGTCTGTCCTCTCAGCAGCAAATGTCTCTTCCTTTTCCTCTCAAACTTTCTGGCTTGTCTTGGATGAACAGGGATAATATAAAATGAATAAAGGAAGATGAGAAAGTAGCAAGGCACATCTTAAAGCTCACCATAATTCAATAAAACAGAGGGAATAGGAAGATTGGATCAGATTAGAATTTATAGAAAAAAATCATTTTGTAGAAGTAAGTAAACTGTAATCCCAGGTCAGGAAGGAGGTGAGTTTGCTGTAGTGTGTTGTTGAAATGCTAGTGGCGATACCAGGAGCTTGGGAGATTTGTGAGATGAAAAATTATGAATCATAACAGCTAGCACCTTTTTTTCCAGCATGCACCAACTTGCCTACAATGCATTAGAAGATAGAAGCCTGGGAACCTTCTAGGGCTGTGATAAATCGTAGAAGAGATGTTTATTCTGATATGAATGTAGACTGAATGTGAAAGCACAGGTGCAAAACACCAGAAGAGGAAGGGCTACAAAATAGTATAAGCTGCTGACACCTGCAGTAGCAGGTCCTTGAGATCCTAGCACCACCCTTCCTGCAATTTCTTATGACAGTCAGCTCTGAAACAGTGGCAGTGACTAACTGCCCATGACTCACGGCGGTGAAGCAGGATAAAGAGATTAATCGCTGTC
Source organism: Baryphthengus martii (assembly GCA_013396935.1). Lineage (NCBI taxonomy): Eukaryota > Metazoa > Chordata > Aves > Coraciiformes > Momotidae > Baryphthengus > Baryphthengus martii. The sequence continues at coordinate 828,404 of VWZK01014235.1, read as the reverse complement.
GGCTCCTGGATGGTGTAATGAGAAACATCCAAACCCACCAGCACGTGCCTAAGAAGCCATGAAGTGTGGGGAGAGTCTCAAAAACTTGTTTTCTTTTCCTCCACATCATTGCAAGCAATCCTGGATAGACTCCCTGGATACAGGTGTCTTAGTGCCTGAATGCTGGGCAAGCTGTTTAAAACATCTCAGTGCTCGTGAACACGAGAGACTGAAATTAGTTGTGTTTTAAATCAATTATTCTTCCTTCCTGTGAGGTATCACATTGAGCTAGACTGTTGCTACAGCGTTGAAGCATCATTTCCTACAGCACAATCTGGTGATCATTATGTTTTCAGGAGTTTCTGAAGGACAGACACACTGCAATAAGAAACTCAACATTCATTCACAGAATTAAAATTCAGGAGATGAAATGCTCTACCTGTACCCACTTGGCTATGCCTGGTCCCATCAGGGATGCATCCAAATACAAGATCATTCCTGCACCCCACAAGCATGGCAGCTGCCCAGCCCCACTCACAATGGTTATGTTGCCACAGCCAGCACAGGCTGTCTGTGTGGGGTTTATTCTGCTTTCAGTGCCCTCCAAGTAAAGACAAGGAGAAATTCCCCTCAGAAATGTCTTCCACTGGGTTGGTTCTTCTTTGCCTTTCCACTTTTTTTGCCTTTCCTTCAAGACAGAAGGAGGGGCACAAGGGAGGGACACAGGCAACCCCTGGGGCTCTCTCATCAAGGTTTGCCTCCAACAAGATAGGTTGGTGGGAGGAGAGGAGGACATGGACAACCGTGCAGGGATGCTCCAGGTCCCAGCTTGCTGAGCAAGATGTGGGGTGCTGGCGGTAAGGAGCTCCGGAGGGAACTTGTTCTTTCCAGAAACTGCCCAGTTGCTTTCCTCTGAGCTGGAGTCAACTTCTTGCCTCTGTGCTCTCCTCAGTCTAGGAGAGGTCTAACTTCCCTCCTGGTTTGGCAGCACAACAGTATCACAGCCACAGAGAGTGTCACGTCATGGGGAACGGCGGTGGGTTAGCCTTGCCCCAGTAGCTATCCACCAGTTGATCTCTAATTCCCCTTCCTCAACAAGATGAGGGAGAATACAGGATGATAAAGCTTCTAGGTCAACATAAAGACAGGGAGATAATTTACCAAGTATTGTGTCATAGACTTGACACGGGGAAAAGGTCATTTAATGTTAGTTAAAATAGATGCAAGCAGTAAGAAACAAAGACAAAATTAAAACACTTTCCCAGCCTTCTCACTGGGCCAGGTTCACACTTTTTCACAGTGAGGGCGACAGAGTCTGGAACAGGCTGCCCAGAGAGGTTGTGGAGTCTCCTTCTCTGGAGACTTTCCAAACCCGCCTGGACTCGTCTGTGTGTGACCTACTCTAGGCGATCCTGCTCTGGCAGGGGGGGTGGACTTGATGATCTTTCCAAGTCCCTTCCAGCCCCTAACATTCTGTGATTCTGTGACTCCTCTTCCCGAGGTCCCAGGGGTGGGGATGGGGGTTGTGGTCGGTCCCTCCCAGCCCCTCTCGGCTGCTCCTCCCCTGGTGTCTCCCGGCTCCAGGGCCAGTCCTTCCCTCGGCTCCAGCCCTTCCGGGCCAACCTGCTCTGGCTGGGACCGTGTCCAGCCCATGGCCATCCAGCAGCCCCCGCTGCCAGCAGCCAGGCTTGGACACCCAGCATAAGCTGTCAAGGAGAAAGGATAGAATCTGCACTTGCTACAGTAGGAAATATGGTCTGATCTGGAGATGAGATTACTTTTTAAAAAATTATGTTGTGCAATACTATTAGATCACCCATCAAACAAATCGAGGGCTGACTAAATGATAGCCCACAAATGTTAATGTTAACTAATCACCAACAAACAGAAGTATTTTCAGGGAATTTTGGCAGCCATCAGCATGAGCACAATAAATTTTTAATATTCTCATCAACAATCTGACGTAAATACCAGAGCAGTGTTGCTAAAACTGAAAATTGTGCAAAGACAGGAAACAGTTGAAAAATGAAGGTACTAAAGGAGGCCATATTTTTGGATTAGGGCACTGTATTCACCAAAGCAGAGAATGAACTGGTTGAACAGTTTTTTCTAATCTGACTCCTCTTTGGAGCATGGTGGTGCCCAAGAGATGTACTTATCCGAGAGCTCAGTTTCCTGAACTACCTGATTCAATTAGGTCTCCTGGCAGTTGACTGCTTTCTTCCTCTTCATGATCAAACAACACTTACAAATATTGGAAGCACATACCAGATAATCTGATTTCTATGATTCTATGTTTTATTTATTTATTTCTCTTGTGGGTAATTTCTCGTTCCACAGACACTTCAGTGAAAACAATCACATTCATAGAATCACAGAATGGTTTGGGCTGGAAGGGACCATAAAAATCATCTAGTTCCAACCCCTCTGCCATGAGTAGGGACAGTCTCCACTAGACCAGGCTGCTCAGAGCCTCGTGCAACCTTGAACACTTCCAGGGATGGAGCATCCACAGCTTCCCTAGGCAACATGTTCCAGTGTCTCGCCACCCTCACAATGAAGCATTTCTTCCTTATATTTAATTTAAATCTACCCTCTTTCTGTTTAAAACTCTTACCACTTGTCCTATCACTGCAGTCCCTGATATCAAGTCTCCCATCTTTCCTGTAGGCTTCCTTTAGGTACTGCAAGGCTGCTATTACGGTCTCCCTGGAGCTTTCTCTCCTCTAGGCTAAACAAATGTCAAAAGCAGAGGAGATGAAAGTTGCTCTCCTCCAGTCTCACCACAAAAACTGTCTACTGTCAGGGTAAGGGTGTCACAGAGTCATGGGACTGGATGTCATCCCCACTGGATGCAGCCGGCAAAAATTTCCTCTTTCTTTCTCTCCTTCTCGTTTCCTTTTCACATATTGAAAACCAAACTGGCATCTAGCAGAGAAGATGCTAGCTGTCAGAAATACATCAAAACTTTCTTAAATTTCCACCCAGCCTTCTCTGTTTGTACACTTAATAATCAGTTTCTCCAGTCCAGAGGAGTTGGTAAATAAAACATTAACACTCACTAGTTCTTACATCTCTTCAGTGAAAACTAAAATTAAACAGAAATAATGAAAACTCAAAAACATGAAGATTTGTCAACAAAAGTTACCTTTGCACACTTTTTCTATTTCTATTTTAGCTTCCAATGAAACAGCAACAACAGGTTACTGATGGATAGAGTTCGACCAGAGCAGCTTTACCTATTTAAATGTCTAGATCATGGCAGAGAACCACTCACTGAAACAGTCCCAAAAGAGAAATGTCACGAGTCTTGTACTAATTTAAAATGACAAATTACTTGTAGCTGGTACTTACCCAATTTAATCACAAGAGGTTAAAACTGAGCACAAATTACTGGAGCTATCTACACCTATACTCAGGATCGTCAGTCAAAAGAAGTATTTCACAGTTGCTTGTTATTTGCTTAACATAATCTCTTATCGACCACCTTGTATTGCTACTGTGTGTTTTCTTTTGATTAACACAACATGAAGTATTTCGGAATGATACGTACACACACGCACACGCACCTCAAGAAAACCTCAGCACATCTATATCGGTTTGTCTGGGGTAGGATTAAATAAATGGTGATCATTAAAGAATTCTTCTACGGACGAATTACAAATCCGTTTTGTATTTCTCGTCAATAGGTAATTACACTTGTGGTCTCAGCTCTACCAAATCTAAGGAATCTAGTCTGAAAACAAGATCTTGTCAGAAGAGTCTCATTGTTAGACATATGCTGATGTCCTCTACGGAGGAGCCACTTTATACAGACTCCCTTCCAGAAGGGGTGGCTGGACTTACCAGTAGACTCATTGTAGAAATTAGGACACCCAATGTTCTTTATCAGCTCAGCCTCACCTAGGAGTTGTCATTTCCTTTTACGAATGTCCCAGTTTCCTGAGCTATACTCTAGGAGTAAGAAAAATCACCTGCTTCACAACGGTGTTACTCTAACTCCATATACACTTGTGAGTACAATAGTAAGTTTACACTATCAATTGTATGTCCTTGCTCAGCTCTCCATATCCTTGACAAAAGCATCTGAATAGAAATAAGATTTGCATGAGGCATTCAGCATCACAGAGCCTGATATCTGGGCAAGACTATCCCTATGGACCATAGATACATGAACTGAAGGCAGGCTACACTGAGGGATCTCCACATCAACAGCAAGTCTTGCACAGCTCTCAACCAGACCTGCTTTCATATCCGTATCTTGTAATAGACACCAAAACCCATTATAGTTGCTATTTTTTATAGCCAATACCAAGCTTGGTGGATTATGAAAACACAGAAGCAGAATTAATGGAGAGGCTGGAAGAGATTGTGTTTCTTCCACGACCTATGAACTAATGCTGATGTAGAGCAATTTCCTGAACACAACTAGAAAGTAGCCACCTCACTGTTGCCCTTTCCTTATTCATATGCTAGACACCTTTAGCTCTGGACTCAGAGCAATTAGGATCACTGCTTAAGACAGAACTGTGTCAGCAACAGATCTTCCCGTAAGGCCAAACACAATACGCCCAGAAATGAAGGAGTTGATGTCTAGTGCACACAAGCCCTGTATCCAAGGTATCAGCAGATCTGCAAAAGGCTTTCAAGGAGAATACTACCCTGCAATCCACAGATACATATCGGGAGGTGATTTCATTCCACGTCTGGCCAGATTCATAATTTCATACTCTATACAGAGAAAAAGACAGGTCTGAGGGATGGAAAAAATACTACCATTAGAAATATAAAGGGTATCAAATGCTTTTATCTTATCAAAAAAATAGGAATCAAAACCATTTTGTTTAGAGAAAATAAGAAAATTCATGCAGGGGAAACATTAGATGCAATAGGGCTCTTCAGTTTGGAGGAAGAATGCAGATCAAACCCCAGTGGCTGGAAGCTAAATCCACAGCATTTCCTTTGAGAAATCAGTCATCATTTTTTGTAAGACTGAAGATGATTAGACTATAGCAAATTCCCTGGAGGAAATCATGGATTCTTCATTTGTCACATCAAACTTTGATGCCATTTTCATCAAACACAGATAAGCGGAGTCAATAAAGGGCTATCAGGGTGAATTCTACTGGTAAAATAGTCTTTTCATTAGTGGGTGATGCTGAGCTTGATTCATGATAATAATGAAATTCAGTGGAAATGTTTCCCAGTTTCAGGAGTGAATGCTAACTTTCTTCTTTGCAGGCAATATCCCCAAGTACAGTTTTAAGAGGTTTACATATTATTTGTGCGTGGGCAGAGATGATTGCTTTCTATAATGAAACGTCAGCTTCTTACATGAGGAAGAAAAATGGTTTTCTGACAACTCTTTTGTCTTGTACTGACTATTCAAACCCAGAATGTTGTACACTACTCCAATGCCACACAACAGTCTCTGTGCCCTAGAATAAAAGCATCCAGTGACTACCCTGTCAAACAAAAGGCAAGCAAGTCATCCATAATGTAAGCTCCTATGCATTGTTTTTTTTGGGGGGCTCATAATTTATCGATTTAAGTGGCTTGTTCTTCCTTTGTGGTTCATTTTTAGCCATGCAGTTCACTCAGACTCTCTAACTTGACCTTCTTAAGAGTTCTCACCCCTGCAGTAAGGGTACAGGAACATCATTTTCCCACGGCTCATAGGAGAGAGCTGAAGAATGAGAAAACTGCAGGTGATGCATATATCTGTCAGATGGCAGCCGTGAATGTTTATAAATCCTTATGAATTTAAAATACCCATTTCTTGTTCCATTAGAGGGTGACAATTTAAAGATTTCTGGATTACGATGAGACTAGTGATGTGTATCTGGACCCTGCTGACACACATCTTCTATTACATGGTGGTTGACTGTATATAAAAAATTAACTGCTCAGCGCCAACAGTTTCTGCAGCAGCCACTGAAGGAAAATCAGTGATGGATAAAGGACTCATCTATGATTTCCATCAGATAATTTAGAGATAGGAAGTACCCAGATTTCTTCAATGACATGGTGTATATTTTTGTTCTTGTTATGCAAACACAGATAATATCCTTAGAGCTCCACTAAACCTGCTAAGAATACGCATTTCTTTTCCAGTAAGGACACCTCAGCTTCTCCAACAAAGCTTTTCCAGGTATCTTTAACATGAACAGAATGCATTTTAGGCTTGCTTGGGCCAAAATATTTCCAGTTAATTTCTCCTGGGGGAAATAAATAGCAGATGTTCATGTCAAACAACTCAGAGATTTATAGCTGGACGTCTCACAGGACCAATATAATGTATTGCATTTCCAGGTCCACTTATAATAGCCTGTAATGACTCTTACTTTGTATTATTGGAATAGTAATGTGTGTGTGCATACTACTGATATAAATGAACAGTGCAAACATTGCACACATATCCACCAATAAGATTAAAATATGTATGTATCCATCATTATGACCAAAATGAGAAATTGGTCCATACTGTTTAGGTTTTCCAAATGCTCAATGAGAACCGATAAATATTTCCAGCAAAATTTGCTGAATGAGCACAGAAACTCATTTTCTACAAAAACTTATACTGGAGTTTAAAGCACCAGATGGACTGCAATATGGAATCAATTAGGGGAAGATCATTGTTAGCAAAGATTATAATAAATAGCATACAGGAAGCTGCTATGCAAAATAGGGTAGAAAAACATAAGAAACGTAGAAATGACAACCCAGCAACTTGCTTAAGTGTCTTCTAGCTCAACTCAATTAATTTAAGTTTCATTAAAATGCATCTGCTTAATGTTAGGCTTTTTGTCTTACTATAAGGAAAGAGATCTCTAAAATTGGAATTGAAGGATGATGGCCATACCTGTGATTTACTTTGCAGTTTCTGACTCTCCTGCTATACTTATCTCATTAGGAATATAAATAAGTAGGAATTCTGTCAGGATCTGTTTCTAGAGTAGAGCTGAGAAGCGATCCTAGGAAAAAAAAAAGGCAAAGTGAAGTTGTTTGCTTCTTTTCCCAAGTCATGCTTATTTTCATTAGTTTCAGAGGAAATACTTCTCAGATGATACAAATCTGACAGTAATGCTGCCAGAATATCTATCTTCATGGCTGTTGTTATAAGATCATCGAAAAAAGTCACAATTACCCGTAGCTGAGGTGGGAGATCAGGGAAATAAAATGGTCAGGGAAGGGATGAATGAGGTCTATCTGACTGAGCTGTCACCTAAACAGAGTAAACCCATAAAGAGAAAAAGGATGTTTGTGGTACTATGAGCCACACTACCTGCTAGTGCCTGTGTCCCTGTGCCCAATTACCGTCTATAATACAACTGACACTTCTCAAAGATAAGAAAATGCTACTCAGGCTCATTTTAAATACGGAAAACTGGACAAAATAAGTGACCTTCAAAGTTTTTTAGGGTCTAAATCCTACTGATTTCAGGCTCAGATACCTCGCACTCAATTTTAGGCATCTAACTGAGGGAGCTGAAAGAGTAGCTGCTGTAAGTACCCTCAATGGGTAAGAAATTATAGTCACTAAGTTGATTCATTTCATTTTCACTTCTCTCCAGAGATCAGAGTGAGCTGGAGGTGGCTACAGTTAATTCCAAGTTCCCATTTAACATCTAACATCTAATGCTATGTCTCAAGGCTGTGAGTCCTGGCCCTTCATGAGAACCTGGAGCAAAACAACCAGTTGAAGTACACACCAGCAGCCAGGAACAGAGCCCACACCCTCCATGGGTGCTGGGACCATTAGATAATTCCCAGTTTTCTGTGTAAAAGAGGGAGAAACTTTGGAGCCTTTACCAAACTACCACGAGTTTGGTTAAGGCATCCAGTGCATCCATCACACTCCACCCCAGGACTACAGTCAATCCACTTTATCGACTCGTTGAGTGGTCTTACAATTATCTCCTGCCTCTGTCTCCTAAGAATGTGACACATTGCAGCTCAGTGGTAAGAATACAATTATGTGATAAATTGGTTAAGTATCATAATTAATGTTAGTTATAAACCATTTCACATACAGAATCAGTGGATTGTGTGTGTTTTACCTGTTGGATTGACATAATTCCATCCACCTTTTCCCAAACTTTGATATAGAAAATGATTTTAAGTGGTAGAAATAATAAGGCTAAAACTAACAAAACTGTAATTTTATGCAGTAAATACAAAATTCTAGTTGCTATTGGCGACCATCCAAAAAGAGTTTCCCACCAGTGTCGTTCTCCATCTTGCTTCACTCCTTCTAGGACATGGTGTATCTTCTCTGCATCGTGATCGATGGTGATCAGGTTCTTTGTTGTTCAGAATTTGCTTTAGCAGTTGCAACAGTCTTCTTACCAATGTGAGATTCATTTCATTAGGCGTAGGCAATAAATCTCGATACAATGTCTAGTTAGATCGTTGGGTTGTGGCAGGAGTTAAATGGTTAAAGTCACGTCCCATGATTTTGGTTAAATTACAAATACAGATATTTGAGTTGATTATATGTCTCTGTAGTGATGTTGTCTATAAATATAGAATCACGAAGGGTTCTCATGCAAATAAATCCATTTCCAACATAGACAAGTACAGTCTCAGGGGTTTCATCAGGATGTATTTCAAAATGACAAACATTTTGTTCAGTTTTCCTGGAAAGGCAAAAAAACCCAAAGTCTCAGCAGGGTTTTTCTGGATGGGTTACCCCTTAGTGGCTCAACTTGTTTAACTCCTTGGATCAAAGACAAATGTCCCTTTTTCCACTCAGAATACCTCTGTTCCACCTCTTTAAATTCTGCTATAGCAGGGTCACAGGGTGGTACTGGCCCCAGTGACTGGTATGTTTTTAATTCCTGTATTAGATTTTTGACTAACTTTTCATGTTTCATGTTATTTATTTGACTAACTTTTCATATTTCTTGGTTCCATTTCCACAGCTTTCCTTTTTGTAGAAGTGAGTACAGTGGGTGAGCAATGGTAGAAAATCTAGGTATATGTTGCCTCCAGTATCCTAAAATACCCACCAGTTGTTATAATTCTTTCCTAGATTGGCGCATCTGTAATTGTTCTATTTAACTGCATGTGGCCCATGGAATTTCTACACTACCTGCAAACCACCAGTTATCTAAAACTTTTACTCCTTTGCTCGATCCCTGACATTATTCATGTGGAATTTCAACTTCTGCTTTATTCTTTTACTTTGCCTGCCACTTGGCTGCTGCTGCTTCTCCCACTTTTTCAGAGGAGGTCCCTCCAATCCGAATATCATCCATATATTAGTACAGTTTCCCATCCTGAGGAAGTGAGACTGGCTGTAAAAGTTCAGTAAGCACAGCATGAGCAATTGAGGGTAAATTTAACCCGTCATTTAACCCTGGCTGCCAACTGAGCCCCACACAGCTGCTTGCTCACTCCCTGCCCTGGTGGAATGGGGCAGTGACTCAGAAGAGTAAAAGAGGGAAGACTCATGGATTGAGATAAAGACAGTTGAACAGGTAAAGCAAAAGCTGTGTACACAAGCAAAGCAAAACAAGGAATTCATTCACCACTTCCCATGGGCAGGCAGGTGTTCAACCACCACCAGGAAAGCAGGGCTCCATCATGAGGAACAGTTATTTGGGAAGACACTATCATTCTGAATCTCCCCCCTTCCCTCTTCTTCCCCCAGCTTTCCATGCTGAGTATGATGCCACATTGTCTGGCATATCCCTTTGGACAGTTGGGCTCAGCTGTCCCAGCTGCGTCCCCTCCCAGCTTCTTGTTCATCCCCTGGTGGGGTGGTGCGAGGTGCAGAAAAGGCCTTGACTCTGTGCAAGCCACTGCTCAGCAGTGACAAAAACATCCCTCTATTATCAACACTGTTTCCAGCATAAATCCAAAACAAAGCCCCATACAAGCTAATATGGAAAAAATTAACTCGCTCTCAGTCAAAATCAGCACCATATTTATACCCCTGTGGGAGTCTGTTGAAAGAATATTTTATACCTTCCCAAATAAAAGCAAATTTCTCTTTATCTTCCTCCTGCAAAGGGACCACAAAGAACCTCTCTCTGACATCTAGCAGTGCCATCCCTGGACGTGCTGCTGCCTGTAGTGTGGCTGTTCAAGTTGTAATGCCGGGTGCCGTGGCCATTAGCGGAGTTGCGTTGGCATTTGGCACCGATAATCCATCATCAGAGGGGCCAGACAATTGAATTGTATGAGGAATGGGTTTGGGGAATAACGTACCATTTTTTTCACGTCTGCTCTATTACATCGGAAATCCCAAGTCAGGTATTGTGGTACATTGGTAATTTTGGAATCAGGGAGTGCAGGGGCTGCACACACACGGCAGCTTCCCAAGTTCTATCTGGTCTGGGGTCAGTACTTGTGCTGAAGAACCACACACTGCCAACTGGCAAGCAGCGGTTTTGTTAAGTCAAAACCCAAGATATTTTTATTGTGCTTTTTAATCACAAAGCAAGTAGATGACACGCACTTCTCATCCAGGTGCTACAAATTAATTTTCATGGTTTGGCAAATGACACATGATGGGAAAGATAAGCATTGAATGTCTTGTATCCACAATTTTCTTTGTTCCTCGAGAAACAAGTCTCAGAAAAAATACTGGCTATTCATGTATTAATCTCATGATCAGTGTTCCAAGCTCTTATGCATCGATGCTCACACTGTCACTCTGCTCCTTTGTGGGTTTTCAGAAAACAAATTGAAACTGGAGGAGTTCTTGGCTCATTTTGACTTAACCTTTACCTCCTCTGGAGCCTGTACTAAACTACCACTAGTTTGGTTAAGGGGTCCAGTGCATCTGTCACACAAGCTGCTTGGGAAAGTGGTTGAGTCACCATCCCTGGAGGTATTTAGAAGACATATAGATGTGGCGCTGAGGGACCTGGTGGACTTGGCTGTGTTAGGTTAACAGTTGGACTCGATGATCTTAAAGGTCTTTTCCAACCCAAACAATTCTACTATTATCATCCAGGAAGATACCCAGTTCTGGATAGTCTTTAGCAAACACAGCACCCTCGATGGCACTGACAGAACTTGTTGATTATGCAAAAACCCTGAGCAGAAAAGCAACACAGATTTCCCCATTCACTTCCTTGAGGCTTTCCTGGCACAGCAAGTTACCCAAACACGGCCAAAATCTAAGAGAGAGGCTGACTCTCCTCCGTTGCCTCTCAGCGGTGAGTTATAGGAGTGATGATATAGATGAAGGTCCCTTCCAACCCTAACCATTGTATGAATCTAGGAATCTGTTCTACTGCCATAGAATATTTCACTGAACATGTTAACAGACAGGACTCAGACCTTCCTTCAGTCTTCAGACAGATACCTCCATCTGTCACGAGAGAGACTTCTTTGGAAACACCTGATTTTTGCTTTTTTTTTTTCTGTTGCCTCTCTTTACTTCTTTCTTCACTATGTAGATCTCATGTTGAGTATTCACCTGACACATCTGACTGTACTGGAAACGGCAAGACTGTCTCCACTGCATTTCTCACAGAGTTGCCTGACGTAAAACCAATGTATTATTTTATATTAATTACATTCACATCTGTCTGAAAACTGCTGACAAAAGACCTTTCTTCCTTCTATACGAAGGTCCTCCCCTACTGCTAGCAAATCTTTCCCATGGCCCATGCTACAGTGAAAAACAGTGTTAATGGCATGTTTCTGACTGTGAAATACTACTACAAATTGTCTCCGGTAACCCCCGTGGTCCAATTCCAACGGCTTACTTTTTGCTCCCATTGTTTAATAGGTTTTCTACTATTGGGATGGGAGGTGGGGGCGTTCAGTCCAGCTGTGCTCCTTTAGGGAGCCTTCACGACCATTTTTAGAGTTAAAATGTTCTTCTGAGATACATGAAAAAAAAAGGGGTTCTGCGTGGGGCAACTGACAGCAGGGTTTTCTGACAGCACGTTGCTCTCGGGCCCAAGTTTATCTATAAACTCCCTTCTTCAGCCTTTGAGGGAGAGTTATCTGTTGCACAGGTATCTCCAGCAAGCATTGAAAGGGTAATAGGTGCCTTGCACAGGTAGAAAAAGCAAAGCTGTTGTGATCTCCTTAATTCTCATTTGCTCTGAGCTCAGAAAAGTGTAAACTCCAGTCTGACAACCTCTTTTACCTGCAGGACCCTGTGCAGTTGTGCTGTCTTCATTTATCCTATCGATGCTCAACATTAAGTATTTGCAACACCACAGACACAGTCGAAACAGGAGGAACAGGAAAGTTTGCCCATAATGAAACCCTGCCCAGAGAAGCATCCTCAGAATTTTTTCTAACTATAAGTAGATTCAACATGAGTTGTTTCTCAAACATGAACTTCATGAACACATGAACTTCACGACTGGTGTTTCCAGCACTGAAAGCCTCCTGCCACGAGGATCCATCTCTTCATGCTTTACTCTGAAAAATCATACTGAAGGTTTCCAAGTAACTGCAGCTGGCAGTGGCAGTTAGGGGAGAAACTGAAGGAGATAGAGAGATGAGAGTGGAACATGTATCTCCACCAGAGGATGCAGTGTCATGTCAGAGAGCCTTCAGCTGGCTCTGAACAAGCTGGTATGACTCTGCAGAGTTCCATGCTGTAAAAAAAATCAGGTGAGATCCAGGAAGCTGAGTGTCTCTGCTACTTCTCTTCTCTGGATAATTTATTATGAAGATGGTGGAACACTGGAACAGATTGCCATCCCTGGAGCTCCATCCCTGGAAACATTCAAGATCAGGTTGAATAGGGCTCTGAGCAGCCTGATCTAGTTCCAGATGTCCCTTCTCACTGCAGGGGGGTTGGACTAGATGAACCTTAAAGGTTCCTTCCAGCCCAAACCACTCTATGATTCCATGCCAATGTGAAGAGAAGATGTCAATTTAGTCCTTATCCCAGGCTTGAGACTTTGGACTCTGTGTTCTTTCCATCCTTTCCTGTTCCCTCAAAGCTCTTAGGTAGGTAGGTTCTTAGGTAGGTTCCGGTTCTCCAGAAACACTTCAGTGGGCCCTGAGCCTGAATTATCTAAGTCCTCTATGCATTGGGTACCCCAGGTAAATTCCCTATAAACATATAGCAAGGCAAGGAGGTCTGCTCCACCTGACTGCCAGCAACCTGCCACCTCATCAAACCGTTCTGGAGTCTGCTCACAGTCTCAGCCACACCATCCTTTGCCTGAGGGATCTTGTCTCACTTCACACCAGTAAAAACAACCAGGATCGTTCAAGGGACTTGAACATCTGTCCTAAGAGGAAAGGCTGAGAGAAATGGGGCTGTTTAGTTTGGAGAAAAAGATGAGAGCGGATCTTATTCATGTCTATAAATATCTGAGGAGCAGGAATCAAGCGGAAGGGGCCAGGCTCTTTTCTGGGGTGCCCAGGAATAGGACAAGAAATAACAAGGACAAGCTAGAACATAGGAGGTTCCACCTCAACAGGAGGAGAAACTTCTTCCTTGTGAGGGTGACGGAGCCTGGAACAGGCTGCCCAGAGAGGATCCACCTGGATCTGTTCCTGTGTGGCCTGCCCTGGGTGATCCTGCTCTGGCAGGGGGATTGGACTCGATGATCTCTTGAGGTCCCTTCCAACCCCTAACATTCTATGATTTTATGATCACAACGCAAGAGACCAAAACCCTCCAACTACTGCCTCCTCTCCAACTCCACTTCCTTCACCTCAGTTAACATTTGACATTCCCATTGTCTGCAAGACACAGCTGATGTGACTGGGATTATGAACATAAAGAAGGAAAATTAGTTACAGCTGGAGCAATTGTCAGGCAGGAAGATAATTGAAAGCCAGCAAAACGATCAACCGTTTAATTGCTTACATTAAAGAAATGAATTGACAGCAATCAAGCCAACCTATAAAAGGTACCAAAAAAAAAAAATGACTTGTGAGAAAATAGATTAATTTTCATAAAGAACAAGTAAAAACAAACTTGGAAAAATTGAAAACCCAAGCTTATGTTGTTTATAAACCTTAATCAATTTAAAACTCATTTTCAATGTATTAAACTTTACTATTTAATGTCTCCCAATGAATTCTGCCTTTGGCATTGTTCAGCAGTCTCATCGAAGCCTTGTGCAGTTAAAAATGATAATTCATCAGCATTACCTCTGCCAAGTGAGCTTAAATCAGGAGGCAGTCCTCAAAATCATGAAGAGGGGAGCACTGTGAGATTTTTAAAGGGATTTTTTCCTATTTGGGGAACTGTTGATTTCCAGTGGAGATTTTTTTTTTTAGAGGAGGGAAAAGTAGTGAGCTTTTAGAATTTCTGTTTTCAAACCTTGTACTTTTGTCTTAGAACTGACATGGAGAAAGCAAATGGCAGGTAAGTTGGATTCCTACTGCTACAGGCTTGCTGCCTCCAGCCCACCACATCAGTACGTTCTCTAACACTGCTCTAACACAAATCCCTTCCAACACACACTAATCCCTCCTGGAACCCCTCTGGACTCAAACCTGAGGTGAGGAGGGATATGAACTCTATTGTACCAGTGCGTAGGAAATTTTTGGAAGGTGTGCAATGATGAGGGAATGGAAAGACAGCTACTCAAGAATCCCTGACGTTCCACATTTTGTATTTACAAAAACGATATGGAGGTTTGATCACTTTTTTTCACACATATTAATCACTTAAAAGATTTTATTTTGAGAGAAGATAGATTGCATGCCATCTCTTTCTCTCCCTATCTTAAATTTTTCATTTCATGATAAAAATTTAATTTTCTATGTGTGACAATCAAAAGAAGAAAGAAAAAAAAGGAAAAGAAAAGAAAATAGCTGAATCCAAGGGCTCAGATAGTGGCTGCCACCCAGCTGCACCACCTGGCTGACGGAGCGCAGGCAGAATGAAGTGTCCCCTGCCCAATGATTGCCCTAACGTTGTTGACCTTCACTCTCTGAAACTGAGTTACAAAAGTCCTACATAAAATCAATACTTTTTTTGAAGCATTCTGATACTTTATGGCTTCCCTCATGTCTTCATTCTTACATTCTTCTCACTGATAACTCATTGTCCAGGTATTCAGTTCCCATGTTGCAGAGTTTGAGTAAAACCACGTCCCACCACAGGCTCAACTCCAAGAACTGCCCAGTGACAGCAGGGATTGAGAGCCAACTGCCTTTCTGAAAATGTACAGTCGCCCCATGTGAGCTGAAGGAAGATTAGATGATCCTGCCCGTCCCATCCTCTATGATAAAACATAGAAGTGTGATAGCTGGATTTTACCTCTGCATTTTGTACACCAGGGAGATTTCAAAGAAGAAGCACCAAACCAATCAAAGGGCTGGAAGACAAACCTTTTAAGACAAATCTCAAGGAAATGTTAAAATCAATACCTCTTCGATCAGGTTCATTATTTTTTGACAAAACCAGAACCGACTTCATTTTCTTCTGTGGTAGGTTACTTAATAGACTAGAAATACTTAATTAATAAGTAAAAGATGTTTCCACATGAAAGAAATTCAAATATTTCCCTTCTGAAAAGGTCAGGATCGCTGCCCACTCCACGAAAATCCTGGGAACGTAGGACTGGGATGAACCATGTGTATCTACAACTGCAGGTACTGGGTAGCAGAGGTTTAGTGAAGGGGCACAGAGTACTGACTCCATTCTGACGTATGACAGGATGCCACTTTTCTCCCTAAAGCAATCCCAGGAGCCTTAGTACAACTTACTTGCTCAATAAGGGATTTGTGCCAAAAAGCCAATGAATCCAGAACTTTCCAGAGTCACTGCACCACTGGGATATACAAATTGTGGTATCTAGATATCTGGAATCTTTCCCAGTTTCAGCTCTGATCAAGTGGTCAGACAGCAAGAAAGCCTAGAGAAATGGCTGACCTCCTCTTCCTGTCAGGACAGAATTACTGAGTGGGAAAAGATGCTATTTTCTTGGAAACCCAGGTCTAGAGCAGTCCCAACCTAATCCTCACTGCAGAGAAAGATATAAAGGTCGTCAAAAAAAAGAAAAAAATCAAATGTATTTACCAGTTGGACCCAGAGGGAATTATTTTCTGAATCCATCCATGTATGTTTTATTGACAGCGATAGTTATGATCCTTATAATGGTCTTATAATTCCCTGCCTTGCTCTAAGACATAGTAGATGGTGAAAGAAACTAATGAAGCAAAAGACACTCGGTATCAGCCTTCAAATGTGCTGTTTATAAAATCCTCTTAAAAGGAAAACTAAAACAGCCATTTCAATAAATTAAAAACCCTGATGCGCAGCTTGCCGGGTGGCAGGTTGAACCAAGACTGTTGACATGTCACACTGTAACTACTTCTCCAGTGAATGATGACATAATTTTCCGATTTGCCCTTCTTACTGGCATTGATGCATTCAGGCAAAACGATATATCCATCAGTCTTTAGGACCTAAATGCCTCTTATGAGTCAATCCTCCGAGGCTCTCAGCTTCTCGCATCTCGTAAGAATCTCAGTGGTGATTTGCAGTCATATGAGTCTTTCATAATGCTTCACATCGCTCAAATTGGTTAAAGCCTAAAACCAGAGCCCTTGCTCTGCTTCACATTAACCATATTATTGGTATAGGACAAGCGTGTATTGCTCTATATTCTTCTTACCACCATGGGACTGCCAGATTCTCATCATTAAATACGGAGAGAATCCAGTGTTGTACCACACTTTTAAAAGGTTTACGGCCTGGTTTCTCCCTGGTTCATTTTCAGGGCCTGTATAATTCCCCAGTAAAGGTGCTTAGTGGATAAGGGTAGAGCTACTCATGTCATCTATGTAGACTTCTGTAAGATCTTTGAGACGACCTCTCACAATATCCATTTCTCTGTACTGTGGAGATATGGGATTGACACACGGACTGTCAGAAGGATAAGGAATTGGCTGGGTGGTCACATTCAAAGAGTTAAAGTCAATGGCTCAATGTTCAGGTACAAATCACAAGTGGTGTCCCTCAAGGGACCAAAGCTATTTAATGTCTTCATCAATGACACAGACAGTGGGACTGAGAACACTTTCAGCAAGTTTTCCGATGACACCAAAATGAGTGGTGTCGCTGACAGACTCAAAGACAAAAATGTTGTTCAGAGGGACAAAGATAGGCTCGAGGACTGGGCCCATGAGAACCCCATGAAGTTCAACAAGGCCAAATGCAAGGTCCTGCTCCTGGATCAAGGCAATACCCAATATCCCAAATCAATGGATTGAGACCAGCCCTGTGGGTAATGACTTGGGGATGGTGGTGGATGAAAAACTGCACAAGTTGCCAATGCACTGAGGCCCAAAATGCCAATTGGTTCCTGGACTTTGTCAAAAGAAGACTGAGGCAAGTGATTCTCCACCTCCAGTCCAGCCACGAGACATCTCACCTGGGGTACCGCATGCAGCTCTGGGATTCCCACTGCAACAAAGACATGGACCAGTTAGAGCAGGTTTAGAGCACAACCATAAAAGTGGTGAGAGAACTGGAGCACCTCTCCTATGGAGGCAGGCTGAGAGAGTTGGGGTTGTTCAGCCATGAGAAGAGAAGGCTCCGGGGAGATCTTATTAAAGCTTTTCTATATATATAAAGGGGAGTTATAAGAAAGACAGAGTGACTTTTTACCAAGGTCTGTAGTGACAGGATAAGGGTCATTGATTTTAGACTAAATGATGGTAGACTGAGACCAGATATAAGAAATTTATCTAGACAAACTGGAATAGGTTGTCCAGATGTGGATGCCTCACCCCTGGTAGCATTCAAGGCCAAGTTGGATGGACCTCTGAGCAACGTGATCTAGTGAAAGATGTCCCTACCCATGTCAGAGGGGTTGGACCACTGCAAAATGTCCTTTCTAACCCAAATCATGCTATGATACAATATCAAAATATGCATGAGACACAGATAAAGGGAAGTCGGATAATAAATGGCTATATAATCTGTAAGATATTACATGAAAGATTTATATAAAAATTTCTTGCACTGTGTTGCTGAATAATACATACAAGACACGTGCTGACCACAACTCACATGTTATCTCAAGTAAAATGACAGGGGATGTCAGGTAAATTATACAGTCTTCCTACAGAATAGACCACTTAAAGAAAACAGATTTTTAAATGCTTAGAAGTAGTGACAATCGAGATGAAATATATGACCTCCAAAATATTGGGTTTTCATATTTCACGCTGCCTGAAAAAGGACCCGTTTACATGAACCTTTCCTTGTTTTCATCAGGTTGTTGGAACTACAATATTGCAGCAAGTGTTCATTTGAAAACTAACTCACTGCATCCCAAACTTTAGAACTCAAACTTGAAATCAGGTAAAAAGATCACGAAGATCTGAAAAAAAATACTGTACGAGTTGTAAGTTACAGCTGTCAATTGTGCATTGCAGCAACTAAGACTTTTTCTCATGCTGAAGTGTTTTGGGGTTAGGCCAAAATGTTTTGAGGTGTTTTTTTTTAAATAAAAAAGCAAAACAAAAACAACAACAAAAAAACTCCAAGGGAGAAAAACCTACTAAGCAAGAACTTTTTATGTTGTCAGGTTGTTTGGTTTTGGTGTTTTGCTCTTCTTCCCCCTCCCACACCCCCCACTCCAAAAAAACCCCAAAAACAAAAACAGTAGAAAAAGAGGAAAGATTTTGTGGGAAGAAATAATTTTAAAAGATGCTCTGGCTGCAGTAAAAATGCTCATGGTTGGTAAAGGAAGGTCTGGTTTTTGACCATGATTAGGTAGCCTTACAAGGAAATAAACTACCAGTCCCAAATGAGACCGTTCAGAACCCCTTCTACCTAATTAGAATCCCTTTTTTTTCTAGGCTTAACAGAAGTTTTGGGTGTGAATAACTTTGTTTAAGCAGATCCACAAATCTGGCTGCAGTAAATTACAGATGAGACCTCCCAGGAGCAGAACAAACCCCATCAAGACCCTCATAAACAAAATGTCAGCATCTGGAGCCAGAGAGAAAAACACAGGCAGGATAGAGAGAAGAATTAGAGACCTGGGATTAGCCTATACATCAACACCAACTAAGGAGAAAGAAAAGCTCTTTATTTATTGCTTACCAGCCTCCAGGGTGTGAGTGTCACTCAGCATTAGCATTCACCTTTATAACTGGGCTTTGATTTACAGCTCCACTCGCGTGCAGAGGAAGCAGCCAATTACATGTCTAGGAGAACACGCATGCACTGAGTATATCCCAGCTCCTTTCTCCTTCCTCTCATGCAGGATGCAGACATACAGATTTTCTTCGCCTGAGCCCGAAGTAGAGGTGTGAGAGGTGGCATCTAATGTGCGTTACCATATGAGTGCCAAAAGAATATCACGTTCTATAGAAATTTATGTTCTAAAGGTTAAGCTGCAGTAGAAAGGTTGGGAGATATTAGACACAAAGGTGCTATTCCACGTTAGTCAAAGCTACACAGCTGCTTTGCCAAGGCCAGGAGTTAATACCTAAAATGCACCAAGACAAGTGAGGTGACAAACCCTCCCTGCTCCACTGTCTTTAGTGATTAGGTCTATAACTGCTTACATATGGACACCAGACCAAACCCCATCCTTTATCTTAAATCTGGGCGATTCCAATCGCCAGCTCTAAGCAGATCTTCTATTCCCAGTGGCTTCCATCATTTCTTGATGTTAACCTGTCTTATTTTCTTTTACAGTGGCAACCCTGAAATCAACTGAGGACGCTGAGCAACTCTCAGATCCAGTCTTCAGATGAGGCCGGACGTGCAAGTCTCACCAATGACAGTAGTTGGCTTTTGACTGCTCAGGAGTTCATGCTAGAGGAATGGACTTCTGCTGAGATGGTCTTACGCAGACCTGCCTACTGCTGGAGTGTAGGGTTAGCCACTCATACGAAATATGGCGCTCTGACTTTTGCTCTCTGAATTCAAAAGAGCACCCAAGTGAAAGACCAGCCATCCCGCCCTCCTCTGAAAACTAGCCACGAAGGGCTGTGAGAGGTTTGGATGGTAGCTGAAGATTGCTTTTTCTAGCTACCAAAACCACAGGTAAGAACGGAACCACAGCGGTATTTCAAAATTTATTTCCTTCCATTTCACGTTTATTTTGTTTAGAACAGGAGAGGTTGAAATGTTTGGCTTCTACCATCAGACAAGAAAGGAGTCCCAGTCAGGCCACTGCAATCTGACAAACTGAAGTCGAGTCTCCACATATTCAGATTAATATTATAGGAAGGCTCTATCCTTTGATTTCAAATAATATTAAACAAATGACTAAGGGATGCTCATTAGATCCGAAACCTTTGATCCAATCTATTTTCCCTCCCACTTGCCCCTAAATAGACAGCTCCTAAGTGCTTCAGAAACTTCCATGCATGATAACCCATGCATTACACGCTACCCACCAACACTTAGTGCCACAGCAGGGCTAACTTTATCCCTCCCTGAGGAGGAATGAAAGGGAAGTTTGTTTTTTTTTTCCCCTTAAAGGTGATTCAGAGGACAGACTGTAGCCAAGGTTTTGTGCATGGAAATGCTGGAGAGAATTACTGCTAAGATTTTATTATTGTGCATAAACACCATGACGTTTTTGATGCCTTGGGCTGGAGAAGCACAATCATTACAATGAAGACCGTATTTCTTTCCATCACTCCATCGGTCCTGGAACACATTGAGCAATCCATCCTGCTCACATGCTCTACATAGCCATATAGAAATATATACACGTATTTATGTGCTTCTTGCAAGTAGTGTTTAGCCTTTTGAGCACTGCAGGTGATCTGAGGTGTGAGAGCACACACTTTGCAGCTTCTGCCTTCCAACATAACCCAGCTGGAGTGTACAAGTCACACTATCAAATGTAATGGATGCAGGCAGGAAAAAAAATGCCAGCTAAAAAGCCAGGACTGTTCCAAGCGTGTGTATTCACTGTGGCTAAGCACGGACAACCAATGGTGTCCCGGGGTGCATTAAGAAAAGTGTGTCCAGCAGGTCTACGGAGGTTGTCCTCCCCCTCTACTCTGCCCTGGGGAGACCACACCTGGAATACTGTGTCCAGTTTTGGGTTCCCCCAATTCAAGAGAGNTCCAGCCCCTACCGTTCTATGGTTCTATGAGTGGCACTATCAGGTACTAAATTTCTGCAAGCTGCTGTGTGAGCCTGCTGCTCTAGTGACACCAGCAGTAACCTACGACACAAAAGCAGCACAGTAAGAATGACTGGAGATGACTGGAAGAAGAGTAATTGGGCATGGATTACACACACTTCGCAGAGGTAGAAAATGTGTTTGCTTACAGACATAGCAATGCTGCTGGTTTTGTCACCCAAACTTCATTTAAATGAAAGACGCACCACTAATTCTGCACTCAGAAACAGCTGCAAAATCATTAATTTAAATGCTTGGCAACACACAGAAAAAAAAAGCCACATACTAGGTTGCTGAGAGTCCAACACACATTTAAGACGCAATGAAATAGTTCTCTTGGAAAAAATACATAACAATTATTCTATTCCTTTTTTAGTTCACGGTTAAAAAACCCCGAATTTTCTGAAATTTTGCTTCAGTTTTTAAATTGATAACAAATATCTCTGCACACAATATTTTTCAAGAAAGCTGCAAAACTGAATCCACTCTCGACCTCCATTCAGCTGATTCAGTCGTGTGGTGCAGTTTCTCTTTAATTGAATGATTTATTTAACTATGAAGCCCTCTGCAAATTTTACAATTGAATATATCATTAATGATTGTCTGCAATGAGGCTTGAAGCTCAGAATTAAAAACTTTTCAGTATTTTCATTAGGAAAGTTCAAGAGCTCAGATACCGAAGAACAATTCCCAGAGTCCCTAGCAGGCTATCTCTGAAAAATTCTTTGCAGTTGATCAGAATTTTCTCTTTGCTATGAATTATTTAAATTAAACCCTTCCACAGACACAAAACTTCAAGGTCAGAAGAGAACACTGCAATCATTCAACCTGATCTCCTTTGTAATGCAGATCACAGTCACCCCTTTATTTTCTCACTGGTCTTTCCAACCAGGCCATTGATATGCCCTGGACTCCTGTCCTCTGCAGTATCTTCCCTGTCCCAATGCTCAGCACATCCCAACGTCTACAGCAAAGCCCTGATTTATTGTGTCATCTCAGATGAGGGGTTTTCTGCCCACATGCTGTTTTCACCTTTGGGAATTTTTTATCTTGTTATTTAACACTTCTCATCCCTGCTTTGGTCCTTTATTTTCAAGCTTGTCTGTCAGTGAAGGACTATGTAGCTGCAGTGAACTTGCAAATCACATCCATCTTTAACCACTGCTGATATCCAAGAAATCATTATTGCATAAAAGCCCACTGAGACATTTTCCCCACAAGCAGCTGGTACCGGTTACTCTCAGGCTATGCCACAAATACTGCTGGTAAAGGGTGAGCTGTGGTTTATTTACTGTCTTCCAGCAAAATCTTTAAATGCACAGCAAAAAAAAAAAAAAAATAAAAATGTAAAACTTCATCTTTACAGACGAATTTACCTTAATGATCAGTTTAGAGGGCATATGGCTGCATGACAAAGAAGTGAAGGTATTTTCCAGCTTATTCAGGCTACCAAAGCTCAAGTTAAGACCGAGCCTGTGTCAGGGGTGGTGGAGGGAGCGACCCGCTCGTTCGTCACGATGTTCAAACACAGCCATGCTCTAATGACTTTCTTTCTTAGTCACTCTTCTGCTCAATGCAAGCAGAGATGTCAAAATCTATTTGAATCCTCACACAGTAATCCAGAAAGGTATCCACTCTTGGCTAGAGCAGACAGTCTTGCTGTCCATAAAGTGTTTATATATATATTTTTTTTATGTCCTCAGGACATAAATCCACTACATGAACTAAATCAGATTCATGACATTTAGATCTCGAGCTTAAATAGAGGTTTCATCCCAGTAGGAGTCTCTAGAAATTGCATTCCAGCCAACTTTTGCTCCTCTTATGCCACTGCTGTATGCACGGCCAACTGCTCCTTGCGTCCCAAGACGTTTCCGAGAAAGCCATAAATAAAGAGAGACGATAACTCGCTCGCCTTTGCTGCACTCCATCCCAACCTGCTTGGCTCTAGGAGAGAGGATGGATTAGCATCCCTGCCCTGAGAAATTCTTTGAGTTTCAATTCAGCAACCCCACGACAACTTGAACTTTCCAGTGCTAGTGAGCAAAATACACAGTTTGGAAAGGCTCAGGCCTGCCCATCTGTCTTCCTCCCATTTTTCAGGATGGTGTCCCAGTAACAGAGCTGTTCCATCCCAGATGAAGAGTTAAATATAATTTCAGGCAAGGAATTATGCCTGATTCTTCCATAACCCTCTCCTTGATCCTATTCTTATTTCAATTTTGGTATCAAAAGGAACACTTCTAACAGGCAGGACTTGCAGCCACCTACATGAGAGCAGCACCACATCATCACATCTAAAGGGAATTATGAAGGTTCAAACCCCATGGTTTAACACAGGCTTAGCAAGAGTGCACGAGTCTTGGTCTCCACATCCTAGAGATTTACTACCATTATTAAGGCATTCTGGTATTGAGGAACAGTGGGATATTTTTTCTCTCCCTCAATCACAATTGTGTAACTCCATCACAGATCTTAAGGAGACCATGGGATCAACCTTAACCCCACGGAAGTATGGACACTTGAAGTTCTTGATTAAAGAGGTTTCTTTTGTTCGGTTCAAGCCCTGTAAGGAGAGCCTGTTTCCAGCAGTGTGTCTCTCATATGGTACTGTATATATACGTTTGAACTTTAGAAAAGTTACAAAACTCCATCTTTCAACAAATAATGTCATGATCAAAACTTGTCATTTACTTGATCCCTCAGCAGGAAGAAGAAAAAAAGCAGAGGTTACCACAATTACCTGCCCAATCTTCAGTGAAAGCACTAAACAATTCACATACAGTAATAACTTCTATGCTCAGAAAAGGAAATCGATCATTTTCTCCCCACCCCTTTCAAAACAACGGTGCTTCTTTGGGATGGCCTGAGCCAACAGAATCCAATAACAGGAAGAGTTCTTGCATTTTCACTTCATCATTCATGTCATTGAGAGATAATTATGGTATAAAGTCCAGAGATGAGTTTGGAACTGAGAAGTGATTACAAAAGCATCACATCACCCTAACACTTAAAAAAAAAAAAAAAAAAAAGAAGAAAAAAGAATGAAAAGGTAACACTGTGTTATTGTTGTTTATTATTACTTCTGTAACAAGAAGTATCTCGGTGCTCCAGCTGGGAACAGAAGCCTGTTCTGTTAAGCAGATGGCAGCAGATCAGCTCTGCTTTGAAAAGTGTGATGGGAAATGTAGTCTGGCAGGGTATTTTACTCAGAAGGCAGAAAAAGAACATGAGATCCCAGCGCAGCACAACAGCTGGAGCTGCTCTCCTAATGGAAACCTTTCAACTTCATCTGCCTCCCTTCTTCTTTAGCTGCATCTTCATTATCCTCTCCTTTATCTTCACAATAAACCATCATTCCAACATTTGCTACTGTGCTGAAAACACTCATGCAAATTTTTTAGAACTTAAATATCCTTTACAGAACATTTCAAAGCCTAGGAGCTTTCAACAAAGAAAACAAATCAGTCTACAAAGTATCCTCAAAGGCTTAGGGAGTCAGGCTCATTCTAGATAGAAATTAGGCAAGAGTTGGTGCCATCAACAAAGCTCCACTGATTTTTATCCCCTAGAAATGCAAAACCTTTCTATAAATTGCTCCTAGTAAATCTTTCCTGATAGATAATTAAGGCAACACTTCCCTCATTTACTGCCATGGACAGCCTTGTTTTACAATCTTTTAGTTATTGGAAAAAAATGCCATTTATCCTGCATTTAAGATTATATGCATCCCTATTTAAAATACTTTTTCTCTCATTTTCCTCCATGCACAAAAATATCTCCTTTTTTCTCCTTAGCTTGGGGCCTGGCATATCCTGATCCCACACTATTTTCTGGGCTCAGCAAACAGCTATTAGGACTCTGTTGGGAAACTCTGAAGCAAGTACTGATGTTGATGATTTTGGCCTGCCTCCCAATTCTATGCTCTGAATATTCAAAGGATCTTCAAAGGCACAAATGTTACTTACTCTCCTCAGAAGACCTGGGTGTGCTTTGCCAAGATCTGTTCTTGGATTTCAGAGGTCTTAGGTATGTCTAGTGTCCACTTTCCTATAGCAAGTAGGAAGGAAGTTGCAGACGAAACACAATCTGCACATTCCACAAAACAGTTTAAATTCTCCCCAAAATTCCAGAGGAAGGTTTGCCTCATTCCCTAGTTCACTGCAACTCTGACACTCTCAAGGCACAATGGTATTAGTAACTGAAATGTGCCCAGGACCATTATGTGGTGTGGCACAGCCCCATCCCCACACTGTTGAACTTCCTTATCCTTCAAAGCGAGGTGGCCACGTTTCAACTCTTAAATGGAGAAGAGCCGTGGTTTATTCCAGCTCACAGTCTGTATCCAGGAGTTTTTGGGGAAAGGTGTCACCACTCAGGCTAAAATCAAGGACTGGACTTATTTTAACAATTAATCAGCAACTGAGTAGCAGTCCAGGAACTGCGAATGTACAGATGCAGCTTTCCTGCCCACACCCAACATACTAATTTGCTCCCTCCATCGCCTCCAAAGAAGCAGCTCAGCCACAGCAGACAGGATAGTTAGGCGTGGGATCAACTGTGGACAGCCACAAATCACATTAAGTGTGGCCATTCTCTTTGCATAATCCTCCAGCACTTTCCCCATCAGGCTTCTACCAATATGCTCAGGGGACACGCGTCTATGGATCCTTCTAGAAAAACATGACACCTTTGTCTGCAACAACGTACAGCAACAAAAACAGTCTTTCATGGTAGCTGAGTTGCCACAGAGGGCCCAAGGGAGGGCCAGGCCACGTCCTAGACAACAGAGACACGAGTCAGTCTTCACCAGTTGGCCCAGGAATCTTCATAATCCTTCTGGGGTAGCCCATAGAGACTTTCCAGACACATTTTTCTGAAGCTGAGTGTCTAAAGTCGTGACTCCTCACATAGTGGCGTGGCAGGGTGATAAACAGAGCACTGTCAGTGCCTCTTTATCCACAGTTTATAAAGCAGCTGGTGAATACTTGAATAATTTCGAATGGTACCCAAATCCGCACCAGCTTGAGCATCTCTGCACTACGCCAGAGGCTGCAATGTGACACGCTGCACTGGCCAGGTCACTAGGAAGTAAAAATGCCAGAATAATACAACAGTTTTTTTAAGGGACCAAAAACCTATCCTACATGAACTATTATAATATATGAAAGGGCACCCCATTTTCCACTGGACTTTCCTATCTTGAGTGAATGGTTACGAAGTCATTAACCCCTTAGAAGGTGACAAAGTACCTTCTATGTCACTGCATAGGTAATTATAAGGAGCACATTGGCAATTGTTTCTTTCTTTTTATCTCTTGTTTGAATTCCATTAGGATGCCACTGTCTGTCCTGAAAATAACAAATAATGTCCTTAGAGAGGCACTGAGATTCAATCCCTTTCCTCCTGAGAGAAATCAAGCTATTGTCACAGTAGTGGTGGCTTCTTCTACATTCCAAGATGATTAATACGCCTTGGAAGAGTCACTGGAGATGATTCCTTATGAGGCATACCAATAACGGCTGGGAATAATTAAATAAATAAAAAATAAGCCCCAAATAGAGCACTGTGCATACTACCAACATTTTTATAGCCTTGGCATCCAGGTGCCTGTGTCACAGCCCCAGTGCAGCCTGAAGGGCTGTTTCCATTGGAAAATATTTCTGATTTCACTGGTATAATGATACTGGTCTACTTGTGCAGCTGCCTGACTAGCTTCTCTCAGTTTTATTTAAACTATTTAGAAGGTAATATAAAGTAAACCAGAATGAGTAATGTTATTCTTAATTAGGTTAAGAGTATCTGGGTGGGAAGGACTATGAATGGGATTGTTCTGCTTACTAACCACTCCCTACATCAAAACAATAAAATTGTATTTTTGGATCACTTCAGCCCACCTATCCAACACGTCAAATTTAAGGCAAAATGCAGACCCCTGTTGAATTGTGTCCAGTTCACAACGCAACCTTACCATTGCTGGCAGTTGAAAGTAGTATTGGGACTACCAAAGCATAGATTCATACTTTGTTCTGTCACTTCTGATAGGACAAGCTTAGGATAGAAAGATCTGAAGGTGAGAAAGACATTCAAGCACGGCAATGCTTTCAAGCAACTGAGTGAGGTGCACCCAAACTCAGTCATTAGAAGTTTTCTTCAGTGACTTCTAAACTGGAGAGCTGCAAGACTCAATAGGACACCAGACAGTCAAAATCAGATCCTCAGATCTGATCAGCTAAACCACTGTAACTTTGGCCTGAGGCAATACCAGGCCTGTTGAATGACTGCTTTTCAACTCTTACAAATAGTTTAGCTTAGCCAGTTGAAACAGCAAATGTAGTCCATCGAATACATTTTAAAGCATTTGTCGTTATTAGGGCTAAAACTGTTCAGAACAAATCGATGTGATGTGGGCAGAGCCATGGATGAGGAGATAAAAGTGTCCATGGGCCTGATCTTATTTCTCAGAAGTCAATAGCAAGATTCCATGTGACAGGAAAGATACAGGACTGAACATTTATCCACATGAATTACAGTTATGCCTTTACATGCAAAACACATTTCTTCTTTCAGTGGAGAAAGAACTGAAAAAAATATTTTTAGTACAGTAGGAGTGTCCTGTGTAGCAAGAAAGTCCTGTGTTTACATCCCTTTCCAGAATGAATTATTATTGTTGTGGACAATTGGAAATGGGTATCCAAACTCCAGAGGATTTTTTTTTTTTATTTGAATCTGTACACTGCATGTACAAATATATCCTGCCCACGGAACAGGGCAGGAGGTTGTTTTCAGAAAAGAAAAGGTCACGACCAGATGGTCTAGGGAAAATATGTTTTAATTTACAAGTTCTACTCAATCCTCTTCAATCCCACTCTTCATGTCTTAATTTGACAAGTAACGTAGCGTTGCTAATGGTGAAGTCACCCAGGTTGCACACACTGTAAGTGAAAGCTTCGTACTTGTTGATAAAAAGAAAAACATGCTGTTACCCCTACCTGTTAAAAATAATGAGCTAAATGTGTGAAGTGTAACAGAACTGATACTCAAGATGAGAACAGCTTTCACTACCTACTTTACAATCTAAATAATGGAGAAAGAGAAGAGCAGATGCCCCTTATCCATCCCTTTATATAGAGGGTGAAGGAATACGGCCATATGATATAGTTTTAATTGGATTTTCTCAAACAGGACGTTCCAGTCAATAATTCTGGCGGGAGGAGAGGAAATCATCTCCTTAATGCTTTCATTGGGATTAATCACAACTCATCTGTTTCTGCAGAGGACAAAGACAAAAGAACTGGAAAGAAAGTAGAGGCACCGGCATCTTCTGTGTTCAAGGAACGAATAGCTTGGGGTTCTCCTTGCTTTACTGAACCTTTCTCCAAGTACTCTATCAGCAGCATAAATGAGAGAGCAGAAAAAGTACGTAACTGCCATAAAGTGGGAATATCCAAAGGCATCTCACCAGTACTCGCACTTAACAGTGGCTTATACTCAACATGATGATTGGATGGTGAGACGCATCACCCAGCAACACTACTTCCCAAACAGAAAGCATCTGAATTCCTGAAATTCTCAAAGGTCTCTTAGGTAACAAGCACCTAATATGCTTTCCTTGCAGCAACACACTATTTTGATTCACTGCTTCTGGAGAAACCACATGCCCTGGGCTCTTAGGATTCACCCAGTTTGAATAGAGAGCACAAAGCAGGTTGTGAGAAGCAGCATGTTTCCTAAAGAGACAAAAATGAAATGTCATTTAAATACTAAGAGAAAATGGCAGCAAAATGAGATAGTTCTGCTGTTATCTAACATCCATCAAAGGAAACAGTGCACTTAATCGCTGGTAAGAGAACTCTTATCATCCGCTTTTGTGTGTTGGAAAGCACATAATGATTTAGAAAGGTAGGCTCTGTTCACTTCAGAAGCAAAAAGTGTGCACAGACGTTCACTATATCCCTTTAGCACCTTCATTCTGCCATTTTTAGCAAGGCAGGTCTACTCTTCTCCCTACAGAAGGTCTGGCTGAACAACCCTGCTCGCCTGAAAGAGCTTGTCTATGCTCAGAATCAGTTACCATCTAACCTGTGCTGTTTCCACGGCAAATATTTCCCCGGCCAAAGAGGCTCAGCACTGAGAAATGCATCCCACGCTAATTTTATTGGTACACATCCCAAACATGTAGTGGATTTTAGGAAACAAAAGATAACAAGGTGGCCATGAATATGTTGGTTTGGTAGTGACTGCCATTTCCGTGTGAGATCACAGCATGGGTTGGATAAAGATCCATTTCCATGGACAAGCTATTGCAAAATAAGTTACAGCTTAAATTACAATAGGTAGTATGTAGCAGTTCTTCTAATAAACAGTCCTGCATCGTGTTGAGAGTTCAGATTCACCCTACTCAGTAGCAGACGCTTACCTGCCTAAGCAATAAACTCAAGCATCCATTCCTAAACCTGTGACCTGTAGGGGAGAAATCAGCTGAACATCACCTTCCGGAGGAACCTAGTTCTCTCTACTGATTTTTGAAGGAGTAAAGGGCAAATGTTCATCCTCTGCAAACCTCTCAATTAAGTGATTAATGTCTCCTTCTCCACAGGTCTGCTAGTGTAGGGAGAAGAGAGTTGAATATACAAACTTCATGTCACGTTTCCCTGAACATGAAGTTCTGGTTACCTGGAAAACACCTAAAACTTCCTCATATATACAATAAAATATTCATCTTGAGGCCCTTCATGCAATTAGCTGATTAACTAATTTGTCTGGATGCACTTTAATAAGTAGATATTTATCACAAAGCCTATGTTGCAGGGAGGTTGGGCTAAGTGACCTTTAAAGGACCTAACTCAAACTATTCTGTGATTCTACAGCTTAGGTGATGTTTTGGGGATTTGTTGGTTTTTTTTCCTTCCTTAATTTTAATAACATCACCCTAAGAGTCTTCTGAAAAATTAAATAATCACTTGGAAGTTCTCAGTTTCTTAAACTGCCTTTTTTTGTTTGTTTTGTTTCACTTTCACAGTCTCTAGAGTGGAGAATTTGACCTTCTACCTGCCCACTGTAGGTCCTCACATCTTCTGTTGTATCAGTTGCCCAGGCGCAAAAGTTGAGGCCAAGTGATCTCTTTACTCATTCCTGTCCAGCTACTTTGAGGCTGCGAGCACGTGATTATTTCTGAGGCACCAATTGCCAAAATAGCCCACACAGAAATGCCATTTATTTAAAAAGTGGGGGATTGCCCCTCTGGCAAAAGGAAATGAGCTCACTAAATGCCACATTAAATTATATAAAGCAAAGGGTACATTTAGACTATAATACCACTTCTGGTCTTCTAACTCTATGGGAGAACAAATTGTGAGCTATGGAGAGTTTCCTGGGATTTATGAGTCTGTGTCTATCATTAAAAGGATTTCACCTGGTTTAAAATGCACATATCTACCTATCAAGATCCAAAACAGAGGGCACAAATGAACAGCACTACATGAAACTTTAATGTATATCGACTTTGTCTCTTTAAAGTATTTATGGTTGCTTCACTTGCATCATTTTTCATCGCATTTCACAGGTAATTAATTATATTTAGGGGTCCTTCCATCTTTCAGTGCCTTTCTATTTCACTCCCTCCTTCTGCCCCATCAGCTCTGCAGCAGCAAAGCCTAAGGCCAGTTGAAACCACATTTGGCAGAGATGTAAATGCTTCAAAGTGACAACGATCCTATAAGTTATGTGGGATTTTACAGCTGGCCAAAAGGATGTATTAATTAGCAACAAGCACTCTGGGGACCTGCTTTATACATCTACTAATATATCTGAAATCTGTGAGACAGGTCTGGCCAGAGAGCAGGTATTTCTTGTCAGGTAGTACAAAAGGAGTCTAGACAATCGGATCTCACGTAAACACCTTCACAGAAGTTATCTGAAGTTAAGTGGCTGAATCCTACCCATTGAACTTGAGTTATTTCCGGAGAAAAAAAACAGCAAGCAAAAGGTAGCACAAGTGTGTTATGTTTCATAAGGTTTAGGCCTGCTCTCTCCTCTTCTCACTGGCATACTGGCCTTTGCTGCTTCCAGTTCCAGAAGCCACTGGTACTTCACGGTGAGAAAAATCATCCCAGATATCCACTGACTGCATTGTCTAGATCTCCATTAACTGTGGTGGAAGCTGAGACAGGAACATTTATGTGACAATCTTAGACTGAACGTGCGCCTATGGCTCCACCCAGCTGCCTAAGAAGAGCCCTTTTTTGATGATGTTTCAGACATCCTAATGTATCTGAGATACCTGCAGTTGCTGTGCCAGTCTGATGTGATAAAGAAACCGCAAAGAACTGAGCCCTGCTCAAAGAGCAGCTGGAGGGAATCCCAGGAAACATTAAAAGGTATCAAAGGCTCATGTTTAAACAAATGACTCTGTGAAGAGCAGAAGGAAATCACTCATGAACAGATGCCTTCACGTGCTTTCCTTTCCCTTTCAGATTCTGTTTCATTCCTAACGCTTGTCAGCTGTCACCAAAATCATCTGGTGGTGAGCTCTTCTCCCTTACCGTTACTTTATTGTTCTCCTCAGCAGCAGCAGTGAATCTCCTGAGGACAACAAGAGTGCTATAGGTCTTTTTTTGCTCCATATATTGCACAATCTACCCATGACTTCAAGAAGAAGCCTCAAAAAAAGAAAGTGCATGTTTCCTTATCATATCAGAATACTCAGTAGAATGACAAATTCAAATGATTCATTCACAGCCTCCTCTAAACCTCTTCAATTCAGTTTTATACATCCAGTCAGGAAATTAAAAAAAAGTCTCTGTATTTGGATAAGCTGACCAGTCACACAGCTGTGGTGAGCATATGAAATCGGTTAGCATGAAACATTCATAATTTTCTGGATGGAGATTAAAAAAAAAAAAAAAAAAAAAAAAAAAAAAAAAAAAGGCTTTTTTGAGAAAAAAAAAAAAAAAAAAAAGAAGTGCTTTTATGAGCAGAAATAAAAGACAAAATTAATTAAATACATGGAACAAAGCAAAGTGGGGATTTTTTTCTGTGTCAAATGACAGAAACAAGAAACAGCTTTTGAAGTCAACATAACCATCTTTCTGCCTGGCATTGTAGAGCAACAGACCCATCGACATCTCGTGAAAAAGGCATTCTAGTGATAGACCTGCGTATGTCCAATCTCATTTCTTCTACGGAACAAGACTTTCCACAGCACTATCTTGGCAGAATAATCACCAAGTCTAGCAGGGTGGATGTCAAGAAGTTGCCCCTGAGAGCAGCTAGGAAAAAGTCTTCTGTGAAGTGGGAGTAAGGGATTGGGATTGGATTATCAACGCTATTATTGGAGAACTCAGCTGTCTGAGCCAACAGCTGATGCAATCCACTGGTGTCTGCTGCAACTATACACCTGAAAGTCAGTGAGGAATTGGCTCATAGGTTGGGTCCTCTGACTTGAGGCGTTTTCAGGAAGAATGAAGGTGACAGAAAAGAGTTTTTTAAGAACTGATAAAACGCCAGCTTTGCCACCTTCTGAGGCATCCAACTCTCCTTCATCAGGCTACGCAGAAGCTGAAAGGTCTTGTTTGACCACTGAAGGCTAGGACAGTTCTCCAGTATTAGCTTCCCAAATGCTCTTTACTTTTAGCTTTCAAATAGTTTGTTTCTCATCCAACCAAACAAAGATTTGGCCACAGCGGGCCATGTGTTTATAAGCTTCACGCTGGAACACCCAGGTTCAGCATTTCTGAAGTCAAACGTGAGTATGATGCAAAGACTCCATCTGGTCTCTACTGCAACAGTACAACGCTCCATGGTTCAGCCTGTGCCTGTGTCTTGAAATTGGCTTTTCGCTGGCTCCTGGTGCCAGAGCAAGGTTTTCATTCTGAATTTCAAACAATTTAATGACGCGTATCCTGGAGCCATCAGAAAATGAAATCTGTGCAGAATTCAAGCAGCAGCTGTGATCCTCTGGGATCAGTGAGCACAGGGTGAAGTCTGAGCATCTTTAGGTAACAGAATCAGCTTTGGGGCAATCTTCTAAAAGAGACCAAGTAATCTGGCACTCTTGAAGAGTGCATTTGGCACTCTCTAAGAAGCACCCTTAAAATGTTGTCTTCAGGGATTACTTCCCTTCAAAAAGTAGGTGCAGGCTATGAGAGTTTTATGCCCTATCCTAGTATTTCCTCACTAAGTGGGTATGGGAGTTTGACCAAACTGAGCCATGAGCCTAGAAATTACCAGTGGAGTCCCCCAAACAGTTTTGCACTTCAGTTTTTTAAGTAAAAGCACAACCAGCACCTCAACCTGTTCCGATTCATGCACAGGAGCACTATTCACTCTACAAGCCATCTTCTCCTTCAGGTTCATCGTCACACGACCACCACCTCCTGTTTAAAGAAGACTGCGATGGGCGTCTATTGAGAAAGGAGCCAATTTTACTGCTGATGGAGAAGCTGGCTATGTCTCTGGGCCTCAACCTACAGCCAGTATGGTACTTACTGGTTATGCCAACAAAGTCCTGCGAAAACAACCATAGCACGCTGTATTTGAGCCTCTCCTGTGGTAATACTCAAACGGGCCATCTGCAGCAGCACTTTACCAGATCTCTCGCCAAGTGTCTCCTTATGATGGGGCCAAACATTTTCGTGGCATAACACAAAAGTGCCATCTGCTCCCTGCACAGAGCCTGAGGAAAAAGGAGCACAATTTGATTAAGCGGGAGACAACCGATCCTACATCAAAACAACTGCAGAGCTTCACTGAGACTGACAAGTTTCAAGGGAATATGCACTAGAATAACAGACTGGGTTGGGGTTTTTTGACAGTTCCACTAGAACTCATCCACTTTGAATGTGAAACCAAAAAGAAATACTACTCCCCATCCAGTGGCCAGCCTCTAGGACACAGGTGCCAAAAATTATCCACACAAGGTTTTGTAATCCATTAGCACTTGACTGCTAATTGACATTCACCAGCTTCACCTAGCTCACTCAGAATGCTAGTTGTTCAAAGATTTTTGGGAGAGGAAACAAAGACCTGATGGACATTCTCTATCCACTTTTCTAATGTTGATGGAAAGATAGCATGGCCTAACAGGAAAAGCACCGGTCCATCAGTGAGCAGTTCTGTATGTGACTCTAGCTTAGGTTGACCAAGGAAGTTGGCTCCCGACCTCCGCTTTTCTGCTCTTCCCACTCCAACTCCTTGCCTACTTTCTTTGCACAAATGAAAACTACCTTCTAGACACGGAGGGCTCATCTTGTCTAATCCTGCTTAATATAGCAGTCTACAAGAGACGTGACTACTTTACACAGTTATCCCTGTTTAGTCATTTGGTCCAGCCAGGTGTAATGCACCTCATTTATTCTAGATGTAATAAGTTAAAATTACACACACACAGAAAAATAAAAGCAGAATGGGCTAAACTTCAAGTCTAGCCAGACTATTCAGACATTCCTCTGACCCAAATCACTATCAGAAATAGTAATTGATAAAAACAGAGCCTGCTCTGTCAGTGTAGGAAGGGGATTTCCAGAGATTTAGGATGTTTAAATCTCTTTTTTTAACTGGTTAAACTGTTTCATGATCACAGTTAAGATATTTCTCTAAATCCCCTGTTCTTCCTCCCCATAAAACCTTCTCCTCTTGATGTACATGCCTCAAACACACTACACAGAAAAAAAAAAAAATGAGGGATACCTTCTTCTTCAGCCAGCTGAGGGTATTTTTACTGGGAGGAAAGGATGTACCAGTCTATCAGGTGAGTGTCTTGTCTATCTGTACATCAGGATGACAGCCACTTTGTTATATTGATAGATTCCAACACAAGCTGGGAGTAAACTTACTTACCGATACGATTCATTACACTTTAACGTATGATGCTCTCTAGCTGCTGTCTAGAAACACTGCGTAAGTAGAAGTCCAGCATACTGATTTATTGGAGCTGGCAACTTGAGTCCAATGAAGAATCCAATGCAGGGAACTTTTTGCCAATACACAGTAACTTTGTTTACTCAATAGAGGATGTATCCATCTTTCAGCTGGCATTGATTGTTTCTACATTTTTTTTTCTACATGCCCAGGTTGTAAAGGGGAAAAAATAAATCCTGCCACAGAAAGTAATTTGTTTTGGCAGAGTAAAAAATGTTAAAACTCCACACAGATAAACCAAACAGGGTGAGGAAAAAGTAGGTGTCCTCTTCTGTAGCATAAGGATTTTAATTTGAAGCACAGCTGACAGAGTTGATTATTTCCCAGCTTACAACAGAACCATTCGTTCAGACATAAGCAAGATACTACCATTTTTCTACTCTGAAAAGCCTTGATTGTTGTAATGGAGGGTGATGTGCAGGGTGCACAGTTGAAGAGGGATCCACTTCCTTCAGCTTGAATCTTCATGAATGCCAGGGTCTAGGAAATGTACCCCACTGGAACATTAAAAAGCCTAACGGGGAATGGAAACAACCACCAGCTTTGGGCACACAAGCTGCCGAGTCAGTCGTGGAAGAAAATATAAGAAATCCATGAAAGATTTCATCTTTCAGACACCACTAGAGACAGCTAATACCCACTAGCCAGTTGGGGTAGGAGGAAGGGCTCAGGCATGAGGAACACCTAGTCCAGCTCTGGCCAGAGGGTTTATGTTCACACATGACAGCCAGGTAGATTGCAGGGAACTGTCAAAACCCTTTATCCATCTCTAGAAGTTTTGTTCAGGTCAAGACTGTCCATATTTCATGTTTTAAAACTTTTAATGACACATAAGAAATGCTTTATTAACCAGTTCTGCTATTCCTCTGCCATATACTCAAGGAAAAAATCGGTGATCTTTGGAAAGTAAACCAGAGACTGTCGCAAAACTTGAAACTTCAACAAAAAAAAGTACGAAAATGTTTGTGTGATAGCCTCCCACAAACATGTTTCCATTTTTCACTGAACTCTCCTGAATGACTGTAGCACTCTACATCTGAAGAGCCTGAAGTACTGCACAGCCAGCAAATAATACACCCAACAACGCAGTAGGTTTAATCAGGAGATGGGTGTTACCTGCACAAGAGCGGTATGAGTCTTTATATTCGGTGATGCTGGAAAGCTGAGTGGGGATTTTAGTTTCCAGAGGAAAAAAAGTAAATTGTTGCTGCCCAGATTTGCTGGAAATTAGGTCATTTGTTTGCTTATATCTGGGAATGGAAGGTTACATATGAAGGCTGAAGAATCATTCAGGTACCAATTGACTATGCAGAGCTGAAAAGAGAGTAAGACTTGACACATACTTTTAAAATCATTATTTTGGGCCAGAAATTTAAAATACATGCTTACTAATAAACCCAAGATTTTTGACATTTTATGCAAAATTTCTGAAAGAAAATATAGAAGATAGAAAATGTTCTGGGGAGGAGCCTCACTAACATGGATCTGAGGGTCCTGGTGGACAACAAGCTGCACAGGAGTCAGCAGTGCATCACTGCAGCAATGAAGGGAAATCATCCAAAGGGGCATTGTTAGCAGCGACGGAGAGGCCCTGGCTGCTCCTTTCTTCATCCAGCTGACTCTGCACCTGATTATGATTTTTGTTCTAGAGGAATGAGCCAGAATGTGCTGTCCCTTCGGAGAAAAAGCTTCAAGGTATCTTTTGAGATTATTTTTTTTCAGAGCAGCTTTGCCATTTATTCAACATTGCACACCCGGAGCTAGGCTCACGTAACTGAAGCCACTGACAGAGCATTTCTTTGTGCTTATCTGCTACCTCTGCAATCTGAAAAGTCTAAGATAAGTCTCTCTTGTTTGCTAGTTCACAAAACACCAAAAGGACAATTTTCTGTATCCAGTTCCTCAGGGAAGTTGGCTTTGAGCAGATTCACAGGGGCCAACAAGAGGGATTTTCAACATCCCTCACATGTTCTCACAGTGCTCCACAGGGGCTTTGAGCATTCCAGCTTTTACAAAAACCAAGAGAAAATGCAGAAAGGCAGAATGCAGAAGTTGTAATCAAAGGTACATAGAAGTCTGGGATATAGAAATTCATAGCAACAATGCATCATTTATACTGTGAGGCACAGTGTGATGTTAAGTAGATGTGTAAATTTGCTGGGTCAAGCTGGCTCATAGTCACACCCTGCCATGAAACACTGGGAGACGAGAGTTTAACTTTCTCTCTTCCCTTTGTTCCCAAGCAGATTGGGAACATGGAGAGGGTATCATCAGAAAAAAAAGAAAAAAAAAAAAAAAGTCACAAAAGAAACTGCAGCTACAAGCTGCCATTCTGCTGTCTATTGGAGCAGCAACATTCTGTGTAAGACTTCAGTCTTGGTGGCAGGTGGAAGATGAATGAATAAAGTCTTATGTATAGACCACTGTCAAATAAGGGAGTTTTCATTGGAAAACATCAGACTCCAATGGAGTGCCTCCTGGTAAATCAGATTAGGACAGCACTGGAAGCCTAGATAGAAGAGATTCTCCAGCTCCACATTTCACTCCACATGTATTTTGTTCATCTTTCTCTCTGCATGTGAAAAACCCTCTCCATGAACAAAGCAGAAAGAATCTCGTGGCATTCAACAAACCTTTAAAAACAGTAAATACTTGCTGCAAATTACACTTTCCACACCCCACCCCTCCTACACAGACAGCAGTGAACACTTAATGCCCCAGGAGTGCAAGGAGGCAATTCCTTGTAAATGTTAAGTGCTGCCTGTTGCTGCCTTTCAAATGTCATTTCAAACAGTTGTGATTGAACGAGCGAGGTCTGTTGCGTCCTTCCCCCACACACAGCTTTCCTACATCATTAAACATCACATCAAAATCATATCCACGCATAAACGTCCTGCATTTCTGACGGCAGTGTGAGGGTACTGAAGAGAATCCACTTACACATACAGGTAGAGGAGTGAGTCCACGTGTCTGGGCAAACTGCAGGGGCAGTTTCACCTTAATTTATTGTGTAGGAGATGGAACACCCCTGGGTTATTTTCTAAAACATATAATAAACTGTGCTTAGAAGCACCCATTTCCCCCCTGATTGTAAAGGCAGCATAAAGGTTGAGAGAGGTTCTCCTCCCCCTCTGCTCCGCCCTGGTGAGATCACACCTGGAATACTGCACCCAGTTTTGGGCTCCCCAATTCAAGAGGGACAGGGATCTATTGGAAAGAGTTCAATGGAGGCTACGAGGGTGATTAAGGGACTTGAACATCTCTCCTATGAAGAAAGACTAGGAGAACTGGGGCTGTCTAGTCTGGCGAAGAGAAGGCTGAGAGAGGATCTTGTTCATGTCTATAAATATCTACGGGGTGGGGGTCAAGTGGAAGAAGCCAATCTCTTTTCTGGGGTACCCAGAAATAGGACAAGAAATAACAGGTACAAGCTAGAACACAGAAGGTTCCACCTCAACAGGAGGAGAAACTTCTTTCCTGTGAGGGTGATGGAGCCTGGACCAGGCTGCCCAGAGAGGTGGTGGAGTCTCCTTCTCTGGAGACTTTCAAACTCTTCCTGGATCTGTTGCTGTGTGGCCTGCCCTGGGTGATCCTGCTCTGGCAGGGGGTTGGACTCAATGATCTCTTGAGATCCCTTCCAACCTCTACCATTCTATGATTCTATGATTCCATAAGCAACCAGGTCAAGGTTAGACATGTGCACTGTAAAGATGTATAACCTACCTTTAAAAAGTAAAGCCTATCTTTAAAATGCTAAAACTTTACTTTTTTCACAAAGATGGATCATTAATAATGCATTGACAGTACTGCCTTTTAATAAAAGTAATACATTAAAGGACATGTGTGCTGTAGGCAGATATTAAGGGGAATGGAAATGTGTAAGGCCATAATGAGGAGGTTTACCTTCCTAACAGCACGGAACAGCTCAGTAGCATCAAGTCATCAAACACCAGAAGGAGCACAGCCCTGCCTGAACTTCAGCAGGAACCCCTTTGCCTCTCTGCAAACGCAGCCCAATCCTGTGCTCTGAGCACTATTACAATTAGAAATGTTGCTTTTACGTAAATGTAACGCAGTCCAACTTCGGCTCTTCAGTACATCTAGGCCAATAGAAGTGTATCCTTAATAAACGCAGTAGAATTATCAGATATTTTTATTATGAGACTTCCAGGTGAAAGGCTTCTTATAAGCAGTAAAACTACTGGAGAATAATATAATAAAGAGTCTGTATTTTTGATAAAAAAACCTCTCTTGGTGACTTTTCAACCAACAGAAGAGAAGATTCTGATCAAGCACAGATACTTCTAGATAACTTATGTCTCTAGAAATTTCTAGTGAATGATGATTTTTTTTTTTTACTGTGCATCCTGAAGTATTATATATTTTCTCTGAGCACTTTCAAACAGCTGCTTCATTCAGCTCAAGAGATTTCTGCACATTAGTGAAGGATGAGTCTTGCACATTTTAAAATTGTTTGGGGAACATCCCTATATAAGCAGAAATTGCCATTCTGGGCAGACCAATGACCCGTGCAGTCTGGTACTTGTCTCACAAACCAGGTACAACAGAGAAAGGAATTTCTTATCACTCATTTGGATGTTTATTGTCAAGTGGTGCCTAGCAGCAATTTTCTCTTGTATTTAAAAATTCATACAACTGCATTCACTACATTCTGTGGCTGAAAGATTGCTGGTCTTCTTGTGAGAAATTCATCATAAAGCTAGAATTAAACAAATAGGAATGGAATAGCACAGCCCATTAAAATGGATTATTAAAATGGATTTAAATGAGTTTCATTTGCCAGTTCTTCAAACATTTTTAATTGGCATAGTTCTACAGTCAACTGAACTATGGTGATTTTTAGCAGCTGAGGGTCTAGGCACCATCTGAAGGAGAACATGGTATGTTCACAGGGCATAAATCCCATAGTAACAATAGAACCAGAGGGACTACTTAGGATGGGTAAGGAGGGCTACAGCAGAGTGTGATCACTCAATAGGAGATGCTGGGATGTGAATTGGATTTAGCTGTCAATATACAATTCAGTATTATGCTCAAAGCAATTAGAGTTAGAGGCAATGTGGTGGGGTCCCATAGCGTGTTACCTGACACGAAAGTCAACTGGCACTGTTGCATTAATACCACAGTGGAATCTAAAACATCCAAACAGTGTAAGTAGGTTGTGCATCAAGGCTGGAGGAAGATACAATGAATGTGCTCCTTGATCAGTGTCATCTATCACAACCTGCACCCTAAGATCTTCCCTAAGAAGTGATCCCGGCCTTGCCAGTTCCTCTAGAACTCTCCTAGGAGCCTCCTCCACATCCCAAAGATTGGTTTAAATAAAAGACTAAACTTTAAAATAAGAGCAACTCTCAAATGAAGCTGATACAATAAAGCCAGTGAAAGCAATAAACAATCTTAAACACCAAACCAAACTGTACCAAGAAACCCCAAACTCCTGTTGTGAAATGAACTCCTCTTCTTTACTCTAATTGCAGATCTCAGCAGGCACTGTGATATAACAGCCTGCGGGATACTTGTTAATAAACTCTGAAAGTCCCATCTTCATTTCTTTACCCATTAAATAGATGATCACAATTTGAAAGAAGGTGAACAATTTTCAACATAGAACAGTTCATTATTGATTTGTCCCATCCTGGGTAGATTCCTTCTGGGGTAGGGGCTAAGATGACCAACTTAACCGATTCTCATTTTGACCAGTGTTTGTCGTTCTCAGAAAGCTAATTCAAGCCACGAGTGGCATTTTAATTCCTCATGGATGACTGCAAGATTCCGATCAGAAAAGCGTGCAGTTGTGTTTAGTGAAAACCTCATTAAAAATTAATCCAGCAAAGACCAACCATAAACATTTACCACTGTCATACCATAAAAGTTAATGGCATCAGTAAACAGGACGCTGGAACAAGCCAGACTCCGTGAGTTATGGTGGTGAGGGAACAAATCCCAGGCTGGAGTAGCAGCTTGCAGTAGGTTGGCAGGACTTGCTTTGCATGTGGCATTCAGAAAGTGGGAATTGATCCCAGCGGGAAAGGCTGAAGTGGATTCTCTCTCTCAATTTGCTCAGGCAAATGACTGCTTGCTCCATCTGTTAGAGAATGGGTCCCTGCTGAGAGAGGATCTAGTGCAAGCATCGAGCTGGCCCTTGGGAGGAGTAGGAGACACAACCAAGTCAGC
Organism: Baryphthengus martii; assembly: GCA_013396935.1. Classification (NCBI taxonomy): domain Eukaryota; kingdom Metazoa; phylum Chordata; class Aves; order Coraciiformes; family Momotidae; genus Baryphthengus; species Baryphthengus martii. The sequence continues at coordinate 787,251 of VWZK01014235.1, read as the reverse complement.
AGAGCAGCTTTGCTATGGATTTACGATGGTTGGCACCAGCCACACCTGAAGAGGGAAAACTGATCCACCAGCTGCATTCAGGCAGCAGATAGGAAAAGGCACTTAACAAATATAAACTACAAAAGCTGCCCAAATAATATCTGATGGCAGGGGACTTCTTACTGAACAGCATCCCTTACTAAATTTCAGCTGAAATGTTTGTAGTCCCATTCATAAATAACTTTTGTCTTTCCTTTCTGTTCTCCACGTGCTATTTATTCTACGGTAACATTATATACACAATGGGACAAAAAGTCAGGTTTTCCCTTAGAAAACCAGCCTGAAGTGCAGGCAATGTCATTGAACATATTCAGACTTAAGAGATGAATGCCACTGCATTTACAATGTTTTATTAATCCAAAAAGAACTTTATAATCTTTTAATACAACAGTTATGATTTATTCAACTGTCGCATAAAAAAACAAAACCACGACAAAAAAATCAACAAAGCTGGGAGTGGTAAATATTTATCTAATCCATCAGAGTTTGAATAAAATGAGTATCGATTTATTATTTTTTTGTGAACATTTCAAAGCAATTCCTGACTCTTTCTCCTCCTCCTCCATGACATCAAGTACAGAGTTAATAATGGAGAAATATTTTTGACTAATTACTAATATGTTAAAATGTAACCCAAAAACCCTAAAATGCACAGGAAAGGTTCGAAAGGGCAGTAATTATTTCAGAGTGATACCCTTTAAAAAACACCCAACGACCCCCTGCTACATATGAGAAAAAGCAAAGCAGCACGAATTATATACACATGTAAATAAAGTTAATAGGCGACAACATTAATTAGTGGCATAAAACTTCTGCTCGCCATTCTGCAGATAGCAGGTATTCGTTTGTGAGGATTAATTTATATTTTAATTAGAAATTTACATATTTAGCAGCCTTGCCATCAACAATTAGCAACCCCAGTGCATTTAAGGATTTTCAATTTAGACTAAATATGCTGCCTTTCAAAGGGTCATTTTGGAGCAATCTGTCTTGTTTCAGAGGAATGAGGACCTACACGGTTCCTTCATTCCCACCAGTTACCTCTGGATAAAAGCTTCTAAGAAGTAGTTTGTAATACTTAAAACATGATTTGGCATCCTCTTCTAATTTAGGTCTCATAAAACATTTATCTTAAATATTAATTGGTAGGGAAGGTCTCTATGGAGGTTGAGGAAGATGAAATTATTTGAGATGTAAATTTGGAGGGATAATAAATCAGCCTTACGCGTGTTAGGGCAGTGGGAGAGTGACAGCAATGGTTGGTTCTATGTATAATTAAGTTTTAGGTAAGATGAGTGAATCAGAGGTTAAATAAATTTCAAATAATTCTATAATGTGCTGGCAGTATGTATAGTGTGAGATTTGATCTATATAGAAGCAATGAGAAGAGAAATCTGGTTTGGATGGCTTGCAGGATTTATTGCAGATGAACAGATGGAAAGATTCAGGCTCTGCTCTCCATGACATCAATGTGAAGGCAGAAGGATTGCACCCTGGGCACAGTGTAAGATTTCTCTTAACCCACTAAATGTTTTCACAACCTGGCCAAAAAACTGTGCTACCTTAGAGAGTGAGAGGATTTCACTTCAATAGTGTTTTGCTGTACAAGGCGGAAGAACTTTTCAATTCTGAGGAACCAGATTAAATTCAGTTCAGAACAACAGCAGCCGGGGGTATATTCCCAGCTGACTCCTGCTCATTCCTCACCCTGCAACAAAAGCTGGGCTTGAGGACAATACCTGGGAATTCCAGAGCAGAACTTCAGTCAAAGGCCTGTGCTGCACCTGAAACCTCATCCACACCTAGTGGGGTGAGGAAATGGAGTCCTTATCTGCAGCTTTCAGTTGCCATCATGCGACCAACATTGCAAACAAGATAAAGAAATGGGCTGACTAATATCCTATGATGACACCAAGTTTGGCTTGGATTGTTGTTTCTGACGAAGTATTTTTTCAACCAAGTAAAAATTTCCATCAGGACGTGGTTGTTTCCCTGAGTTTCTCAGACTACTGCCATGGGAATCATTGTGTGTCAGGAGCAGAGGACAGTGGTTCAGTCCCACCAGCAGCCCAGCTCCTGCATGGGGACATGCAGCTTGGCACAAAGGCATGGTCTTCACTCCAACCCACAGTGTCTTGTATGACCCAAGTCAGGATGAGCCCAGGTTATTGGAACTCTTTGATTCGGCTTCTCTAACTGGTTAAAAAAAAATGAGCTCTCACTAAAATTTCTAAAATATATTTCTTTGAAAATTAGTACTGAAAATTAATACTAATCTACCCTACAAGATTTCCCTGAGGCAGAAAGAATATAACCAGAAGCGCCCTTAGATGACAGGCTATCTAGTCCTGCCATCAGATATAATGCTGGTTATCTTTTTTTTTTCCCCATCCCCAGTTCTGCTTATTTGCTCTGTACAGCTCTGCCATACTAAGCAGGGCTTCCCAAATCTGTGTGCAGAGCTCAGTGCTACAGCTTAGAGAAATGACGGATAGAGGAGACCTCCAGAGATATTCTGTTCCACGACTGCTGATACCTCCCCCCTCCCTTGATATTTCCTTTCCCACTTCAGCAGCATCTTCACTTCTTAAAGGGGGAGCTGAGAGGTGTCTGTAACTAACAGCTGTAGCTGAAAACATCCTTCCTTGGAGAAAGTGGTTTTGCCAGCAATTAGATAGACAGCATTTTGCTGGCTCACTGCCTTGCCGTGAAGGATGGAGCCGTCTTCACCTAATATTACCTTTCTCAACGTTTCAAAATCTCCTAGATGGTACCTCCTAGGCCCTTCTCTGTTAATTAAAGGAACACTGGCCATCCTTCTACATTTAGGGAGGTTCATCTGAGAGATCAATATTTCACTGCACAGCAGGAAGGTATTAAAATAGAAGCTGTTAACTCTTGGTGGTTGGTGCACGGCCCTAACCTGCTCTCCAGCCACTACTGACATCTGTACCATTTCCCAAGAAATTTGATAAGCTGAGGCTAAAAATGGGCAGTGATGGGAGTCCAAATGTTGCTTCCACAAGTATTTTTTTTTTGCTATTCTTCCCAATAGTTGTTTTTTTTTTCCCCCCTAAAGACTAAATAGAATCTTTTTTGTCCTGGTCAGAGTGTAGAGAGTCATCCTCTCTTTCAGTCCTCTCTTTCATCATTGAACCAGTCTCATTATTCCAACTCATCCTCCTGAGTCGTGGTTTTCTTTACTCCCATTCATTTGGCTGCTTAGCCAAACATTTGTCTTCTCCCCTTTTTTCTGTGCTACAATAACAGCTTGAGGGCCCCGCCAAGACTAGGGACGTATTATGCTGGATGCTCTGTGTTTGCAATGACATACATAGCGGCACACACAGTGTGGGAAAGACCCCTGTCTCCAAGACTAGCATTGAATTCAGGAGGGATAAAAGGCCAACAGATGCTCAGGGAGAGATTAATGTCACCCAGAATCTGTGTCCCAGATGAAGAATGAACTCGGGTTTTGGGTCGCGTCGAAACCACACAAGGCGATGTTTCCATTCACAGCCATTAAGGGATTTAAAGAAAAGTGTCTGGCAGGCAGTGGCAAACAACCAAAGCAAAAAAGGGGCAGAGGGAAGAGCCCTGCAATGCAGATGAATCTCCCTTATATCAAATGTTTTATTTTCAAAGAGCTACAGAGGAAAAAATGCCATTAATATCCTGTGACTCTCTGCAGGTGCTTCACAAAAGCTGTCCTAGCCAGGACTGACTTGAAGCTTTGCAATTATTGATCATGAGTCTGTCATATTTTTTTTCCTTGGAACGTACCAGAATTAGATCTATGCAAATTATGCCTTGTAATTTTTCCCCACAGTTACAATAAAATCATTTCCCTGCCCCGAAAACTACCACTACCAACCTAGCTGCATTTTTTATTCAAGCAAATGGAAAATCTCCTAGACTCTGCCCCTTGTGCCACAAGCTCTTTTCAGAATATGATGATTTCCAGAAGCAAATAAAGATAAAAATTCCCAGACTGAAAACATTGCCATTAAAAACAAAACAAACCCAAAAAAAAACCGGAGATACAGATCCAAATGTACCTTTCGGCCTGCATATTAACTATCTCCTTTAGCACTGGGTATGTTAATAGAGTATTTTCACACTTTTCAAACAGAACAGCAAAATCTGCTTCATTTAAACCATCTTTCTACAAAGCAAAATGATTAGCCCATTCATTTGGTACATCTGTCAGGTACAGCAATTCTCTCCTAAATATCAGATGTAGTGGTGAGTTCTGGATGTTTAAGCAACGAGGCACATTTCGGTAGGCGACTGGTTCTCACACCCACCACGGTGACTTTTGATGGATTAGCATCACATGCCAACGATGGAGAGACACCAACCGCCTACGAGTGCTTGGCTTTCAATATCTGCCTCTCACTTGGTGAAGCTCTGTGCTTTTCATTAAGGAGGCAGATCCTGATGGGACTGGGTGGTGCTCACCTCCTTAGCTTCACTGTGAGTCAGTCTGGGGAAAGTTGACTTTTTGGTCATCAAACTTTTTAGGATGAAAATTACCCTGTAAGTTAGGGGAGAGCTGAGTTACTACTGTCCTAGGATGAAAAGTCATGCCTGGAGTGGTTCTTATCTCCAGTAGGGTGTTGGCAGAATTCTCACTCATTTCAGTGGCAGAGGCCACTTAGAAAAAAAAAAAAAAAAGGCACTGACCTGATCCAAGCCACAACCAACCATCAATAACCAGTGACTAATGCTTGGCAGCAGAAATTCCTCCAAGAAAGACGTGCCCTTGAGCCCTGGTAGCATAGTCAAGATAAAGATAATATCTTTAATCTTTCTCGGGATGAGATGAATCACTCCCCTCTTTTCTTTTTTTCACTAGTGATGTAGCTTGGATTCCCAGCTTGGAAAAGGAATTTGACATTTCGATTCACAAAATCATAAAATGGTTTGCTCTGGAAGAGGCTTTAAAGATTATTTAATTCCAAGTTTATTGAGGTTAAGTGTTATGAATCTCCACAGAGGTCTCTTCTGCTGCCTAAGTCAAGGTAGGAACTTTCATTTGCACCCTTATCCTGTGCTCTGGCTAAAGTGCATCTTTCTGAAAGTCTTCAGTTGTGAGCTTCATCTCACCTCATGGAAAGTGTCTGCCAAGAGTCACTCCCAAGTGCAGCAACAGGCTCTACAGCTTGTTCTCCTGGACTCACGGTTTCGCCGCCTGTGTTCAAGGCCAGCTCAGATGTGCACTGTTCTGCATCTTTGGATCACAGCTCTATAAAAAAGAGCTGTGAGATGCCTCCATGGGAGCAGCATTCCCTTGCTCGGAAGATGTATTGTTCTCAGCTGCTTCTTCTTGGTCCCTGCCTGATCTATGCCGTAAGTCTGCCCTGCCTGCCCATATCCTGTGCTCAACTTGACCCAATTCCCTAACTTGAATTCCTGGCATGACCTTGGACCTGTGTCATTTCTATGGACTTGTCTGGAGGTCACTACACACTTGGCTCACCCTGGTCACTGTTCCCAGACCTGCTCTTGCTGAGGTGCTGTGATACTGAGACCTTGTTGGTGAGGACACTGCCCCAGTTCACCTTCCTGACAGCCTTGTTCCCAGCTTGTCCACTCTCGCTCCTCAACAGACAGCTTCTCTCTTTATCTAAGTTAGCTGTGATGTCTCCAGCTGCAGTTCTTGGAGAGCTACATCCACGAGCTTCAACGTGTTTAACCAAACGCAGGCTAAATAAAGATCTTAAGCAATGGAGAGTTTTCAACCTAATGTTAGAATCTGGACTTATGTTTCCAAATCACTGTGTGAAATTTTTTGTTATAATGGGCTTTATTAACTTCTGTATTTTCTATACACATGAAACATACTGCAGTTCGGGGAACTGTCATGTATTTACTAATAACAAATACTAGCAATGCATTGAATTTCCTTTGGAAAATTTAGTATTTCGTTCACAAAACATGACATAACACCAAATTAATGAAATTGCACAATTCATATATCCAAATCAGAAGAGCAATATATGTCGAGTTTAAAGCCTGAAACAGGGCTCAGCTTTGAATTTGGTGGTGCAGACACTCTGTAAGTTGTTATCCATGGATTTTGGATACAGTTGGATAGATGATTGTTTACATGAAGAGTTTGCTAGCACTAGTTACTTCAAATGTTACCCATCGATCTCCTCCACTTAAGCAACCTTCTTCACCTGAACCTGTTCAAGGCCACATTGGATAGAGCTTTGGGCAACCTGATCTAGTGGAAGGTGTCCCTGGCCATAACAATGGGTTGGAACTAAATGATCTTTAAGGTCTGTTTCAACCCAAACCATTCCATTATTCTATGATAAATTATGTCAGTGCTCCCTATGGGAATTTTCCAAACAGAGCAACTCAAGAAAGGTCTGACATACAGGATATAGGAGTGGAAGCTAGGAGAGGTATCAGGGAAAAATCTTGGTTCCACTGAATTCTGGAAAATTACAATTTTTTTTTCATTGAGAACATACTTTCACTTCTAGATACTCTCTGTAGAGCTGCTGACTCATCGTGTGACTTTGGACTAATCCCCGACCTCTCCAAGTCTCACATCCCATACCTGTAAAAGGCTTTCAGTTAAACATTTCCATCAGATTTACACAGGATTTAGCTTAACCTCACAAAGTACCATTGTACAGTTGTTTCTCTCATGTTCTCCTATTTTCTGGCATACATTTCCATCCAACTTCCCACAAAACTCTTGCCTCTGGCCTGTATTTTGTATGCAGCTGTGTGGTGACTCACAGTCTTCACCTAACACAATGAAATTCTCCGCGCTTACTTCCAGATGTTGTCTCCATTGTCCATTCACTTTACTGCACATCCTATCACCCATAGTATTATCCAATTCACAACATTTCTCTCCACAGTCTGCTGCTGGGAGGTTTACTTGAAGATTTCAATTGGACAATAAAGAAAATCAATCAGAAAGGAAGCCAGCTTGTCAGACAGGAGCATGTGAACAGCAGCTGTGGGAGAGCTTTGAATTTTTGTACTGCTGAGCCGAAATTATTGGGGTTGACACGGAAAAAGAACTTCACAGTGAAAAAAAAAGCAGCCAGCTATCCCATTCTCAAAAGAACTTGGTTTTGTCATTATACATAACTGGTTTTGTCATGTACAATTAGTGCTTTGAATGGGACACTTCTGGCAATGTCATAAAACACTTCTTCTGGCATCTGACTTGCTGTATGTCAAAGTGTGCTTAATGCATTTGCTTGCACTTTTGGAGAAGGTCTTTCCCCTCTTTTATGCTATACTGCCTGGAAAGAGAGTATGTGTGCTGCTAGCACAGTTTGACTTTCCCATTGCTGCTACTGGCCGGCCACATTAAGAACCACCACGCAGAGCATCATATAAGCATTTCTGGCTCAGCAAGGTGAGACACACTGTGATTGTAAGAAGTTCAGAAGGGTCAAACTCCTACAATTCTTCCAGATGCTGTCACAGATGGAGCCATGCACTTCACTTGTAAGAGAGACGCAACAATACATTTTATTGATATAAAGTAGTGAGTTAACAAAGTTAATGATAATGATTTATTCAAATAATTTATTCAAAGTTCAATGATAAGTGCAACAGTGATTTAAGAAGATTCGATGGCAAGGTGCACTTGATTATTTACTGCATAGAGGACAGTGTCAGACAAAACTGTCAGGGAGACCCTCCCGTTGAGCCATGAGGTTCAGAACGGATCCCCTTGATTTCTAAACTCCTTCTCAGAGAGGAGTCTAGGTGCTGCTGGATCCACTTCTAGACCCAGATTTAGTCATCGGTTTATGCCGAAAGGACTAACAATTACTAAAGCTGGAACTTGGGTGAGGGAAATATCCAAGCATCCCATTCCTTGTCGTCCTTTCTTTGGCCTATTACTGCTCTTAGGGTGTAGCCTGAATACAGCCACATGCCTCTTCTTCCCCATTTTTATGCAGTCCCACTGAATTTATGAGTTATCAGGGTGGGATAGATGAAATTAGTGATGCCTGTATGTGAGCTTGTTGTCTGAGCATCCCTTGTAGACGATGCAGAGAGATAGCTCTCTAGAGTGCCAGTCACCTCATCCTAAGGCAGCTATCTAACCTAATTCAGATGAATTTCCGTCTAGACATGCTTGTTTATCCTCACAAAGTCAAAAGAGATGAGCTGGTTGAAGAAGTGTACATCATAAACATCTAAAAAGACAGAAAACACACCTAAACCTACACCACATACTAACTCACAGCCCTGGAGAGTATGGAAGGTACAGCAAGAGGATAAAAAACTGTGCTAGCACCAGTACTATTCTTTTACTGGAGGTAAACACCACGTAGGGTGGGCTGTCAGAAAATGGCACTTGTTCTCATCTCAACCAGCAGGGTTCCCAGTCCAACACACCAGGGACTGTCAATGGCAAGTCTGATAGAGACTGACGAAAGCATGGACACATTTTTGATGAAGTTTGTGCCAGGCAACTACAGAGCCTGTCTTCCTGCTCGTCTCAGACCTACACAGCTTCTTTGTGCCAGCCCAACGGGTGTCAATGAGATCACGCTGATTTCTGTCTCACTTTTTTTGTTTGGTTGGTTTTTTTGCACTTGCCTGGACTTTTTTTCTCAGAGCAGATCTTCTTTCACACACGAAAAAGGGTTCTCAACTATAAAGTATTTCACATCAGTTATGGAGCTTCATTATGTGTGAATATTTTCTTCCATCCTCCCATTTGTCCTACTCAATGACAAGCTTTCAAAGTACATCCAAGGGCTGAATTCCAATGTTTGAGTTTTGGAAAGGTGTCTATTGCAGATGCTGCTTATTAAGTAGTTTACCAAGTCATTACCCCTTAGGATGCAGCGTCTTGCTTACACTGGAATAGCTAGGGAGTAGAAGAGATCTCTGGGAATTTGGTTAATTAATCCAACTGCAAACAGTAATTAGACTTTATCGCAATCAACTAATTAATTCTTCCAACTCAGTAGTTAATGTAATGAGCAAAAGAAACACAACCAGCTCTTGCAAGACATGAACCTCAGCTCAGAAAATAAAGGAGCAAAGGCCATTTAAACCAATTAAGGGAGAGTACATAGATGAAGTTACTCAGAGGGGAGGGGGTTGTGGGATACACGACACAGTTAAGCTGGTATTTTTACTTTGCAGAATTGCTTTGGGACTGATTTCTAATCAATCTCAAATGTCTTCCACACTTTCCCAGTTACGTGCTCAGCCTGGCCTGTCCCCTCTTCCTCAACTCCTCTTGAGTAACTATCTTAGAAACTGTTGTTTTAACTCTCAAACTAATTACACTAACCCAGCCCTGAGGAAGAGGAAGATGTTACACCATGGATACATCACTGCCTCCTCCTTGCATAAGGGCTCTACTTTTCTGTCAATAGGAGCACAGTGTTTTACTGATACATTTACCAACCTGCTGTCATGTTGGTCAACTCCAGTGCTGGTGCAGGAAAAAATGACATCAGCATCATGCTCCAACAAGGTTCACTGAGACCAGGCTGTGTAGAGCCATACAATTCTTAGGAACATAAAGTTGCTTCATTAGGGCTAGTTCATGCATTTTTCCAGTGTGGACATGTATAAAAACAGTGGATGTATTTAATCATGTCAACACAGGAGGTGACATACACCAAGCAAAAGAACCACAGCAGCTGTGGATGTATCAGCATTGGTAGATTGATAAAACCAGTGCCACGATTCGCAGCGCCCATGGCACCTATCCAAATGTAATTGTATTGGCCCTCTGTAGGTAAGGCAACTTTCTCTTCTCTGCAGATTCGGGAAGTATCAGAACGGTTTAGATTAGGACAGGAAAAATCGCTGACGGTAAACAGACAAGCAAGACTTTTGACACTGTCTCTCATAAAATCTTCACAGACGAAGTGATGAAGTAGAGACTAAAAAAGTGGACACCGAGGTGGACTGAAAAACAGCTAGACTGTTGGGCACAAAGGATTGTAATCAACGCCATGAAGTCCATCTGGAAGCCATTCACCAACACTGGACACCAGGAATCAATATTGGGGACAATACACTTTAATATCTTCATGAATGACATAGGTGCCATGGCAGTGGACCCACAGCAAGTTTGTAGATGATACAGAACTGGAAGGAGAGGTTGTTATACCCGTTGGACATGCTCCCATTTAGAGGAGGAATGGATGAACAGAAGTCTAAGGAATTTTTTGCATCTGAGAGGAATAACCCCATGCACTTGTACAGTCTGGTGTCTTACCTCTGGAAAGCAGCTCTGTGGGGAATGACCTGGGGATCCTGGTGGACAAGTTGACCACGATCATGACATCAAGGTGGCCTTGCAGCAAAGGTCAATAGCATCCTGGCCTATGTTAGAAAGACCATTGCCAGCAGTTCAAGGGAAGTGATCCTGCCCCTTTACAGATTCTTTGACCTAAGAAAAAGCAGAGGGGAAGAGGTTAATAGGACTACAAACACTACCCTTCCTGTCAGCATTATCCAGTGTGACAACACAGCCTCCAGTTCATGTCACAGACTCTACAAATTCTACAGTCCAGGTCAGGACTGTGGGATCCAAGGGGCATTGCTGATGCAGTCGCCACGAGAACTATTTGAGGGTAAGCCAGTTCCAAAGCTTTCTTGATAAAAGTGATCTTCTAGGCCTATACCACTAAAGGAAAAGATAACATTTCATAGCTCTTTGAGTCAAAACTTTGCATTCTGCACTCAGGGCAGGTGAGGCTCATACATTCAGCCAATAACAGTGCTCAGCTAGCGAGAAATAACTCGTGAAGCTCAGGTAACTCACCTCCTTGTACATGTCCACATATTGCCCAGCTACCTCCACTCTAATAAGGTTTTACCCTGGGTAGTCACACAACTGTTATTAAAAAGCATTTTACCTTTATCAGACAGAAAATCTATTAAAGTGTCTCTCTACAGCACTCATTTACCCACTGTGTCCTTGTACACCCTTTAATTAGCTCCGTGAATTTCTGAGCAGCATCAAATCCTACCCACTCATCACTCCCCTTTAGCAAGTTCTTGTTCTCCCCGAGATCTGTCCCAACCTCCTGGTCACCACTTGGTGTCTGCATGTCTTCAACTGTGTGATGAGATTTCCTAACCTCTTGCACCACGTATTCCACTGTTTTTTGCCAGGAGTAGGTTCAGTAACAGCCCAAAGGAAAGAGCAGGCTCTTCTTGTTCTGGGCAGCCCATCTGACAGCCTCATTCCAAGCAACACAACAAGCTCAGACATATAGAGCTGACATTTCCAACCACAATGCACTAAAAGAAATCCTTCCTGCTACCTCCGTCTCCCCAAACAATTATCTCACATCTCCCTTGCCTCTGACATCTCTGACACATTTTTGCTGTAGACATTTCTGGTGTTACTGCCTTCAAGGTCATCACCATGTGAAAAATCCAAAGGGTCATTACGTGTTGGTGAAGCCAGCAGATAATGGCCTGTGCCCTGAAGTTATTAAGTCACCAGCTGTAAGGGACTAGAAATATGTCAAAACATTGTTGGTGTATGAAACAGAGCTATGCCTCAACATTTTTGGAAGAACAGTTTAACCATCGAGAGACATGTCCCAACATTTTTAGAACAGTTTAACCACTGAAACCTCACCATAAAGGCAACTGAGGAAGATCTACCCATCAGGAACATACATGCATCCTGTTGACTCGGACCATATAGCCCAAGTCCTCCATGCATGGGCCCGGGCCCAGGATCAACTGAAGGGTATAGGCGGCTCGGACCTCCTCTGACCCTCTAGTGACGTCACTGGGTATGTGCCTCACCGCCGAGCGGGAGGCCTGGGTACGCAAAAGCAGTTCCAAGAACTTACTGACTGTGCAATAGGACAATGATATAAAAGGCAAGACCAACAAAGACCAAATGGAACGTTCTCCCACCGGACTTGAAGACACACTGGCTTGACAGGACGCCGCAGATTCGTGGTGGTACTATTGCAACTTTCTCACTCTCTCTCTTTCTCACTCTTTCCTCTCTTTCTCTCTCTTTTCTTCACGTACTTGTTGTGGGCCAAATAAAGTGACTTGGCGCTTGACTGTTTTGAGTCTTAATTCTGTTCCTGAGAATGCACGAAACCTGGTCACAATAAAATATCTAATTGGAACTCACTCAGGAGTTAAGCCCAGCTGCCCTCAGCCACCCAGAATTCTCTGAGGTCGGTTGGAAAGCAAGGGGGTTTAACTTCTGCCAAAACATTCGACTCAACAGAGGATTGTGACACAAGCAGAGATGACACCCAGCTGCACTCCATTCCTCACAACTAGATGCTACCGCTCCTCAGCTGAGCAGCACCATCAGGCCATGGATGCAACAGTCCAAGCCAGGTTTATTGTGCCACTGCATCTTTGCGAACACTTTAGTCAAGCAAATCAGGCTGTCAGCCCAGAGATCCAAGTCTACATATCTGCAGCCCTCTGCTTTCTCCCATCTTGCAAGTGTGATATTCCCTGGCAGCAGGTGGCTGCATCTCACATCACTGCAGCAAGATTTATCTCAACTTGTCTGTCACAGTCTTAAATCATCTGGCAGCTGTGTAGGTGGCTAAAGGAACAGAAGCACAAAAGCAAAAAAGAAATAGCTTCCTATAGTACTTAACTATTTTCCATTTGAGAATGAGAAGAGAGAATGGCTCAATTTTGCTTTCCCTCTGAGAAAGGGCTGTAAGTCAGCTGGTGATGCTGTGTAGGAGAAAATAAAAGTGTTACCTCAAACAGCAACACTGCTGTGAATAGTCAGTAACTAATGGCACTATTCAGTGGGCGCTGTGCGAGTCTGTGCAAGGCAGGGAGCAGACAGAGGATGTTATAAGGGATACGTAATCATGCATGATGTTTATAGATGAGGGACATTTAGACAGATACAGTGGTGATGGATGAATTGCCAAGGAAGAGAGAGAGGGTGAAAGAGTGATGTGCATTGCAAAACAGCAAACAGAAGCAGATAACTGTTTGCTGAAGACACCAAGCTGTCTGGTGTGGTCAACGTGTTGGAGGGATGCCACCCAGAGACACCTGGACCAACTTGAGAGGTGGGCCTGTGCTCTACCCTCATGAAGTTCAACAAGGCCAAGCGTAAGGTCCTGCACGTGGGTCAGGGCAATTCCAAGCACAAATATAGGCTGGGACAGAGAATGGATTGAAAGCAGCCCTGAGGACTTTGAGGTGTTGGCTGACAAGAAAATCAACATGACCTGGCAATGTGTGTTTGCAGCCCAGGAAAACAACTATATTCTGGGTAGCATTCAAAGAAGGGTGACCGGCATGTCAGGGAAGGTGATTCTCCCTCTCCGCTCCAACACTTGTGAGACCCCGCCTGAAATACTTCATTCAGCTCTGGAGCTCCCAACACTAAAAGGACATGGACCTGTCGGAGCAGGTCCAGAGGAGGGCTATGAACATGATCCAAGAGGTGGAGCATCTCTCCTATGAAAACAGGGTGAGAGAGTCGGGACTGTTCAGGGTGAGTGACTCATCAGGGAAAGTAGTGATAGAACAGTAATGGTTTTAAACTGAAAGAGGGTAGATGTAGATTAGATATTAGGAAGAAATTCTTTACTGTGAGGGTGGTGAGACACTGGAACAGGCTGCCCAGAAAAGCTGTGGATGCTTCACCCCTGGAAGTGTTCAAGACCAGGTAGCCAGGGCTTTGAGCAACCTGGTCTACTCGAAGGTGTCCCTGACCAAGGCAAGGGGGTTTGGAACTAGATAATCTTTCAGGTTCCTTCCAGTCCAAATTATTCTATGATTTTAACAAAATCATGACATTTGGGCACCAAGTAACCATTAATGGGTAGAAAGGAAGGTGGTAAGAAGAGGGTTACTTGTAGCCTTCTCTATTTGTCTGTCTAGGCATTGACAGTGATAATTCAGCACTGAAATACCAAAAATTAGGTCTGGCAGGACATAATTTAATCACGTAGCAGTCTAATTCCCAGTCCCTAGGTCATTCTTTCCCCATGTTTATCTAGCCTATATATAAAGTCTTCTGAGATATAGCCCCCAGTTAACTCAGGCAATTTATTCCAGCATTTCTTAGCAGCGCCAGAATCTTCTTTCCCAGTGTCTAATCCAAAACTCCCTTTTTGCAGTAACACTTATTTCATGATCTGCTCCTGAGGAACAAGGAGAACAGATTATTCCCTCCCTTCTTTCAATTTTTGCACTGTAGTACTGTTATCATATCTTTCCTACGTTAGATGATACCTCTTCTCTCAGTTTTTCATCCTAAATGATGGCAATGTTTAGCATCATGGTAACTGACCCCATCCTTCCCAGTCATACCAGTCTTAGATGCCCTGAAGTTTCTAAAATGCCACTCAATTCCTCTATCCAAGCAACTCAACTGCACCCACAATTTGAGATTCTAACACCTGAGGTGTTACAGGTGTTAGTGTATCAGTATTGCAACGTGTACTAGGCATCCAGACACCCCTTATAGCTTCTGAAAATCTAGTCGATACTCTCAGAAGAGGCTGGAGATGGATTCAGCTGCCTACATGGAGGCATTGAGATGCCCTGGGGTATCTTCAAAAAGGATACTGAGGTGCTGGAGCAGGTCCAGAGGAGAGCAACAAGGCTGGTGAAGGGACTGGAGGGAAAGTCTTCTGAGGAGAGGCTGAGGGAGCTGGGGTTGTTCAGCCTGGAGGAGACTCAGAGGAGACATCATCACTCTCTACAACTACCTGAAAGGAGGCTGTAGACAGGTGGGGGTCGGGCTCTTCTCCCAGGCAATTAGTGACAGGACAAGAGGGCACGGCCTGAAGCTGCGCCAGAGGAGGTTTAGGTTGGATCTTAGGAAGCACTTCCTCACGGAAAGGGTCATTAGGCGCTGGAATGGACTGCCCAGGGAGGTGGTGGAGTCGCCATCCCTGAAGGTGTTTAAGGAAAGATTGGATGTGGCACTTAGTGCCATGGTCTAGCTGGGTGTTGTGGTGTTGGGGTCATAGGCTGGACTTGATCTCAGAGGGCTATTCCAGCCTCAACGATTCTATGATTCCATGATCTTGTTCATCCTCTAGCTGCCACTCAAAGGTGAGTGTTCCATTAATCCCATGTTGTTTCTATCAGCCCCACACAGAGCTACGGAATAACTTAGGGCTAACAGTGCTAGAAATCCCCATGTAGACACACAAATACAGCTAAAACAAAATACACGCTGATCTTCATATTACAGACCTAAATGAAATCATGATTTTTTTTTTTCCCCAGATACGTTATTCCTTAGTTCACTGTTACATGTTTTTTATGTTCTCCTTTTGAAGGACAGGAGCTGTTTGCCATAGCCAGCAAGAAGGGACACGTGACTTTTCTAAGGCCAGGCAAGAAATTTCTACAGAGCAGAGAACCAAATGAGGGTCCTTGTAGGACAACACCATAATCATCAGACCAGCTTCCTCCACAGCTCTCTGTACACAAAAATTGCTCCTTTCTCCTTGTAATGCCCATGCTGCACAATCCTTTTGCACTGGGATGTCATGAAACGATGGTTACCGTACATATTTGAGGCTCCTAACACAACAGGGTTAAATTCAGTAGATATCACATCCAGAGAGCAAACACCTGGCACAAAAAATCTCACTTCTAGGCAAGCCCATTTGTTGCTCTGCATCGAAGCAGAGCCTTCAGTTTGTGTTTTGGCTTCCAATCCCCCTCCCTCTCGACTTTCTCCTTCATTTTAGTATTTTATTCTTTCTTGGACAAATCAGGAAACTTTCCCATTGCATTGCACTGAGCCCTTATCAAGGGGCTTTATAAATAATAATAATGACCATGCAAGAGATGCAATTCAGTTAAGAGTATAATGACTACAGGGATTAGAACTGCTGTATATTTTTTACGGGCGTACTATGTCGTTTTCGTTCTGTTGCTGTAATGAAAATAACAAATTAACAGAAGCATTATGCAAATTATACATTAAAAATGTCATGTTTATTAGCCTAGCTTAGCAAAAGAGAAGCTACAGCAACAGCACTGTTAACAGTTTAATAACCACGGTTTTCAAACAGAGAAGAAACTGAATTCCGCAGGGTTTGGCTTAGCTTTAGGGCAATTTCCAGTGACTTCAGTAGCAATGTTTGCATGCTCAGAGCAAAATGTATGCTTAAATACATTTCTGGAGCACAGGATGTTAGAATCAGTTTCAGTTCAAGGATATTTCTTTATCTCAATAATGTATCTTCAGGATTCCTCACAAAACACGCTACTCTTTGCTCCTGCAAAATAGTTGTGTGCAGGTTGTACCCAGAGTTCCTTAGTCTTGTTCATTTAGAAACAGCTACAAATATCTATCAAAGCATCAACTTTATTATGTTTTCTGCAGAAAATAGTTCTGCTCTGATCTCTTTGACATTAAGGGACACGGAGAATTTCTTTTCCAGTGTACACTGAACTTAATTTTGCTCCTAACCAGGAGGCAGTTTATTGAAAATCCAGCAGTGATTGTTTTCCAACAACCTTCAGTGATGAACACTTAGTCCTAAGAATTTCTTTGTCTTTGTATAAAGAACTTGTTATTCACAGGAGAAGAAAAGGATTAACAATAATCAGGAGATTCACACTTTGCTTTTGTTTATTAAATGCCAACTCAGTAATATAATGCAGCTATGAGATTTCCATAATATACCACGTTATTGAAATTCATCAGACTTAATGTAAAGGCAAAGGAAATTCATTTTCCTTATCAGATTCAGATTGAAAAAACAATAGTGCTAAGAGCTGTATGTTTGGCAAGAGAAACAGTCTTTTCATTTTGGATTTTCAATCAAGAGGGGACACATGTAGGGAAACCACAGGCCTAGAGCGGATAAAAGAGACAGTGTCTTGTCCCAGCTGGGACAGAGGGACAAGTCAGGATGAGTACCCACATTTCAAGGCTTTCACATCCCTACCTCACTGCCTGATTCACATCACCTTTCTATGCTCGTGGCCATGTAAATGCCGTATCTGTTTGAGTCTCCATTTGGCATCACCGTGGACCTACAAGCTCTCTGCACATCCCCAAGGAGAGCAGATGCTCTGAGATCAAGGACCAGTTAAAAAACGAATAATAAATATAATTTAAAAGAACAGGAAATAGCCAACAGACAAGTTCAAGCAGAAGCCAAACTAATCACAAGTTGAAAGAAATATGTTTCTTTCACAGTTACTGTATTGGGATAAATATGTGAAGTCATTTTCACAGGAGTTTAAAACCCAATAACAATAAATGTGAAGCTCACAGAAACTTGAGATTTCCATTCTGCGGAAATTATGACATCTTCAGAATAGATCTGTTATACTGAAATGAAACAAAGCCAATTCTTGACATTCCCCACAAAATTTAATTGCCTGAAACATTCCTTAATTGTTCCAGCTCAATCAAGGCATTCCACTTTGCTTTGATGCATTGGAATATTTCTAGCTCATTTCATTACTGAAATTCAACCCAGAGAGAGAGAGAAAACCACTCTTTTAAAATTAGGATTTCGTTATACTTCTTAAATTAAAATGTAAAATCAAATGAACATACATTGGTATTCTACATAGGCAATTGGCATCCTAAGTGTACTGGTAATTAGAAGTTAGGCTGGTTATCGACGGCAATTTGAACTCTCAGTGACCATTCGTCCCCAGCTTCCTAACTGGTAATTGCAGAACAGAGCACTAGTTATTTATCAGAAATCTATGTAGCCAGTCTATATTGATGATTAATTCCAGTTCACATAATATAGTCAGGAGACCACATTCAGGTCAGGAACCCAAGTCCCACGTAGGGCTCAGGCTGCTCTGGAAATGGTTGCATGCAACAGAACTCCACTGAAGCCACCAACTAACAAAAGGAATCATACAGGCCTGGTTAAGACAACTGAAATCAGGAATAATAATGCACAAGGTCTTCTGAAATGAGAAACAAAGTCGTTGCATTAATTCTAGGATGCTAAATTTTTCCTGCATTAATAATGACATTTTCTCAAAACCATCACTTTTTAAAAAATGCTGAGATTTTACAGCAAAAGATGCATTTCGAAGAATATTCGGTATGTGAATTTTAAAGGCTTTTGTTGCCCAAGTGTGGGATTCAGCTCCATATTTCAGCTCTTAAATGATACCACATACATAGTGTTGTCTACCACACGTGCACCGGTGGTGAACATCAAAGGGGCCAAGCAAGCAATTCAGTACTTCCTGAAACACATGAGTAAACTACCTAAACAAACTACTAGGTAAGAGTAAACTACCTGAATATAAACTACCAGATAAGTGTAAACTACCTAAACATAAACTACTAGGGAAGAGTAAACTAACCAAATATAAACTACCAGATAAGAGTAAACTACCTAAACATAAGCTACTAGATAAGAGTAAATTACCTAAACATAAACTACCAGGTAAGAGTAAACTATCTAAACATAAGCTACTAGGTAAAAGTAAACTATCTATACATAAACTACTAGGTAAGAGTAAACTACCTAAACACAAACTACCAGGTAAGAGTAAACTACCTAAACACAAACTACTAGATAAGAGTAAACTACCTAAACCTAAGTGTTTACTGCCAAGTAGCCAAGGTATCCTCCTTCTGACTTGGGAAGCCTCTCTGGCTTTGACCATTCAGCTACTCCACCTCTGCTGCCATCAAGTCAGTGCTAATGACACAGAGTTGGACAATTCAAAGCCTTGTCACATCCCTCAGGAGCTGGGTTGCAGAAGATGGGGTACACTACAGTCAATATACTTGCCAGGTAACTAGAACAGGGGTTGTCCCTTTCTTCAGCATCTTTCAAAGTATACAACCAGAAGTATACACTGAGTCCCCCGTCAATGCCCCTCAATCCCATATGGACATTAGCTTTGAAACTCCAACCTCACACACATCTCTAAAGAGAATACTCCTCACGAGTATTTCTGCAAGCCAGGAGCAATAAATGGGGTAGAAGTTCTACCAGTTATTGTTGGTCAAAAGCTCAAGATGATTTAACAGCATCGGACTACTGCAGAAAAAAAAAAGAAAAAAAAAAGAAAAAAAAAGAGTAGGAAGAAAGAGAAGAAAAGAAAAGAAGACAT
Source organism: Baryphthengus martii (assembly GCA_013396935.1). NCBI lineage: Eukaryota > Metazoa > Chordata > Aves > Coraciiformes > Momotidae > Baryphthengus > Baryphthengus martii. Next base: position 768,150 of record VWZK01014235.1, on the reverse strand, counting down.
TATATTTCTGCTCTAGCAATGCTGATCAGTGGTTTGGCACACGGGGAAGGAAAACAGGAACTGACTTTCTTTGCTGGATAAGGAGAAATGAAGGAGAGACCCTGACTGAGGTGGAAAACACGGTTTAGAACTGAAATAAGGGAATTTCGGCTTGTCACTGGGGAAAAATAAACAAAACAAAAAACCACCAACAACCTAACCAAACCCCTCCAAAAAGCCACCTTGCTAATAGGTGAATAAAGAAGGTCTCGGATAGATAGCATAGAGATGGGACATTGTCCATGCATGTCCAAAAACACTGCATGTTCTCTAAAACAGTCCAAACATTCATCATGGAGTAACACAGAATAGTCGATCTTATGCATTTTCTCAGTCCCTTCCAGCTCTGTTTTCTCTGATTGTCGGAAAGACATGAGAAAGGAAAGACAGACATGAGAAAGGAAAGACAGACATGAGAAAGGAAAGACATGACTAAGTAGCCAGACCGCACTAGTTTTACAGCGCCTACTTTTCATTAAGAAGCAACCAGGTGAAGATCTTTCTTAGCAAGGTTCCCATCCAGAGAACCGTGTTCCCTTGGGTACTTCAATTCCTGAGGTGGTTTACTATGTTCCTGGGATTGTTAACACAGCACCCTGGGGGTAACATGTGAAGAGCAAATAATTCCTGCCGCCCCGCCG
>VWZK01014235.1:673815-767460 GCA_013396935.1 Baryphthengus martii | reverse complement strand
AAAAATCCCCCCCCCCCCCCCCCCCCATTTCTGCTATCGAGATCTCCCACAAAGCTTTGTTCGATGCTTCTGATCCCTGGCAAGGGAAGAAGAAAGGAATCCAGTCCTGATGAGTATCAGCTTGCCAACTTCCTTGCTGAACCAATGCATTATTCATGCCTTTGTGAGAGAGAGCAGTGAGTCTCATGTGCAGAAATGAGCTCGGAGAACTGTCAGGTTATTGCTGGGGACCGAGACCTGCTCTGCTGTGGCTGCACAGCTCTTTGTGCTGGTTGCTGGTGCTGTGCCAATAATCCCATGTAAAAGGCAATCCCACCCCGTAAAAGACTGTTAGTGCCTTTTGTTTGCATTGCATTTTGGTTTGCAGATCCTGTCATCGCTTCACATTTGTGGTATTTACCCACTGCTATTGGAAAATCCTAATGAGCTGAGAAAATGTGAGCCCATCTCACTGCAAAAACTCCTGGTAAAGCAATTATTTCACATTGTCCCTTATGCTGTTAGCAACAAAAAAGGCCGAGTCACGATGGGCTGCAAGTCTTTTTTTTAACTGGCAGTGAAAATAAAGACATATATTTGGTATTGTGATATATCGACACCAAGAAACTGTGGATCCCACAAGAACAGAATCATCAGATCACAGACACTCAAAGAGACTGAAAAACTCATCTCACCCTGATATTGCCACAGTGCAGGAGTTAAGGGAGAATTCTTTTAAACTGTTTTAACAAAACAACGAGTGTTTTTTTTTTTAAAAGAATAACAAAACCCTGCAGTTAAGCACCAGAAACACGTAGAGGATGGACCCTCTTCAAATTGCTGAGGACAGTTATCTTGAGGAGAGTATTCTGCAGCTTTAACCATCAAGGTTTGGTGGGGCATCGGTCATTGAATCTTTCAGCTTTTAAACAAGTATTGTTGGTATATAAAAAAAAATTATTTCAAAAACGTTAAAAAAAAAGCCTTCAGTTTTCTTCTGAAATTGAACTTTTAAAAAATACTGGTGTTTATTGCATTTAGAGAAGGCCCTTGTACAAGCTGGCCTCTCAGTCTCCAGGAATGTAAGAGTTGAAATGGACCCTCTCAAGAAGAGCCTGAGGTTTATTCACATGAGCATGTATCTGATATTCCTCTCACCTTCTAATGACCGTATAAAGTAGGAAACTGCTTCAAATGGCTTGTGTTGGCCACATCCAATTAGCTGGCTGTTCCCAAGTAATAAACTGAAACTGGAGGAATTTATGAAGATATTAGCGAGTATGGCCAGCTTGTTTTTTCAATAGTGACACAATTCATCAGACTAAACCCACTTGCTTCTCCATGGCACATGCACAGCATTAATGCTCCAGGCTGGTGAAAGAAATTGTGTTTTTTTCAGGAAATGTTGATCCGTAGCCAGCTGGAGCATGTTAAATGATTCTGCACTGGTGCAACTTGGAGCTCTATGATCAAGGAGCCAGCAATGAATCTACAGCAGTTGTCTGACCATTCTGGAATGCAGAGCCTTCTGCAATGCAAAAACGACAGCAGCAATCTCATGAGCCCCTCTATGATTTCACTGCAGTTTGTGGTGACTGAGAAGTCGCTTCTTCCACATAGACTTTACATCCTGAGACTGAAACCCACTGAAGGGCCTCAGAGAACCAGTCCAAGCTTTGTCCAAGCACAACAAATGTGTTACAAAACAAAAGTGCTGAGAGATGAACTACATAGTGAATTTTCATGTTAGGAGGGCCAGCATCTCTTCCCATCTCAGTTTCTGCACTGTCCTTTATCACATCTGCCAAGGTACAAGCCAAAAAATCATTACGAGCATATTCATACTATTTTTCCCCAAACAAACGTAAACCAAAGGCAGTATTTCTTCAGCCAGCACTATTTTGACCTACTGCATTGATTTCCACTAAGACTGGAGACCTTCCCCATGATTCATAAATGTTGAGCCAGAAGATGCTGCCGTTGTTTTCCAGGAAATTTTCTTATGCTACATATAATGCCACTGAAGTAATTAATTTCCTCTAAAGTGATGTTTAGTCTAACTTGCAATTCTCTGCAATATATTTCTCCACATTGTAGCTCGAAAGGCTAATAAGAACTTTGATTGTGCAAATCAGAATATACTAGGGTGAAACATTAAGATTATTTTCTCTTTGTTTAGTTTCAGTGTCCCTAGTGCAAGGAGCTATGCAAATCACACAAAGATCACAGCATGGTATGACGATACAAAATGAGCCTTTCTGTGCCAAATAGAAAGATCTTGATCTCTAGCTCAACAAAAACAAAGTTAAAGAGTCTAAAATGAGACTATAAATTGGTATGATGGGAAAAGATACTGTCTAACAGGTGATTTCAGTTTAACAGAACACTGAGAAAGAATTTTAAAATGGTTGTACCAGGATCATTTGTCTTCCTATGTCTCTTTCTAGCAGTTGCCTGGAGTGGATGGGTAGGGAAGAGCATCTCCCAAGTAACTAGGAGATTAATGCTGGCAATTTAGAGAGAAATGAAACCAAAACTCACTAAAGTTGCAGTGGATCCTCCATTACTGGACAGGGAGCAAGTGGTTTCCTTAAATTTTACGGTACGGTTCAAATGACAAAGAATTCAAAAGAAACCCCTGGTTTCTCCTCTGTAGGAAATCAAAGTAATTTCAATTGTTCCCTCTGGCTGTATGAATTTGTCACTGATAGAAACTCCAGATTGGTCAGGATCAGTTAACCTTTGTGCTGCTGTGTCTTCCACCTGACTTGCAAGAAGGGAGGGAGGAATTGTGCCATGAAACATTTAGACATGGCTGAACAAAGACAGTTCATGCTTCTTCTAGAGACAGGCAAGGGAAAACAAACTAACAAAAACAGATGGCACATTACAGAACTACATCTGGGACTGCAAAATCTCAGAAAAAAAAATATGGAAGCAAGTAGAGAACTCCATCTTCCCAAAACAGAGCATCATCTACTACATCTCCTACCCATAGAAGTTCACTCTCACAGCAACTGACTTACTCAGAACTGGTAGAGTTATTGCCAGGTACCTTTTATCATGTGCAGCGATTTCACTCAGCCCTAAAATGAAGATAATAATTTCAAATCATAGCAGTCTAGTTCCCATTAATTTGTCCAGGTTTTGTCACAATAACATTAATCCTGATGAGCTAATGTATAGTATTAAGATGATCACAATCTTTATGCTATTCTTGTTGCTACTCAGTGCTCAGTAAACTCAACCTTTGCTATCAAAGCACATTTTAAATAAACAATCCCACGCTTATAAGGCTCTTTGAATACCATATCAAGCATTAAATGGGGTCGTTATTAAGCTGAGATCCTACAATTCTGATGATGAAGCTGAGAATCTCCACACTGCAGCAAGCTGAAAGCAGAAATAATTCAATAAGTGTCACTGTGTCTTAGATCACAGTGGTAGAGATCAACTGGCTTTGACAGAGAGAGGCCAGTGTTTTTACACCCATGAAAGGGAGAGCAAAAACAAACCCAGAGAGTATTGCTGATGTGTTCAGAAGTAAAGTCACGTCTGTGGGCAGCATCCCTACAGACATCCAGCCTTCCGAGAGCCCTCTTACTTCCCCATCATCACATCCCTCTAGGAGATGATGGGCATTCTCATTGGAAATTTAGGTAGTCAGGTGGACTTGATGACCCTGGAGGTCTTTTCCAGCCTTAATGATTCTGTGAAAGTTGAAGGAGGAGGAGGAGATGTTGGAAGATAAATCATAGCATGTCATAGCATGACAGAGGCATTGAGGTTAAAAAGATTCTCTGGAGATTACCTAGTCCAATCATCTGGTCAAAGCAGGGTCAGAGAGAGGAGGGTGCTCCGGACCATGTCTTTACTGCCTAAATGTAAGTAGCTAGTGCCATCTGAGACACTTTGGTGTGCAGGACATCTGCACAGGACTGACAGCTATGGCAGAAAACCGACTGATGATGCAAATCCTTCTGCAGAAGCACCTGGAGGCAAAGAAAGATACTCAAAAGCATCGCAAATGGCATGAGACAGCTGTGTATGGAGCCTGTAATAATCATTTACAGTCAAGCAGGCACAGCCTTCATGGAAAAATGGGACCCTGCCAACCATAAATATGCATTAATAGAGAAAATATTGCTTTTGATTTTACCTTGCATTTGGTTCCCACAGACACTTTATCAGGTTTGTCGGCTCCCTCATGAATTAAAAGGATGTGACTCAAAATAATCAGAAGCATCAGGAACCCCCACCTTGACATCAAAGGACCCCCAGTGTGTTTGAGCACAACTTGTCAAACCTGTCACTGCTACAACGCTTCCCTTTGCAGCAGAAAAATCAGAGAACAGCAAAACCAAATGAAAATAATAAAATAAAAATATGGGTAAACACATAAAGAAAATAAAACATAAGGAAATTACACGAGGTTTTATGTCACGTAATATTTTTTTTTTAATATCCAAATCTTGTCTGCCTAAAGAAGAACATAATTCACCCCTATGGTTTATATTTCTCTAAAACAAGTTATTAATCTGTTTAAACTACTCTAGATTGTAATTATCACCCCTTACTGTGAAACTAAAGCTTGAGAATTTTTGATCTTTGGTATTATTTACTGAAGCTGTCCTTGACTCAATAGTAATCTCATAAGAAAAATTGTAATCAATATCTTATCATGGTTTTTTTTTTTTGAGGCAACTTGGCTTTTATTCCACAGAAACCTATACATTTACTTGTTTTAGCGAGCCTTTTCTCTCTGGCTAGCTACTCCCTTTTCATTTCAAACCAAAAACCAGATCCAGTGATTTATTTTTAAAGGAAGTAAAGCAAATGGAATTTTTAGATGAAGAAGAATATCTATACAGTGGAAGGAACGGGGACCTAAGAGACCTGAACTCTCCCTCCTGACTGAGCCCTGAGTCGCTCGCGACGGAAGGCAGCCTTCCCTTCAACCTGCAGCCACCTCTCCATTTGTACTGATGGTTGTTCTGTGCCTCTTACTGAAAAAATTACGGGCAACTTTTGCTGCAGCTCAAATACCACCGAGAAAAGAGGAGCAGGCACAAGAAATAAACTGTGGAGCGATACCGAACTGCTATCTGTGTGGATTCACGTAAACAACATTCCTGACAGGGAGAGCTCACAGTCCCTGTCCCTAAACCTTTACAAAGTCAGAAAACCCCCAATTCCAGAGCAGATCACTTGCTCTCATCCTGGCTTTCCTGAGTCTTTATCTTCAATTTGCATAAAAGAAATAACTTTGCCTTTTTCTTCCACGTTCTGTTAAAGTTGGATGGAAAGAACTGCAAGGTGCAAGTAAAATGAATGATGAACATTTAGCAGTGAACCTGTAGCAAAGCAAAAGTCCATAAGGACTCATTATTATAACTGAAGGGCTGTAAGATTATAGTAAGGATACCTCAAAATCTTTGAAGAAGTCTTTATTGCAACCTTCATTAAATAAAAAAAATATGTGCAGCTAGAAACAGTCAACAAATTACGTTCAGACTCTTCCGTAACATGCTAAAATAATATAAATTAAATTGGGAAGCTTCCAGCAACAACATAAGACTCAAATGAAGTGTGATGGATGAGTTCTGAGATATGAAACTCGTTGAAATAAAAGAGGTAAAAGGATGAAATGACGACAAGAAACTATTTAGAACCATGAATGTGCTTGATGGAAAAAGGAAATGGGAAAAGTAGCAGACTGAAACTGCAGAGCAGAAGGCATCTTTACTGTCATATTGATGCTCTCTTAATTTGATGCTCAAGTTCACACGGTCTGTAAGTTGCTGTGCATTCCAGGTCTTCTCTGAGGTGCAGGTATTTGGCCAGGGAAATCAAAAGCCAAGATGTCAAATGCTCATTCTGTGTACCCCATATCTTTGTTTATGGACAAGACTGAGCTAGACCTGGCTTCCACCAACCTCTTGCTTCCAGCTCACCATGACACAGCTCTCCTGGGTCATATGGCACAAGTCCATCTTGATCTTGCATCAAAATTACGTTCCTCTACAGAGGCTCTTCCAATATTTCCCACGTCGCTAACTGAACAGATAGAGAAATTCAGCACCCCGCCTTCATTTCTCATTCTACTACCTCGGTCAAGCAGTCAGAGGCAAAGCCCTTCCCTGTGCTACCCTCCACAAGCTCACAGCCCAATTGGTTATTGCTCTAAGAGGGTTATAATCTGCAAGAAGCTTTTACAAACCTTTTCCTTTTCACAGGGACAGGCAATATTTATGGTGTTTACCAGCTGCAGGGAAAAAGGGACTAAACATTTATAATACTCTTCCCACCCTGCAGTGTCGGGGACATTGGCGGTGTCTGGAAATATCCAGCACTTCAGAGGAAGGCACTCTGAAGGGAACTCGGTGCTGCAGCCAACATTTGCTTAACATTCTGTTAATATTTAAACAACAAATCTGTCAACAGATTAATTGGCACTGTCATTTTCCAGCAGTTTTATGGGTACTTCAAACCACTAGCAGCCTATTCCTAAAAGGAAGCGTGTAGTATTTAAATATGTATGCAGACGAGATAATAGGAATATTAAGCATCCTGAAGGAAAGTCGTAATTGCTATCGTGCTGTTCTTGTGCTGAATTCCCAATGCTTCCCACTTTCTCTAGAGAGGTGCTGACAGAAAAAGGGCATTAAACATATTTAGAAATTACTCAGGCCTTTCTTCCCATGGCAGGGATGCCATTGATACTTAGGACCAAGCATGAACTGGAATAAGCGAGACAGGAGAGAGGACATTGGATAACGGCAAGAAGCCAATTTTTTCCATCCTATGGAGTTCCACTGAATTTCAAGCAAATACCCTAAGCCACTATCCCTTGAAGATGAATTCATTTCAACTTACAGACCATCCCATACTTAGGCATCTATTACAATCAGTTGATCCTTCAGGAGCCAGTGGTGACGCAAAAGTTGCAGGAAAAAAAGGCAATTATTGATCCCTGTTTTAGGAAGCAATGGCTCATTCTCTGAAGAGCCTCCTACCCTTTTTCCAGTCACTGTTGAGGCAACCTAGACAATTAAGAGTTGAACCAACCTCTAAAAGCTGAAGTTAGGTGAGAAGAGTCTTATCTCAAATATACAGCACCAAACAAACCTTACTTACTAAATACTCGGTCGCTTTCCAACCTCTGCTTTGACAGGCACATGACAGTTACTTATGGGAAGGACTTAGCGAAGGGAGCACAGATTAACGCATGGGCTTGCTCAGACATGTCATCAGCACCCAGAGATCCAGGAATACTTTGCAAGAGTGATAAAGACTGTTGGTGCATAACCCCCTTGTTCCAATCTCAAGAGCAGAGATGCAGCCTTAGTTGCTCTGCAGAGACATGAGATCCTTAAATGAGTGGGAAACAGAGTAAAATGGATACAGGAAAAGAGGCTGCAGCCCCCCATTGATCCTTCACAAAATATATTTACTTTGTTCTCATTCCCCAGTGAATTCATCAGCTTGCATTTAACATCCTTCTTTGGCCAAATGCTCCATTGTGAAATAAATTATAGCAATTTATTCAAGAAGTCATAAAATACTGTTTTATTTCCACCTTTTAACTATACAATCCACAAAAGCAGTTACATTTCCAAAGAGAAACATTTCTCTTCCAGGCCTCTAGAATTTGTTTTTCAAAGCAACTCATATAAATAAAAATATGTTATGTGTGTGTTCGCACAGCCATGCAAGCGACGTAACAATTGCACGTTGTCGTTACTCCACTACAAAGAGCTTAGAGATAAAATAAAGACCGTCAAAGTTTTCCGGCAACCCTCCAAGCTTTTCTGCTGGTGCCCCTCTCATTGGCACTGCAATTAGATGGAGGGTTAATCAAGCCCTCTTGTGCTCCATCACATTTCCATCCTCAGCAGAGGGTGAGTAAATGAGACACAGTTACATTTTATGTTTATAAAGAGTCATAGTTCTTAATTTGACTTTTAATTTTAAGCAATCAAGTAATACTTGTGTTCATTCAGCAGCTGCTCAGTGTCTCTTTGGTGAGGCAGGTATCTGCCCATTTGGGAGCTAAGACCATATTTCTGCAATATATGAAAAAAAAAAAAAGGAATTTGATATTTACCTCTGAGAAAACTTTTTAAAGTTTACCTAGTTACCCTACCAAGCCATCACTCCTTATTTAATGAGGGTTTTCTGGCTTAGGTCTGTTTCTTCACTGAGGATTTCTATAATTACCACTTTCTTTAAAACTCAACACGATTATTTGGCTTTACACCTGGTGCCTTAATTGAAAACTGAATTTAAAAAAGGGCATATTTTGAGATATTTGCTGCTTACTTTTATTTCCCACGTTGGACTGTTATTGAACACACTCCTTTCTCCTGTAGTACAATGTTCCAAATGGTCGAGTGTTTCAATTTCAGAAATGGGCAATATCTCAACCTCCAAGAGAGTCTTTGATCCTCTAGGATCTCATTAAAGTTCCTCCTGAATACAGAACTCCATTTTGGCAATCACTTTGTCAATTAAAGCATGCTAAGGTCACTTGTTAGGAAATGTGTGAGATGTCATGCCCACTGGAGCTGGTTATTTAGAAGAAGAGGCCATTACAGGTTTTTAACAAAGGAGCTACTCAGAATTGATAAGAGTCTGCTATAGGACTGCAAATAGACTGGCTCAGCATCATGTGTGAATTACTTAGGGATAAGAGACAAATTATCTCCTAGAGCCCCACTTGGCTAGAAAGATGGCATCATTCTCCCTTTGTTGAAGAATTTTTCTGATGTAAGAGAAGAAAACGACTACAGGACAATAATTTTTTTGTTGAGGGGACCATTAAAAGACACTTTCATTACAACTGTTGTTCTCCCTGCACAGGGAACGAGAACATCATTGATTTGGGGATTTCTGCCTTCAAAGGAAAGCTAGCACTGTTGATGAAGAGATACAAACGCCAAAGATAAAACAGGCATGATGATAATTAACATGTCCAGGATGTCCATTCTCATTTCTTTCTGATCAGTGTTACAGCTTTAAGTATTAGCAAAACCCAGCTTCGATCTTACAGCTTCAAGCCCCAAATAGAGACAGCTTCTCCTGAATTGTAGCAGAGCTTAAAATACAATAGTAAATGGTGCATTTAATTATACTGCAATCTCTTTGTATACACAAAACACTCCAGTTTGCAGGATCAAGAGGAAATACAGAGAAAGCAGCACTGTGAACTCTGAAAACTCAAATATAACAGTTAATTTGCCCAACTAAAGCAGGCAAGGCAAAATAGCACTCCTCAAGCGTCAGTTGCAGCAATGAGCTTCAGAAGAAACGTCTTACCCTCAGACTATGTTTCACTTGAATTTGGCAAATTTTAATTCATAGAGAAATGAGAAGCAATGCTCTGTTGGCAGGGTTTATTAAGAAGAATGGGGTGAAACCATGTCCTTAGCTCTAAACATAGAATGAGACCCTGCTGTTTGCTGTGCCCTGCAAGCACAGGATGTAAAGATGATCATAGATTTCCCTGAGAGGCTGTGGATCTCTGTCCAGGGAGATATTTGAAACCCAGCTGGACACAGTCCTGGGCAATCTGCTCTCACTGGACCTGCCTGAGTAGTAGGTTGAACTATATGATCTAGAGGTCCATTTCTATTTCAGCCGTGTTGTTCTGTGACATTATGAAAAGGTACCCCAGTACAACGCAGAAAACAACTTTTGGTTTAAACTGTTAGAATGTTGTGTTCAGTTCTGGGCCCCCCAGTTCAAGAAGGACAGAGAACTGCTTGAAAGAGTCCAGCGCAGAGCCACAAAGATGATTAAGGGAGCAAAACATCTCCCTTCTGAGGAGAGGCTGAGGAAGCGGGGGCTCTTGAGCTTGGAGAAGAGGAGACTGAGGGGGGACCTCATTGATGTTTATAAATATGGAAAGGGCAAGTGTCGGAGCCAGGCTCTTCTCAACAATACCCAATGACAGTACAAGGGGCAATGGGTACAAACTGGAGCATAGGAGGTTCCAGGTAAACGTAAGGAAGAACTTTTTCACAGTGCAGGTGACAGAGCCCTGGAACAGGCTGCCCAGAGGGGCTGTGGAGTCTCCTTCTCTAGAGGCATTCAAAACCCGCCTGGACACATCCCTGTGTGACCTACTCTAGGTTCCTGCTGTGGCAGGGGGGTTAGACTCAATGATCTTCTGAGGTCCCTTCCAACACACAACATTCTGTGATTCTGTGAAAATAATTTAACGGGTTATATGTCTAAGACCAAAATGCTGCTCATTTCACCCTAGCCGACCTGATGGGCATGCCTCACCCCCTTGAAGGGCTAGACATGTTCCCTCAAACCACACTCCTGGAGTCGATGTGTCCACATGTAGTTGTACAGCTGTTGCACAAGGAAGGCATAGACATGCTGGTACTTAAGTTTAGTTTTAAAATAGCAACCGATTAAAATTAAGCCAATCAAGATCTCTTCAGTGCCCATATCTGAGGAGAACATACATGAGAGAGCATGAAGCATGTGTCTCATCCTCTAAAAGCACCCGCCTCACACTGACATCTAAGGAAAAAAAACAGGAATCAGCTAAGAGAATAAGACCAAGAAAACAATCTTAAATGCCTTTAAGAATATTTTTAGAAAAGATTAAATATATGCAAGCAGGGGTGGGGCCTGTAGGGTTTGAGGGTAAGTCTAAAAAGATCTGCAAAGGCAAATTTAGCAGAACTGGAAAGAGATTTGCAGAATATTGCTTTATCAGGTCAAGCAGTTATTCTAGTTCAAACAGGTAGATGAAGCAAGGCAAAGAAATAAAAGTGAAATAACAAAAAGAATTAACCTTAATTTACCCTAATTAACCTAGAGATAAATTGGGTTCTGCCACTATATTCTGCCATCACATTATGGTTTTTATAAGTTATTTTTATTGGCCAATCCATCTTCACTTTGACTTTCTCAAAGTCCTCATTACTATTCCACAGCTCAATAGCTTCTTTTTTTTTTTCCACTGGACATGTTAAATGGTGGAAAAATAAAATGGATCGATACAGCGACTCAATTAATTCCTCATCTTAAATTCTAATAAAATCAATTTAGAGAAGTGGTGTATCGTTAAGCTTACATCATAATGCAGTAATTAGAAACAACTTTCATCTTGCCAATTCCTTTGAAGATTTTCATGGCAATCAATTAAACATGTCTTGCTTCTCCACTAAAGACTTTCAAAACGGAAACTGGCTGAGAAGCTAAAGATAAGGTGGCTGATTACACAATCTCACCACCCAATCCCCGTTTCAAATATTCCCCCCAAATGTGCAAACTCACCATTAAAAAGTTAGCATAAGCTAAGCCTCCTTCCCACAGTAACCAACAGGTTTTCAGCTAATCTATCATGTTCTCAGAGTGGTGTAACATTTTGTGATTTGCATATTTACCAAGTAGAAATATTGGGTTGGCTCACTGAGATCAAATTTTTTGCACTAACAATTTGCAATTTAAGATTCACTGTCTACTGTTTAAATTAATACATCTCTGCAGATCTTAGAGAGAAGTGAACAATTTCTCTGTGTTGTGTTATTAACAGTAAAAATTGCAGCTTAGTAGTAATTTTTCTATACTAGGTGCTGCACAAAAAAAAAATGGAGAAAGACAGTACCAGGTTCAAATTACCTACAGTCTAGGCAGAAACCACCCAGTACCTCTACTAATTCTTCTCCTACTAGGGGTTTACACCCAGAAGGAATTTGCATTCAAGAAGAAAACATGAATACCTCCTCAATGGCTAAACATTCAATTAGCTACACCAGCTCTCCCCTGCATTTCTCTGAAGGCAGAGAAATCCAACTTCCTTGATTATTTCTATTTCACCTTATTAAACTGCAGCAGCATCTTTTTGACTCTGGGCTGTCACTTCTTGATGATGTCCCAGCAGGGCTGCATGGATCACATCTCCACATCATCCTTCCTACCTGAACCAGCACTAAGACTTTTTCCCCCCACCCAGGTTTCCCAAGTTCCTCACATCTTTTATATTAACACTTATGCAACAAATGATCACGAGCAAATCAGAGATGTTGCCACTGAGATAATCATAGCATAATACATGTTTTTGGATTAATTCCATAGCCTGAATACCATTTATTCTCCAGGTCTTTACATTGTCTCTTCTTATTTTTATTCATTTGTTTAACTATATGTCCTTTCTACAGTCAAAGAAAAGAAAAAGAGTAATATTTAAGTAAAGAACTCTTCCAAGAATTGAACAACTTGTTCTTGAGTCCACGTCATTGAAATTTTATAGATAAAAGTATTTCTGGATGTGTCAGTAAAAAAAGACCTCATTGTGCCTACGTTTGCAGTCAGTCTGTGTATCGATGAAATTATGAAATGTTATAATTAGAGTTCATTGTTATAATTAGAGTTCATAACTTTTTACTTCATTAAAAGTTAGCCTTTGTTGAAAATGTAAATCAACTTTTGTCTAACAGTTTTTAACATTTTCTTGAACATCTTATGAAATACCAGTATCTGAAAACAATTCTATTTTTAAGTTTTCCTGAACATTCTTACATCTTGCAGAGAGAGTGAAGAAAAAGTTAGAAAACTGTTTTAAGATAGAGGGATGTAATACAGTGACAGCAGGAAAAAAAAAGAAAAAGATGAACAAGAGTCAAAAAAAAAGCAAAAGTGGAAACCAGGAAAACAATTTTTTTAAAAACACACCATCTTCAGAGAAAGCAGATTAATAATTGTTGATTTCCAACATTTCCAAATAAAATTACATTCTTTGGTAAAAAACTTAAGTGATTCGGATTAATCTCATCAAAAGGTCTAAAATGTACTTGTCCACATCTGAAAAAACCTCTTTAACTGTCAAGGTGACAGAGCCTGGAACAGGCTGCCCAGAGAGGTTGTGGGGTCTCCTTCTCTGGAAACTTTCAAAACCTGCCTGGATGTGTTCCTGGGCAACCTGATCTAGGAGAACCTGCTTCAGCAGGAGGGTTGGACTAGATGATCTCCAGACCCTTAACATTCTGGGACTCTGATTTTTCAGAAACTGGTACTGGCATTAACTTAACCTGCACTTCACTTGGATTTTATCAATATATCTAGTTTTCCAATTGAAAGATCAAATGGTGGAAGAAAAAAAAAATAATTTTTTTTAAACATTAAACAAATGAATAAAGACCACTGGTCTTTAAAGCACTCAGAAGAATTACTACAAAAAATTCACATCTGCAGGTTTAAAGGAAAGAACTAGGGTGATGTAGATACCTGACAAACTAATTCCACGTGAGTGCCAGTGCCCAGACTTGATTTTGAACAATTTTTCTTGTCACGTTGATAGGGAGGCAGTGCACTCATCAGGAAGGCAACAGCAAAATGCAAATCAGAGGTGACTCTTCTGGAAAGGGGCTAGAAGCAGCAGCCCAAGTACCCAGTGATGGAAGATACTGCAATATCCACCGATGGAATAGATCAGGATTATCAGAATTGAGCCATTTTCAAACCAGAAAATGTGGGACCTATTGTGACTCCCAGATATTTCACAGAAAGATGCAGCAACTACATCCTCTAGGCCACTGTCTATGCCACAGCTACTTTAAATAAAGATGCAGTGGCCCTGGTAATTACAGGCTGTTACAACAGAGGTCTAAGAACTCCTACGAACCTCAAGAGAGAAACAGCACTGCTTTAAAAATATCACCCCCTGTGGCAAGTCAATTGCTGAGTTTGTATTTTCAAGACAGAGGATAGATAGCTGTTTACTTAAATACTTCTAGAGGAAAAAAAGGAAAAAAAAAAAATCAGAGTGGGTTAGCAGCTGAACTTGGTTCAGTTAACCCCGGCGCACAATCAGCACGCAGGGACAGCAATCGCAGGATGTATTTGTCAGCCGTGAAGGTCCCGAGACCCTCTGTTTGCAGAAGTCAGATCACAGTTCAGGTGCTGGGTGTACAGATCCCAACCTCACAAACAGCTCCCCTGGTCGAGCAATAAATCCAACATAATCTTGTCCAAAACACTGTGAATTCCCTTATGAAAGAACTTTGTATGTCCTTTCCTAAAAGCCCTTTCTGCAGCTCTGCCCTGCTAATGCTTTTTCAGCACAGCCCGATACCTCAGCCATCTGAGAAGAGTTGAGAGAGTGCAGCTCTCTGCTGTTCTCCAGCACGATGAAGACGTTTAAGAAATGACACCAAGAGACACCTCTCCCATTCCTGCACACAGCGACTTCTCCCTGCACAGCAGCAACATTTCTCTGAAGTGCTGGGGCTCAGGACACATCAAACTTGTGGATGGTCCTCCAGCACGGACATCAAGCGCAAAGTACGTTAACGTGCTAATGGATGCTTGTCTGTCACTCCTGCTGCATTTGCAGTGATTTCTAAGAGGCTGGAGGAGACCAAAAGTCTGAGCAGAGAGGCACCATTTCTCGCACAAGCCACTTCACATTTGAGTTCTTCTCGGGCTGGAGAGGGTGCAGAGAAGGGCCACGAGGATGATCAGGGGACTGGAAGAGCTGCCCTATGAAGACAGGCTGAGCCATCTGGGCTTGTTCAGCCTTGAGAAGAGAAGGCTCAGGGGAGACCTCATTACCACAGCCCAGGACTTGAAGGGCGGCTCCCAAGAGAAAGGAGACTCCCTTTTTGCAAGGAGTCCCATGGAGAAAACAAGGGGGAACAGCTGCAAGTTGCTCCAGGGGAGATTCCAGTTGGATTCCAGAAGAAAGTTCTTCACAATGAGAACAATTAAACATTGGAATAGTCTCCCAAGGGAAATGATGGACTCCCCTACACTGGGCAGCTTGAAGATGCAACTTGACAGGGTGCTGGGACATCTCACTGAAACTTTTTACTTAAAAGGTTGGACCAGATAACCCTTGAGGTCCCTTCCAACCTGGCATTCTACGATTCTACTGCATTTTGTTGAATACTGTGGTTGCCCACACCCCTCTTTCAGAAGTAACTAATGAATAGATTCACCAGCTATATCTTGCAGTCAGGAGCAGAATGAGAGAGCTAGAAAAAAAACAAACCACAAAACATGGCTGGGATGCAAACAAGAAAATATGTGACAATTCTGACAACAAACAAGGGGATTTGCTGGCCTTAAGGATTCATGCTGAACATTGTTTTGGCAGTGTATCTGGACAGCATCTAACACTGAGGGGAAGGAAGAGCCAGCTAAAACACACTGTTCATTTGCAAAGAAAAGAATTGGAGACATGATATATAGTATTTCATGTATCTAAGAAGTGTAACCTGAGTGACGTTAATGGTACCATGAGTCATTACAGATGCTAGAAGAGAAGGCAAGATAAGGTTGATTTAAATCATTAAGCCGTAAATATCTGAGCAATGCTTTACCTTTCAAATATCTACCATGGGATATTCACCAGAGTCGGAATTTCATGCCAACATCTCTTAAAAAAATTTGTAACGGGGCTCCTGGGCTGTTGGCTGTCCTTTTTGTTACGCTCTGGAGACAAATGAAGCATGAAGGAAAGAGTATTTGAAGCAAACAAAAAAATACCAGTATTTTTTTTGCTGTTTGCTTTAAATTCCCACTGACTATCAAAGTACAAAGCAAATACTCTGGTAGTCTGTGGCATTCCCAAACAGGCATCCGAGATTTCGCTGGTAAAGAAGTGCAACATGTCTTCTACAGTTCATTAGCAGCAAAAGGCACCTTCAGTTTTGAAAAGAGAACTTTTTACAGCCAATTAATTGTCTCATGTTTAGAAGTTCCAAAGGTGGTGGTTTTACACCATTAATCTACAGACATATGACAGTTTCTGATTAGAAGACAGATTTCCATCTATGTAATGACCTGGTAGAATTCTTAATATTAAAAAAAAAAGAAAGGAAGTCTTTGAATCTATCTTCATATAAACATATGAGGCTCCTAAAGAACACATCACATAACCACCTTGAGCACTTGCAGCCAGGGCTAGAATCTGTTCTTTTTGAAGAAACACCACAGGCAAAACAGAGACACCCAAGAAAACACAAAAGGGAATGAATCACTAGAGAGAGAAATGCAAAAGTGCTAAAGCATTTAACTTTACAAAGCAATTAGGAAAAGAAATGAAAAGCCTACAGAAATTACTTAAACTTCAGCAGGGAAGCTGCAAAATTTCCATCAGGAGTGATATTTAAGGAAAGGTTAGACTGACACGATTTCAATCCAAGTCAATACCCTCTTGAGCAAATGGCTTGACCAGAAATCTTCTCTAGCCCAGCATTTCTACAGTATTCTCAGCCTCTTCATCTCCTCTATGCCAATCAAAAAAACTAAAGCTGCACAATGGGAATTTTGCACGCCTGCCTTCCAGCAGAGCAAGGAGTTTCTCCATGTCACAACTGCAGGAGTCAGCACAGGATATTTTCTGTGGCTCCCTTTGCTGTAGAGTATTGCCCAGATCCAAAAAGCCCTTGGGAGCAGGGCACCTGGCACCTCCACAGCTGGGACAGGAGGACGTAACTCCATCAGCTTCCAAATTTTGTCCTCCATAATTGTGAACGTGTGGGTAAGATGCCACAGAGTCACTTTCACATAGGGAAAAGTGTTGCATGCATGCTGTACAATGAGATTTTTACTTGCTGTCCGTGCAGGAGTCTAGGGATAAAGATCAGATTTGGGTTGTTTTTTTAAACACAACCAATAATGTTCTTCATGCTATTTTCTTGACAGGGAGAAATTCTTGTGTCAGGGGATGGTTTAAAGTTTGATACTCTCTAACTGTTAAGAAATGTTAAATATTATAAATTTATGCCTCCCATGCTGATATTCTTCTGATATTCTTTAAGTAGCATCCCTTCTGCTGTCTCCTCCCTGTTCCAGAAGCTACACTGCAATTAAGAAGGGTCTTTATAGGTCCCTTGGCTGTCCCTTTGGCCAGGTTTATTGGGTTAGATCTGAACTGAGAGGTTTACATTCAAGACCAGGGGTGCAATGAATTTCATCTGGTTAATCAGGTCCTGAAATTAAAGGCCAGTACTGTGTTCAAGCTCCTCTTTATTAGTGATAGCCTGTACACATCCCACCTCACCTTTAACCTGGTCTGTTTAGAAACTAAAGCATCTTAAACAGGTTATTAAAGATCATTTAATGATCTTTATTTTTTTATGAAGGCATGTTTGTGTATGATTGATCTGCTTATGAAGCCTTGGCAAACTGGCACAAGGCTAAGAGGAACAAATGGTTTTATTTGTCCCTGGTACAGTTTTCCTCCTTTACACTCTCACCGGTTTTAGATGCTGTTGCTCACTGCTTATCCCCGAGGCTTAGAGCTCTGCTCTTATTTATTCACACAGACCCCCACCAAACAGAGCCCTGATCCTTTCATAAGAACCCCTGGTGCTGCAGCAATGCAAATTCAGCATACAGAGCCCAAAAGTCCACCTCCTGCTGGGCAGCTTTGCTGTTAGCATTCATAATTTCCAGGAGTGAGTTAGTACAGCAGTAAAAGCTTGGGAATGAGAAGCAGGAACAGAGAAGTGGAGGGAGCATCTTGCTGCACAGCAGTGGCTGCAAAGAGCATCTCAACTGGGAGTTCCACCTATTTACCATCAAACCCCAGGTTAGCCTTCAGAGAATCTACCGACGGGCTAAGGACCGGCCCAGCCTCCATGACTGTGGCTGTTTTTCTCAGGGAAAAAGAGATCCATTGGGGAAAAAGTCCCAAGAGCGGGACATGGTCCACTTCTCCACAAAGCAAACATCTGTGAAATTTCTGCCCATGGGGCTGTAATGTGCCTTAGACCCTGGTGGCCATAATCACAGAATGTTAGGGGCTGGAAGAGACCTCAGAAGATCACCGAGTCCAACTCCCCTGCCACAGCAGGAACCTAGAGTAGGTCACACAGGGACACGTCCAGACAGGTTTCGAATGTCTCCAGAGAAGGAGATTCCACAACCTCCCTGAGGAGCCCGTTCCAGGGCTCCATCACCCTCACTGGGAAAAAGTTCTTCCTTACATTTACCTGGAACCTCCTATGCTCCAGTTTGCACTCACTGCCCCTTGTCCTGTCATTGGGTGCCACCAAGAGCCTGGCTCCATCCTCCTGACACTTGCCCTTTCCATATTTATAAACACCAGTGAGGTCACCCCTCAGTCTCCTCTTCTCCAAGCTCAACAGCCCCAGCTCCCTCAGCCTCTCTTCAGAAGGGAGATGCTCCACTTCCTTAATAAGCTCAGTGGCTCTGCACTGGACTCTCTCCAGTAGTTCCTTGTCCTTCTTGAACTGGGGTGCCCAGAACTGGATCCAGTGCTCCAGGTGGGGCCTCGACAGTGCAGAGTAGAGGAGGAGGAGAACCTCCCTCAACCTGCTGGCCATGCTCCTTCAAACTCCATCAAAACTCCAGGAGTGTCCTGCTTTGAGTTCAAACAGAACTAATACTGTACAGTGATGTTACTTTTCAGTTCAGCCTCTTCTTACTAACCACACTTTCTGAAGTTAACAGCAGATTTTCGCAGACCGCCTTTGCTTCCAGCAGTGATCACGCTCCATGTTTAGAGTCCCTACCAAGGATTGGTCTGTGCAGAAAGGCTCTTGGCTTATCCTTGCTCCTGTGCACAACAAGGTCACTGCTCAATCTTGTGCCCCACACTGAGGATGCAGAAAGTAAAAGGCTGCACCTGCAGGAAGGTGCAGCCAGGACAGAGGACCCTGAACTGACCAACAAGGGATTCCATTCCATATACATCATAATCAATATAAAGCTACATGACCACAAGGGCCAAGCTGCTTCTTCAACGGCCGGCATCTGGGGAAGACCCTGTCCCTTCTGCCTTTGATCCCAATCCATGAGTTCCAGAATCCAGCTCCTGAATCCAGTTCCCATCTGGTGCTGAGTACAGTCTGGGACTTTCTCATTTTCTGCTCCACAGCGTAAGGGATGACAGTGAGGTAACTGCCATCAGGGGGAATTGAGTTCGATACTGGGTTTGTATATATTTGCATACATTCACTTTTATTATTATTTTCATTAAAGCTGTTTTAGTTTTCTAATTGCTGCCTCTCTCCCTTATTCCCTTACTCTTCCTCTTTGGAAAGGGAGAGGGGTTAACAGAGGGCTAGTGAACAGCCCTGACTCTAAACCTTGACAAGAAGAAATCTCTGTAGTTCTCCAAAAATTGCAAGGCTTCAAGGAGAGTAGAAATAGAACATCAATGTGCAAGAGATCTGCTCTTTCCTGCGGTCACCATGCTGGTGCGTGCTCTCCTGTGCCTAGCACACAGAGCTTGGGGGCTAAGATAGGAAGCTGCTATTGATTCCTTTCATCATTATTTGCACACAGATTAGCAAAAAAACATGGATTTGTATCAGCACCTACTTCACAAACCAAAACATCCACAGGAACTTCGCTGTTTCCCACGATGACAGGAATAACAAGAGCCACCTCATTGTACCTGCCGAGCCTGTAGCACTGAGCATTTCAACTCCCTTGTCACTGACAACATCGTATCACGTGTTTACTAAGGAATCAACATCTCCCTTGCCTGACCCCAAATTTCCCTCTCCTTTCCTTAATCAGCACAGCTGGCAGAAATATTCTTGGTTTTCCCCAGAAGTTCTGGTCTTGATTTGAATCAAGTGCCTGTGTCTGAGGAGAAGCTGAATTCACAGAATGAAATTCAGCACCAGACAGGAACTACATCCCTTTTTTACCCCACAGAATTTGGAACAGTGAAAGAATCAGAATAAAGTTCGCAGTTTTCTACAGCAGAGAGACCAAAGCCCCGTGCAGTTTCCAGAAAGCATCCCATCTCATCTTTCTAACCATCTTTGCCAGAAAAGAAGTTCTACTTCAATTAGACAGATGCAATTATGCTAAATTGTGCAGAGGTAAATGAGACTCAATCACGCATGAGGGTCTTGGAAGAAGAAAACAAGGCAGATTTTGTAGTTTCCATGGAATTAGACTTCCTGTCAATCAATTTGATCGGAAAAGCTGGGCTGAGCAGTCTTTCTGGATTTTATTATTACAACATCAGGAAATTGCAGTGACTTGAGAGGCTATACACAAGCCAAAGACTTTTATAATTCGCAGCCATTTTCGCAGCCTTTCAACAAAATTTAGTGATTAAAAGTGCCTGGCTTTTGGTTTGCTGTACATTTCCTGAATTTTGTTGTCAACGCCGTCAATTGATTGAGTTGCTTTTATTTATTTTTGTCTTCAAGGGCTCTCAGAAGTCCTGGCTTTTTACCACCATTACTACCTGCAGTTTCTTTGAGAATTAATAGGTAGAAAAGTGAAGACATCTTATTTGCAACTAGTAGTTAGTGGTCCAGGAGGGGAGATGAAACACTAATGGATCCCTTGAGAAGCAAAGGATGAGGAATAGTGCTGTACCACAGCAAGCAGGAGAAAACCCCAGGAAGTGTTGGGAAGCTGTAAAATGACCAAATGCCTGTATAACAAACAGTGAAGGACTTTTGAAGGCCCTGCTGGTAGGACATTAGACACAGGAACTAGATGTGGAAGCAGAGAAAGATGAAGGAGTGGAAAAGTCACTTCTGAGTGCTCACCTCTCTTGTTATTTTCTTTAAATGAATCTATATGTAAACAAAAAAGATTCCTTAATTATTTATTTGGAGGGGGTTCTTATCTCTGTGTCCCCGGAAACAGAAGCACAGGGATTACCCCTTTTATTCCAGGCTGTGTTGGGGCATCAGGAGGAGATAACCAAGTGAGGAAACAGCATGAGGAGGTCCTGGCAGCAGATCCTATAATCTTTCCCTGGCCAAAGACAATAACACAGGTAAGTTTCTTTGTGGGAAGTGTTTAGGAAAGTCAAGGGCAGGAGTGAGAAAAATCTCTGCTTTTCATATTTCCAGGGAGCTGGAAATAACCTTTCAGTGTTAATTGACATACCTCCAGGAATGGAAAAATTGCTGAATTTGAGAGCTGGAACACCTGCAAACTAAAGCACAGGTCAACCCTTCAAACTCAGCTCTGGGACTTGCCTCTGGAGAGCAGCCTGGGAGAGATGGCAAGCCATTTATACTCTGTGATTTCCTCTGCCAACCAGGACTTCATAGTCCAGGAAGAACTGCTGTTTTACAGAGAGAAAAGCACAACACAGGTATCAGCACCAGGTTGTGTCTCAGAGAGGAAATGAGCTGATGGCCTAGAACCATGCCGGGCATCTCCACACCCAATCCTCATCAAATCTGAAATGGAAGTCAGGCCAGATTTTCTTTATATGTTATCACAACTGTCTTACTGCCTGCATGTGGTTAGGCTCAGACTGATAACTTGGGCTCTTCACAGTCTATCCTCAATGCTTTATGCATCATAGGCTTTGCCTGGTCTTTGAAGCTGCTAAATCTAAGCAGGAGCCGTTGTTTTGTAAGCTCTCTTGTGTCTCTCAGCTTTCTGTAGGCTCACAGCTTCCAGACTCCTCTGAACTCTTGTCACAAAAACAAATAACAGTCCCTGTGACTTTCACTCATGGCATTCTGCAAAGGAAAGAAAAATCTATTGCATAAAACCAGACTTTTTGTCCCTGGTAACCTGAAAAGGGGAAAAATGTCTAATTAAGAGTGAGGCAAAGGTATGTTCATTCATTTTTCAAGCTTCATTAAGTCCATAGGAAAGATGAATCACAGAAACACAAAGTGCTGTCATCACTGAAGACAACGCTACTAGAAAAACAAATGAGACACATTCAAGTCACTGCAGTTCCACAAGCTGTAAGTTAATCGCTGACAAAAAAAATGAAGGAAGTTTCTGTTGGCACAGTTCTCCTCACTTGCAATAGGACAGAAGAAGG
Source organism: Baryphthengus martii (assembly GCA_013396935.1). NCBI lineage: Eukaryota > Metazoa > Chordata > Aves > Coraciiformes > Momotidae > Baryphthengus > Baryphthengus martii. The sequence goes on along the minus strand of VWZK01014235.1, from coordinate 745,721 downwards.
TCCTGTGAGTGATAACTGCACTGCTGATGTTGAGTGATCTCACTTTGCTGTGGTAAGTCTGCTTTATGATGGAGCCTCCAGGATGACCGTTTTAGTAAATTATTTAAACTACCAACACAACAAAAACTGGTCCTATTGTGACTTCCTTAAAATCGTAGAAGAAAAGAGAACAACATCAGGAACACAAGTCAACTGTCTATTTTTTTTGCTTCTCTTGAGGACCAAGCTGGTGCCCAACAGAAAAACACTGATGCAAAAAGACCTGCCTAAATACTGCTAGTACTTCAGAACCTATTCACCTAATTTGTTTTATTTTCCTGACAAACTGCAGGTGCTTTCTGCCTTTCCCTTAATGCATCCCATATTTGTAGCAACAGAGTTTCTGTGGGATGGGTCCATTTGATTGCTTGTATAGCTCAGATCAGAGATTGTTTTAGATGAATAGAGCCTGTCACTTTTAAAGTAACAGCTGGTACTCACAAAACTGGACATTTTCCAGCTAACCACCATTATGAACAGGAGAGTAAACAGAGTCCATTTAGCAGAGGCACAAAACTGTCACAGGTGACAGCTGTCCTCTGAGCAAGTAGTAAGGTCAGGTAGTAGAAGTGTCCTCCCAGCTGTTTCTTTTTCAACAATAATTGTCACCTTTACACTTTAGATTGGTGATTGCTTCAGGTAAATGAAGCCTTGATGTCTCTTGTCTGAAGTAAGTTCATGGATATAAGAGCATGGATTTTGGAAAGCTGTTTATCCAAGCAGCCAGGCACCAGAGGAGCTCACCCAGGGAAAGGTGTAAACCCTCACTAGGTTAAATGAACTTCTATAAAATGACAGCTCTGTTTATTAACCTTTTCATGGAACAAGGAAGTAGCTTTAATAGTCCTCAGTATCCTGTGATATTAACTGACCTGCTAAAAGATGAAGATATACTGAAATGGTTAATAAATCAATGGGCCAGTCCTTCTCTTCTACAAGTAGCTTATATTCAAAGATGACCTGCTAGCTGGGACACAGAGTTGGTGTCACATTAACCCTTGTAAATATGAAAGTGTCAAATGCAAGTATCTACAACGTGGATTCCTGCATCTACAGTGCTGGAAAAGATTCATTCACCTAACATTCATGCATCTCATGCCACTAGAGATACAACAGACTACTGGAGCCATCAGAGGCTGGCAGAGATTTCTGCAATGTCAGCACCTTTCCGGCAGGCTGGGAGCAGTCAGAGACCAGCCAAAATACCCCAGAGCATTGATAATCACAGGAGGTATCTGTTCCTCAGAAACTGAGGACTACCCTTGAGGCAGACCAAGCGACAAGCTAAGCAACGGCAACAGACACCGATGTAATGAACATGGACAGCTACTCTAGGCTGACACAATCGTGTCCTATTTTGTCTACTAGCCACTTCCCATTAACAAAAAAAAGCATCTACAAGAGATACTTTCTCATACATGTCAAAGTTTTAGAAGCCTATGTGCTTCTATGTGAATTCCACCCTACACATAACAGGGCAACACAATTTCCTTTGATCTAAACCAACATGAAGAGTCAGCAGATGGCCCTTGGTGAGTTACACTGGGTGGAAGAGTTTGCAACCGACAAAAGAACTCGATTCAGCCAAGTTTCCTACGGGGAAGCCTTACTGGTCCAAGCCCTGCCCCTGGAATCGTAATTTGGAAAACATCTCTGTGAATGAGAGATACAGAATGGTAACAGTAGATTTTCCGCAAGTCCTGCAACGTATACTTTGCTCTGCAAAGAACCCTACACACCCTGTGGTCCCTTCTCCTGTCTTGGGTGCTTCACAGTTCCAACATTCCTCTGAGTTGCCTTCTGTGACCATCATGGAGAAGTGGTTTATCCTACATCCTGCATTGCAAGATGTGATGAAGGACCCCGGAATGTCCTTCCCAAACCTCATGGTATTTAACCTCCCTGTGATTTTCTTCCCAGTGACATTTACTAGTAAGTCTGTGCTAAGACTTACAGCCAGGATGTGCCTTGAACCCAACAACTTGGAGATTAACAAATACTGGAGGAGAGTGTGAGAAACTGTTTTTCCCCTCCCAAAGTCATTATCAGCTAGAGTAAAATGCAAGAGACTACTTCAGTTAGAAGCGACCTACAGTGATCATCTAGTCCAAGCTGGTTAATAACATTGGCTAACCCAGAACGTTATATTTCTTTCAGTCCAACTGCCCCATATCATGGATGAGGAACTGAGTCAACAGCATGTCCAGAAGAGACATGCTGAAACCACTGAAGGACTAAGCCATCCAGCCTGAACTACAGAGCCATCACTAAAGCAGGTCTCAAAATTTTCCCACAGCTGTCTTTTGTTCTACATGGAGGCCTCTCAACACCCCAAAACAGCAGTGCCTACTACAAGAGCCCATTTTTGGACAACTTGTCCCATACTGGATTTCCCTGACTTCGAGTACCAGTATGTCCTGTTAAGGGTTGTACATAAGAAGAAATCTTCATGAGCTCCATTTTAAAAGGACACACCAGCCTCAAGCAATGTTCAGGTCTTTGTTTTGTTAGTACTTAACAAAACCCAAAGCATTGAATGAAAGAAAGTGTCGGTGGGAAAGGGAATGCTCATGTATTTCCTCAGATTTCATTTCTCAGTCAATGCAGAGCCAAGCAAGTCTAGTTATTCTCATACCTGGCATACATGCAAAGCTAAGTGCATCAGGTCCAGCAATTGCATAGAATTTCATCATCTAAGTCTTGCTGTCTCTTCTGTCAGAATCATAAAATGTTAGCGGTTGGAAGGGATCTCAAGAGATCATCGAGTCCAACCCCCCTGCCAGAGCAGGATCACCCACAGCAGACCACACAGGAACAGATCCAGGAGGGTTTGGAAAGTCTCCAGAGAAGGAGACTCCACCACCTCTCTGGGCAGCCTGGGCNCTATCCTGGTGCCTGGGGTTATTCCTCCCCAGATGCAGGACTCTACACTTGTCCCGATTGAACTTCCTGAGGTTCACCTTTGCCCAGCTCTCTAGCCTGTCCAGATCTCGTTGGACGGCAGCACGGCCTTCCTGTGCGTCAGCCACCCCTCCCAGTTTTGTACCGTCAGCAACCTTGCTGAGGGTGCGTTCTATCCCCTCATCCAGGTCGTTGATAAAGATACCGAACAAAACTGGACCCAGTACTGATCCCTGGGGAACACCACTGGCCACAGGCCTCCAGCTTGACTCTGTGACGTAAAGCACTACCAAAAGGTCCCTAAGATCAGATATTAACTCAAAAAGGTTGACAGTGACATAATTTGCTCACAGGCATGCAGCCTGGCAAGCAACCCCCTTTCTCTCATTGCATGGGGATTGGTTTGACTGCCTCCCAGAAGAGGTCAGAACTGATGTGTGAAGGGTGCGCCCGCATCACAAATCCCAAGCGAGGCGCAGCTTCAGCTCACTGCATCCAAGAGCCTGAGCTCTGCTTCCCTCAGAGAGCAGCTTCCCTCCTGCCACACACAAAATCATCATTAGGTGAAACTCAGCCCCGTAAGAAACCCAGGGAAATGGATTCCCAGGCCTCTTTTCTTCTCCTTTCTCAGCCACTGAACCATCACGCCTGCTAATTTAGAGGAGAAACGTGCTGCAAACAAAGGGAGCGAAACAAACGATTTTCCTTTCGCTTCAGATCGCTTCCAATTTCTCAATCTAAACCACATCCAGGATGCACAACAAGTTGTGGCTCCCAGGGCGATCTTACAGCCACGTTTGCTGGGGTGGGCTGCAAACAGGAGAACCTTCCCCGATGCTCTATCACCATCATCTCTTCAACTAGGGACCAGTTCATCGCTTGCTGAGAATGTGTTGGCTTTATGTCTTTTCTTTTCCAGTGACCTACCAGACTCTTCACAGTTCTTGATATCAAGTTATAGGCAGTGTCCTATCAGGGACAGGTATGAGTGCCAGTAAACGCTCCAAAGCCATACAGAAAGCACCATCACAGATACTGCAGGTGGAAATTCCCGTTATACCGTACACCCCAGTCAAGGGTTTTCTCTGATGCACCATCCACAGAGCTATCAGTTTCCCAAGACAACACACCTTGGCCATTGCTTCTGCTTCCAGACAAAGGAAAAATGAGGCAAAATCACTTTGGAAAAGACCACGGCAGCGTGGTGGCTCGGCAACGCTGCAAAGAGAGACAGCAAGGAGAAATCTGCCCCTCTCGCTGTAATGGTGAGGGACGACTCCGCACCAGTGTCCCCACAGTTGCTCCTGTTTCACTGTGTGATAAGCAGCTCCGTGGATGAGTGAGGAAAGGGAGCCGTGTGGGCAGGAAATGAGGAAGGAGGATGTGGAGAGAGGAAGAATGCTAATGTGCAGCTGGAGAGGGATGTGGTTGGAATAAAACAATGATGAGGAAAAAATAAGTGAGAAAAAAACCAAAATGCATATGTTCTCATTATTCAACCAAAGAATTCTGAGGACACTAATAGCAGTGTTGGCTGGTCATCATCAGATCAGTGTTCAGCAGGAAATGGACCCTTCCACGAATACTATGAGCAGCACTTCCATCTGCCCTGGTTCCACTGAATGTGTCACCAGAAATGTAAACCATTTTAAAACTGCAGCTCCCAGAGGGGAGGCCTCACTCACAGCTTGATCACACAGGTAGGACCTGTGGGGACAGAATGGGCACTGGGCTTGCTCCACCCCTATGTACCTCCATGCCTTCGTCTTTCTGCCCCCTCTCTCTTCATCCCTCCATCTCTTCATCCCTCCTGGCTTCCCCAAGGTCACTAGAGAAGAAAGTAAATGTGACAATCCTGGGCATGCCCTTCTGTTGCGACTTGGTGGAGGAACACACCCTTCCTTAGTCCCGTCAGATACTTCTCCCACTGTTACCCTGTACTGTCTAGGGGAGATAAGAGAGAAAGAAAGAACAGGACATCGGCTTCAAACTATAAAGCCTTAGTCCCTTCTGCCTCAAGCACCCCAAGAACCACCTCAGATTCACAAAGTAAGGTCTGGGAGATGGCAGGAAAGTGTGAAAGCAAGTAGACATGATTTGAGAAGAGTAAGCTAAATAAATCTACAAACCAAACAAGATGTCTTATCTTCTGCTACTTCAAAGCGTGGGTTGTTTTTTTTCTTCTAGTTTACACTTTTTTCCTAGTTGCCAGTGTCAACACACACTGTCAAGAAGATGCTTTGAAAGCTTTCTTTGCTTTGTAAAATCCTATTTTTGTTGTAAGGTGTAATGAGTACCAAAGAAATCTCTTCTACCATTGTCAAGAACAGAAATCTAAAGATGTCTTTTCCTAGGAAGCAGCACAAGCTTCGTCCAAAACAGGTCTATGATACAAAATTAGTTCCGATAACTTGGACTGTCTTTGTCTTAAAAGCTGTTGGCCTGAGGATTTCTCATGTAAAGGGAACAAGTGCAACACTTATAGGTTGGCTTAGGGTATCTCATTTAACAGTTTAGAAACTTTACAGGCTTTGCTTGCCCACAGGCTTTCCTCCCACTTCTTCCTCAAGCAACCATGTCTGCAGGGAGTACATGAGCTAGGATTATCCAAATGCCATTGACATATTTTGTTGTGCCAGGAGGGAGGTGTAATACACACCCAGCTACCCATCTGAGCACAGTAATTTGACCATTATCATCCTGGTCTTGCAGCACGTTCCTGCAGGCTCATAATTTGTTTGCTCTGATGGCAAACATCATCCCAGCAGCAAATACTCCTTTTCACACAGCATTGCTGGACACGGCTCTTTCCTTTCTAAAAATGGTTCTTTAGTAGGTCTCTGGAGATCCTGAAACATAGTCAGGGATGCTTGTGCTGGGAAAGGATGGGAGGATGTCCTATTAAATCAGGGGAGCAACCCTGATTAACAGGACAATGAATTGTGTGCGTGACCTGAGCCACTATTTGCGCCTTCCCCATCTGAATCCTAGAGCTGCCTCGGCAGAGCAGCCACTGGCAAATCACAGGGCTCTGTTTATCTACAGAAACAATGGTTATTTTTAACCTGCTTCACATTTCAGGGCTCTGTGTTGCTTTCTCTGCAGCAGAGAAGGGGAGGTGAGGCCCTGTCAGGTGTCTGCCGGCTGTGGTTAAGACCACACAAGCAGGTCCACCCTCAGAATATTTATTAAACAGAACAAGAGTGAGGAGAGAGTGCCCGGCATGCAGATCAAATATCAGCTGCAGAGGTTGCAGAGGTGGTCACAAGCCCAACAACATGTTTAAGGCTTCCAGACAAGCTCTGACTACAGACTCATCCTTGTTGTGCATCCAGCTCTTTGGCCATACAGAGCGGTCTACACTGGAAAGAGACGTAGGGCACCAGCTTGGCCAGTGACTGGTTGGGTCACTTCTATCTTACTGCAAAGTAACTGTGTCCCCTTCCAAGTAGCTCTTCCTCAGACAATGTTTAAGTATCATCTGAGGAGCAGCACAGGCCAGGGACTGCTCCCAAAGGGGAGAACAAAATCACCCATTTCAGGCAAGAGTATTTAATTGCACACACACCAACTTGCTATGCGGCCTCCAGACCGAAGAATTGACTTTGGCTCCTATTTATCCGTAAAATATTGCCATAGAAACTAGACTCTAGACCCAGCTGCATTTATTTTAGGATATTATAGCCCAGTGGTATTTCACACAGAAAATTAAGTGAAAACAAAAGCCCAGATCTTCTTCCTCCATAGACTTAGAATGGACCATTGAAGTCAAAGAGGAACAGCAGGAATGACAGCCTGAAGCACTGCAGCTTTGGTTCCTTCCAGCGACAACTATTGACACTGCCTCCAAACTGTCTGCTTACCTGGGTATTTTTGTGGTTTTCCATCACCCCACCGCTTGAGAAAGATGCTCAGATTTAACCACCCATTGCAGGTCTACATTTCAGTGCGGCATTCTCACTACCTATGCAGTGACACTACAGCTACAGCGTATTTGTGAGTAGGGGATGTACGTTATTCTCTGTGTACAGCATCTGGATTGAATTTACCTGTCCCAAGTAAATTCACTATCTGCACACTTCTCATCCTGGGATAGTTTTCTGTCCACACCTCCTCTGCTGCCTTCTGGAATCGTACCCATCCAAGCAAAGCGTGTAGGTCTGTGCTACTGGCAAAATGATTCCTAAAAAATCATCGGTAACAAAATTAAAACTCCAAACTCTTTGGTCCAGAGTTATACTTCTAGGCCCTTTACCCTTTCCCTGTCTAGAGCCAAGCATTGTCCTTGCATCCACCTCCTGCTCTTTCAACCTTGTTCCCTGTTGGAACCACCGCAGCTCTTTGGTGGCTCCAATTATTATTTCTTCTTCTGGGCTGGTCAGATCCATTCGTAGCTCTCACCAGCTTCAACTCCTTGTCCTGACCCTCCATGGACCCATGAGGCTGGCTCCTGCCTTCCTTCAGACTGCTGCACACCATCACTTTGCCATGTCCTCAGCTTGGCATCAGTACCCTGAGCCTTGCTTCTGCTGTAGCTCTGGGTGTGACTGCCCATGCCCTGATCACCACCTCCTCCCACAGGTATCCCCTGTGTGCCCTCCAGGCACTGTGCTGTATGAACAAGGAGAGTAAAAACAACTTAGGTTAAGGCTGTTTGCAAATTACAGGTTTTGGATTTGGCTAATTGCTATGGGAAGATATCACTGCTTTCCAGAGAGAAACAAAATCTGACTTTTTTGGGGCTTCCTGCATATATTTTCATTGAAATTTTAATTTTCCAAATCAACTCCAGCCAAGCTGAGCTCTTGGCTTCTACAGGGCTTTGAGCCCAGGAGGGAGCATAGATTTTAGTACACTGCCTCTGCTTCGCTGCAGTGGCTAGAATAAAATTGACTTCTTCATGGGGAAGGCTCTGGGATTTGCAAAGTATAACTTCTTCATCAAGAATAGTTGCTTATATGAATTAATTAGAGCTTTAGGAGGTAAAATTCCAATATGCAAACAAAAAATCCTGCTTGGGAAAGGGTTAACGACTCTGACAAAGTCAATCCTGGGCTCAAGTCTTTGCTGGAGGTCGACAGTGCCTGAGGGCAGTACAAGAAAAATACAAGGGAATGGGAATAGTGCTTTGTTGATAGAAAATATCACTCTTGATTTCTTTATCAAGGCACACATTTCCTGGAACTGATCAATACTGTCCTCCTCTGGTCTTCTCTTATGTGTGAAAGATGGGCTTTGCACTGCTGCTGTAATTTTTATGAGAGAAGTTCTCTCTCATAAAAGATATAAACAGAAATAATCTCTCATAAAAGATAGAGAAGTTCTCTCATAAAAGAGATGTTACCACGAAGCCTGTTGAGTCAGGAAGGAGGATTCTATCCAGTCAAGTGATTTTTCAAGGGAGCAGGCATAGTTTACAGTAAAACAAGTCCATTGGAACCTCCTTCCTCAGCCAGCTCTGTGTTTTGTTGGCTTCTTTGCATGCACTCGGACATCTACATCTGCCTAACACTTTGCAAAGAGCAGTTTCACCAACTACAGTTCAGTGGGATGACTCACACGTTTCTGCAAGACTGGGACGTGCATTCGCAGGAATTTTAGATTTTTAGAGGGCCATGGGCATCTCAAATTAGACAGTGTACACTTCTGACCCGTATTTAACTTTCAAACAAGTCCAAAAGAGAAGCAAAATGTCTATTAATGAAAGAGTCTGGAGCTCTACAGGACATAAAGCAAAGCTTCCAAGGCATGAAACCAAGTCCACAAACATGATTTCAGAGAGTGAAGTAAATAATGAATACATTTTCCCTCCATCAGTAAGCCAACAGATGGGATGCGATGCAGAGGCTTCAAAGTGGAAAAATCACAAAGCTGTGCTCCAAAGAAGAAAGCTGCAAGATCCATTCAGATGTGTCTCTGCCTCAGCAAACACAGGCAACCCAACCAACTGGGTGAAATTCTCCTTTGTTAGATGGGGCTTTGATTCCCCCCCCGCCCCAACCTTGCACTTTTATCCTCTCATGTTTCTTGTTTTTCTTGCAGGAAGAGAAGGAGCCAGGGTGACCTTCCCCCAGCTCCTTTCTGTATCAAAGATGTAGAACTGAACGCGCTCTCAAATGAGCTGGGTTTGCAAAGTAACGTTCACCCCAGCGCACAGGACTCCTCTCAAGTCTGCCAGACACTGTGAGTGACCACTGCTCTTCATGCAACAGCCACAAAATACGTATAAGCAGATCCTCTGCCAGCACAAAGTACCGATTTACAGCATCCGAGGACCTACCTCTTTTCCTTGGGTCTTCACTGCTCCCTCACGCTTGAAGGTGGCACTTCAGTCCATTTCTGATGGATTGTGTCACCCTGGGAGGTGCAAACAGCTGTCTCTACAGCTTCCTGACTGGTTCAGCCAGCAGATCCTTCACTCTACCTGAAGTAGAAAACAATGTGCATTCACCCGTTAAGGAAATAATATCAGTAGTGTCTTCTTCAACAAAGGAAGTTCAAATTAAAAAAGTGTACGTTGTGTCAACATTGTCTATTGGACAACAATTGAACATTTTTGCTCCCATCCACCGATTTTTTTTTTAGAATGTGTGTGCACAGACACTCATTCCCCTCTGACCTTAATTTAAAGGTGATCTTGTAGTCCTCAACATGTCCATAGCTTCTGATATAGAAACTTCAGAGCAAACACTTTTCCCAAACACCTCAGATCCTCTAAACAACTAAATAAACAGAATTTTTTTTCCAGAGCAAGCAATGCAGCAGCTCAGGTATAATAATCTTAAATGCTGCTGAAACAGAAGTGTATGACCTGCATCCTATGTGCTCAAGATCCTGCTCATACAACTCCAGTTTCGATGTTAACAGGCTCTAAACAAACATGGCCTCATCTTTGAGCCTCCTTTACTCTCGGTAGCTTGACTGGCTCAGCACTTGCCTGGTGATACACGAATTTTACATTCCTAGGCACATTACCTGCACAGAAACTCCCTCTCAACCCTCAGACCCATCTTCTGAGACCATCCAGTAACAGCCAATTACTATTTCTGATAGTTTTCAAAGCAATATTGGGCACGCAACTTCTACGCACGCCAAAGGCTGAACATTTATCTTTTCCTTGCCCATGATGGGATACCTGGTAGCCTCAAATTTCTCAATACAAGAATTCATTTCTGTAAAGGGCACATCTCAAAGCATATTCTCAATAGAAAATGTTTCTCTAGGAAACGTACTCATTCCATGTAATACTGACAGGGATGAGATTATCTCACACCTAAGAATGTTTACGATACACTTAAGGAAAAATGACAATTGATTCTCATCCACAAACAGAAGTGTAAATCCAACAGAGATGATTTCACTGCTTTGAAAATTCCAGGAAGTAAGAAAAATAAGTACAAACATTTTGCCAAATGAAATCACTAAGGAACGATATTTTCTCCGGGAGTTTAAGAGCGTACTAAATACAACGAAAAGGTAGGTTTGTTTAACAAGAAAGCAATAAATGCACAGTGATAGTCACTCTCTGAGCAGATGTGACTGGCAGCTTTCACCAGCTACAAAGAGCAGACTGAAAGAAAGCTTAGGGGAAGCAGAACAGGCAGTTTAAAAAAAAAACCCACACACAAACAACCAAAACAAAAGAAAAATACCAAACAAACAAGTGGAAAAAAAAAACAACAACAAAACCACCACAAAGTGAGTAGCCTGAAAGCAGGAACACCAGCAACAAAGTCTAGCAAGGCAGCCATGTACAAACCATCTGGGTTTTTTTTGCATTTCAGATTGTACTTGTCTAGTTTAAATACTAAACTAAAACATGTAATAGCCCCAGAAGACCAAAGGGAACTGGGATTTGAATGACAGAAATTAGATTTAAATGCGTGATCCATGCCAGACAGTGGGAAATCTGCCTTCAGCTGGGAACTCTGGAGACACTGAACAAAATAAAAATGTAAAAAGAGCAAATCAGAGGAAAATTCTTGAGACGCCTTCAGCAAAACACCATGTAGCTCAGAAAGCAAGAAAACAATCTCTGGCTCTTGTGATTCTTTCACCAAATAGCTAATCTGCTTCACCACAGCCAGCAGGGAAAGCTTTGGCCCCACTGACTGTGCCAGTCAAACACTGAAGCCGCCATCCAGGCCTTCAGGGCATCAATACTTTCAACATTCACACCCAGGAATTTCCATCACAAACGCCTCAGCAGCAGACCGCAAATCTCAGGAACCACCGAGCTGGTTTCTCAGTTGTGCAAAAGCAAAGCATAGAGCAAAAGGAAAACCCTCCTCAGTTCCTTCTCTTGTGGCACCCAAGGCTACTCAAGTTTGCTGCTCTCCCCATCACTACTCTCTTCAGCTACATACCTGAAAATACATCTCATACTTCCCTAAAATTCAGAAGTCACTCAAAGACACAGCAGGAGGTGCTACTTGCAGGGGATTGGCATCCAGCCAAGGTCAACCCACCATAACCACGTGTTGAATTTCGGCAAAACGCATTTTCTATGGGCATCGCAAAAATGTTAAGCCACTGTGCCACAGCCCTAGTGGGGCTCAGATTTACCTTAGACCACATTACCTGCTTATGTAACCTGGCATCACAGCCAACAAACTCAACAGTTCATACTCTTTGGGAGGAGTTAGCTGTGAGAGTGCCAGGGAGTTAGTCCTGCTTGAAGATGGGCCAAAAGTAAGCCCAGTAATGCTGATTTCAGACACATTTTCAGGACAAAGGCAGTAGCTGCCAGTTCTGAACCCAAAGCAAAGGCTTCCTAGCCCTCATTTTAATGATAGAGCAACTTCTTGAGTTGGACTTCAGTCTGATAAGCAGAGGCAGCAGTTGTCTTGCAGAAGACTAATTTATCTTCCAAGATGCAGTGAGTGGGCAGTACCCACTGTGACTCTGTCCCACCCTCCTCCATCTGCAGCCACAAGGAGAGAGAAAAAACCCTGCACGTTACTGATGTACACGCCTTCGCTGCCCAGAGTGTGCAGAATGACCAAACAATTGAACTAATGGATGCAAGACATGCCCATGCCCTATCACAGGCCTGGATAAGGATGGCTACATCTAGTTGTTTTCTCCCTGAGGCCACTGTGCCAGGTTCTTCCCATCATAGTCCTCCCATATGCTTATTTAGGGCTGATAACCATGTTCCTTCCTAGAAATGCACTGCTTTGTTTCTCCAATGTCTGGCAACTTCAGCAAAGCACTGAGGAAGCCGACAGACCCAAGCATTTGTGCATCACAGAAATTCTTGAAAGAAAAGGTTATGCAAATATTTCACTTCCACAGCAGTAGGCTTTGACCTTCAGGGCAGCCTCTGTGGCTGTGCTGTCTCCACTAAAGGCTTTCAAGTATGCTCAGATCTAGCATAGGAGATTAACAGCCATGTAAAGGAGTCAGATTTTGTGCTGAAATACTGGTGAAAGGCACCACAATGAGTCCTCTGACTCGGCAGGAAAGCACACTTGCTACAGAGACAGCTCCAGTTTGGCCAGTGGGATGATTTCAGTTTGACGACTCAGATTAAAAATTCAGTTTCCTTCCTCTAGTCAACTAACACCCAGCTCCACCAAGGCTCTGAGGGATCCCATGCCCAACATACAGATGTGTATGGGGAGCAACCATATTCATGTCACCAGACTCCACGGCTCATCTCTGACATAGCTCCTCAGTTGGCAATTTCTACCTAAAATTCACTGCTTAAGCTGAAACAAGAGGATGGTCATCACCACTCATAGTGGCTAGAATAAAGGGAATTTTTCCAGAATTGTACTGGCTGCAGTGTGGCTGCCAGAAAGTGATCTGAAGTGAGTAATGTCTTTCACAGCAGGTCAGCTCTAGACCTATATATTAAACCAGGAATTAAACACTAAGGGGAACAAAAGTGTTGAGCAAGACCTAGTATAATTTGAGAACAGTTATGTGGCTTGGGGCCAGTACACAGTGATAATCTGCTACCATTAGGGACCTGCTCTGACAGAGCTGTGATCTTTACATTTAATGGCTTTTGATGGATTTTTCACCCCTTTTAATTTAGCCACTGCTGTTTTATTCCACCCAGGCTTCAAGCATTCTCACTGACCTGTGGTGAGAAACTAAAAATGTTCATAAAAAGCCTACGTGAAGAAATGAAAATTATTTTTTAATGTGCAAACACCGAGATCTCTCCCATTGTCCCTTTATTCACCTGTTTTACCGTAGCCTTCTCTGTTATTCAGTCTTACAAAGTCTTTCCTTCTGTGCCCCTCACTGTGGAGGATACATCCTTGTAGACCACTGTCCTCAGAGCCAGGCTGTCCTAGCCGTTCCAACACATTTAGCTTTCCCCTCCAGCTCTAGTTTATCTCTTTCCTATTCAGGTGACGGTCTTGCTGTTCCTCTTAATTAAAAAAAAAAGCATTTGGAAAGGCAAATGCCACTCTGCATGTGTTATCTCTGGCACTTGACTGACTAAATGACAACTTGTTGCCTCAGCAAAGGGCAACTCCTTCTTCTTTCACAGCTCTGTACGGCTTCCAGCGTGAAGTGCATCTCCTGATGATCCTTACATTTTACATTTCATTACATATGCAGATATCTGTACAACCACACTAGATAAAAACAACCACATGAGATAAGAGTAATGCTCAATATGGCGTGAGAGTTTTGTGTCTAGGAAGGATTTCTGAAGAAATTTGGGACATCATGGTTGACCTACAAATTACTTCTCCTATGAAGAAATGTTTGTTGTCATCCTTACTGTTCTTCCCTGTGCCTTCTGCAGTGCATCGTCCTTTAAGAAGCATGCAAATTGATGCCAGAATCATAACAAAATTAATGTCAGAAAGGACCTCAAGAAATCCTCTTGTCCAAACTCCTGCTCAAAAAAAAAAGGGGGGGGGGCTTTAAGATTAGATCTGATTGTTTGGGGGTCTGTCCTATAAATTGGGGTTTTTTGGTACCTTCAAGGATGGAAAGTCTACAGCCTTTTTGGGGAACCTGCTTCAGTACTTCAATCAGCTTTGATAGCAAGGAAATTTTGGCAATAGACATTCATCCCAATCTTCTCTAACCGTTTGATTACCACATTCCAGAACAAATTTTGGATGAGCACCTCCTAGCTTGGATTTGACTAGCATTGTACCTGTTTTTTTGTGCTTCATTATTAGTATCTCAAACTAGTTTTTCTCAAAGACTCCTGGCTTCAGGGATTGTGACTGCTTTCAAATTGATTGCTCCTGGTCACTTCTTGTTCAGATCCAGTTTCAGAATATTTACTGTGGCCTCACAGGCAACAATTTGGAAATCACTTCCTTCAGCCTTTCTGTCCATTGATAGAAACTTTTTATTGGTATCACAGAAAAGAAAAGTCAATGGATCAAACCAGCCATCTGAAGATACTTCCCACAGTTCTTTCTATATGGAGTAACTGGGGAAATGGAAGAATGTTTTGATACCTTTTTTTTTTTAAATTCTTCTTTATCAAAACTTGAAAAATATCCTGTTTTCAGGTTTCCAGATGGCCCCAGCTCTGTGATTATTTATTGTGTGGACATGAGGAGGCTGGTAGGCAGTAAACAAAGGTCCACAAATTTTCAAAGGAATTCATACCACTTGTTGAAAAACTAATTAAGTATCATACAGACTAGATGCATGCTACAGTGATTGCAAATGCTTTGTGTCTCAAGTGCTATCTTAGCACAGACATCAACTTTATAATTTTAATTTCCTTACACTCACCCTCTCTTCAGTTCCACCCGAGTGATCTATTTGGGCTTTTTGAGTGGTATAAATTAGCATAAATTGAAATGTCAATATCAGGCAAGAGAAAAAGAAAAAACACAACAACAAAAAATTCCAACAACAAAAAAATCACCCTCAAAAACTAATCACCGTTGGGAAAAAGATGTGGGGTTTTTTTTCCAGCTTCCTGAAGAGTCCTTATTTTTAACTAAGGAAGTATTAGCACTTCAAAATGCTATGACCTCAAGTAGTTATAATACAGAAGTAAGTACAGGTCGTGGTTTAGAAGACCCTTAACTGATTTGTCACTGTCGTGCCCACCTCGCTGGCAACTCTCACTCCTAACCCCCTCCAGTGGGATGGGGAGGCGAAAAAAAAAAAACCGACAAAACCCTTGAAGGTCGAGACAAAGGGCAGGAAGAGCTCACTCACCAATGACGGCCCCAGGCAAAGGACAGAGTGGTCTTGAGGAAACAAAATCGATTTAATTTAAACAAAACCACCACCAATTCACCAATTGAATCAGAATAAGACAGTGATAAATACAACTGGATATTAAAAACACCTTCCCCCCGCCCCTCCCTTCTTCCCGGGCCTAGATCTGTTACCTTCTCTCCCACAGCGGTGCAGAGGGCAGGGAACAGGAGTTGCAGTCCGTCTATCCCATGTCGTTTCTGCCGCTCCTTCCTCTTCGAGGGGGAAGGGAAATTCCTCACAATCCTCTGCTGCAACAGGACATCCCTCCCACTGGAGAGTCCTCCATGAATTAGTGTGGCTCCCTTCTGCGGGCTGTAATCCTCCCAAGCGACAGGTCGCTGCAGCGCGGGCTCCCCTCAGAGTCACGGCCTTCTTTGGGAGCGCTCCCCTGCTCCAGCACCCGGTCCGACATGGGCCCTAGGTGGGATTCTGCTCCACCCTTGATCTCCAAGGGTTCACAAGGCCTGAATTTCACCCCAGGCCTCACGGGAATGGCTGGTCCTGGGTCCCTCCCCCGCCTCCTTCCTCGCTGCCCGAAGGTTGCCTCTCTCTTTCCCACTCCTCTCCAGAACAAAAGAACCACCCCAACAGCTTTTTCACCTCTGAAATCCTCCCGGAGGCACTGATTGGTTTGGCCTTGATCACAGGTGGATCCCATTTGGAGCTGGAGGAGTTTCTTGAAGCTTCTAACAGGAGCCGTGGCAGTAAGCCCCCTCCCCTGCAACCAGAACCCCTCCAGATACAAACTTAATACAGTCATTCTCAGCTTTCCATTCTCATAGTGCAGGAGTGGATAAATTTCATGATTTATATGGCTAGGACATATGGCAACGCATGGTACAGAGCTTTGCTGAGTGACAAGTGTCCTGAGTGCAGGTGACAGGCTATGACCAGTCATTTCTCCTTCATCTTGTCCATACTGTGCTCTTTAGGAAATCCTCCATTTATTGTCACCATTCATGACATGAAATCAAATCTAGGAACAACCATTTGAGACATCATAAGCTCACAACTGAGAAGCAAAGTGCTTTTTCTGTAGCCATTTCTGTAAAGGAAAGTGGATGTTCATCAATGTTCTTCACTGTTCATCAAATATCCCTGCATCATTTGACCAAAAGTGCTAAATAAGAGCCAAAGGTCACAATGTGTGGCGCTGGCTATATTAACGAACTATATAACTAGAAGCAGCCAGGGAACGAATGAAGTGTCTGGAACCAGTTTTCATTTTAGAATGCAATCATTTCGGATCAGCTGCAGCACTTTGTACATGCCTTTTGCAGCCTGGATGCTGTAGCCACTGATTTTTCACACAATTGGAACTCTTTCTGATCTAATGATCTCCCTGCCAACATTTCATTGTGCCCACCTCCCATCCTTCTTCAAGTGTTTAGACCATAAACTCACATGCCTTTGCACACAGGGCCTGCAAGTGCTAATCTCTGATTATACGCAGCCCAGCTTTTCTTTCTTGCTGTTATTCTATGTCAGAGGGAGGAGCAGTTTTCCAGAAGTAGCAGGAATCAAATATTTCAGAGCTGAGAGCTCCATTATTCCAGTACTGCAGGTACATTATTGCTCCTTGAGGCTCATTACTTCGCCTTCAAGGAAATCGGAGACCTTGAAGGGATCAATAAGTACATTATTACTCTTGTTCAATTACATTCCTGCCTGATTCTGAGACATCAGAAGGAAGCCATTCATTGGATTCAGCTTTTACAGGCTGATTGCTACACAGCCAGGCAGCTTAGCTCTGAGGTGGCGCCAGCCGTCCCCTCCTTGTACAAGGTACACTGCCTACAAGGGTAATCAGAACACATCGTTATCTGAACGGCAGCAATGAATATATTAGGGATGAGGCAGCAAAGACGGTAAAACTGCTGAATGTTCTTTTTGACAACCTATGAGCTCTCCGATTGCTCCACTGCAGAGTTGCGGCAGCGTTTAGGGCAAGAGAGATTTCATTGCTTATTAGCTGCTTTGTTCAGTACAAAGTTCTCTCTCTAGCTCTTTTTAGAAAGGGAAGGGTTCCCATTTCCTGAGGCACACCGTTACACACCTTTGCATGTACCATGCCCTATTTTTATGACGGAAGAGAGAAGTCTGGAGCCAGCTCTGTTAGATTCTGTGGCTGTACAAGTAAAGCTTCTCAAAATAGGAAGACCTGTTCATTTTCCAAACTTACTGCACAAAGGGGAAAGCCATCTCCCCAAACTACTTCTCTACATGGTGATGACACTAAGCCCAAAGATGATGTTCTCATCTCAGTTGAATTGGCCTCAGCTCATTCATTTTCCATCATTTCCCAGCTAACTTCCAGTTCGCAGCTGCGATACTTATAACCCTTTGCAATTCCTTCCGCCCTAAGTGCAGGCACTTGAGTCAAGACAGGTGACCAGACTTTGCTTCTTTTTTTCTTTTGGAAAAAGAGACTTTCTGATGATCTACAATCTTTTGCCCTGCCAGAAGCTTTCTGCTGTAGGGATTTTCTTAATCATACAAAGACCTGGATACTAGTTTCAATCTAAAAGTCTGCAAAGTTTGAAATGGAAATGAGATGCTTATTTTAAGAGAGGACAATTAGCTGTTGGCTCTTATTATGATGAGATGAAGGAAGTATCTTCACTGCTTGAGCCCCTTAATCAAAGGTGGCTATCATTCTAAAAAGGGTGGTGATAAATCAATAAGCATCAATCTGAATGAGATTATAAAACCATGCAAAGTATCACCTTAGACAGCTTTCTCCACATGCTGAGCCTTTGTATCTGTTTATTCTTTTAGTGGATCTCATGTTTAGAGCACTAATCCATCACACTGAGTTTCACAAATCAGTGAATCCTCACAAGCCTTTGCTTAAAACAAAAGTTGTTGTAATGCCAATCTGGAGGCTTTTAACAAGACTTTTACAGGCAGGTGTGTGTTTTTCCTCCAAGGGAAAATTGAGAAATCATCAGGATATAGTCAAACTGCAGTGCAGAAGGGGACAAATGCTGCCGGTGTCGTGTTATCCCTTCCAGTTCATTCTTTTGTTGCTCTTTTCCCACTCTGGATTTATGCACTGGCAAGAGACCAGTGCTTCATTTCAGAAGTCCCACCTCAAGCAAAGAAAGTTTTGGAGGCATATTCTAAAGCAAATTGGCTTAAAACTACTGTGACATCCAAGGAATTACTTTCTCTTTCTCTTCCTGTTCAGCTATATTTACTCAAGATACGATCTTTGGAATGCCATAGGAAAATGGAATCAGTCTTCACCTCCTAGGATCGTACAGGAATTTTCAAGCCAGGTACTCTGGGATATGGCAAGAACCTGAGGCAGTGGAAATGTCCTTGATCTCTCCTGCTTCCTTTCTGAAGAATGTCATCATTGCCTAGGTTTTTGGTGCTAAAAGTATTAAATTTATGAGAAGATATTGTGAAATGTTAGGAACTGGGAGGATCTAGACTTAATACTCCATTTCTGCACTGGCTTTTTATTACATGTCTGGGTCAACAGCTGGACCCAGTGACTTTGCCCTTTTTTAAGAGATCTATGAAGACTCAATGCATTGCCATGGGACACTGAAATTTTCCAAAACATAGAGCAGTTACAATTCACAATGAAACCTCAATGTTTCTTTCTTCCCCAGAGGAAGATGGAAAACTGGTTTTCTGGCTGCCCAGCCACCAGCACCGGGGCAGAGGACTCCAGAGGCTGTAAGATGCTGACAAATCTTCATCCATCCAGCGTGCCGCTTACAGGATGCTGGCAGGCAACCTGCAAGTAGAGCAGGCTCACGAGCAGTTTGTTGAATGGGAAAAAAAAAAAAAAAAATCACACCAAAACCTTCCTCAGGATGTTGCAAATGGCACAGATCAGCATTTCCAGTAGCAGGTGTGTTTTTCTCAGCATTTTCTTCACCGCTTCTCCTTACAAGTTCAATATTTCCTTGGCTGTGCTGTACTTCTTGGTTCCCAGAGACCCAATGCTGTCTGTCAAAGAGCTCTTTCAGGCTGTATCCTGCCCCACTGCAGAGAAAATCCTGACACTGGCTTTGGCTAACCTATATTTCCTTTGAGACATCTCTTACCCAGGTGTTCACTTGAGTAACTATGTGATTTTCTGGACAATCTTAACGTTTTACAAATAGCAAAAAATTACCTTTTAGCAGAGAATGAACACGGAGAAAAGCAGCTCTTGACTGCATGAGAATTGCTGCCTTTAGCTAACAGTTAAAATTTACAGATGGTGCTTTGAAGGAATTACTTGGAACAGGGCCTATCTTCCCTCTGCACAACAAAGAACCGTAGCAGCATAGGAGCAACACTCAATAAATGTGTTAATTAATCAGCTTTCTTTAGGAAGATATTAGAGAGAATGGTTCCCAGACAATTCAGCTGGACAGCTGTTTCTGAGTCATAAGAATCAGATGTGACTGGATTAAAGAAGCAAAGGGGCACAGACACACACAAGTTCCTGCAAATCACTGACTAGATTTACCCTTCCCATTTCAAAACACTGCTCTAAAATACCTCTCTGGGGCAGATTCATTTGATGGGGAGAGATTTATGGTAGCACTTTCCCACGGCACATACCCATTTCACTCCAAAGTAGCTCCAGTTCTGAGCAGTAATAAAAAGTAAATTACATTTATTAAATCCCTTGATCCCACCTTTAAGGACTGCCAGTAACAGCATTTTCATAAAAGGAAATGTCTCTCTCTGCTCCAAATCTTTCCATTCCTGTTGGAATTTGAAGTGGGGAATAATTACTTAAGAAAAGATTTCTGCCAATGACTGACATTCATGTTGGGCATGGTTAATGTTTAAAAAAATGTTGAACACTCCATGCTATATTTCAAACTCTTCAAAGACTAGACACTAGATGAGCTAGATTTCAATTTACTGACTTTCCATTGCTCTGGAGACCGTGAACTTTCAAATCACTCTGTGTTTTGGGGGGATTTTTAGATGGATTTCTATCAGAGGAGAGATGATGTTGGAGGAGATAGTCTGTCATGGAAGCAGGAGGGCTCAAAGTGCTGATCACACACAACACAAACCCTGCACATCAGCTTCACACTACTTTTTGGCCGTTTGTCTACAGTTTGGAAGGAGCCAAGAATATCTTTAAAGGCCAAACTCAGAGTTCCTGGCATCCTATCCCAGGGTACAGCAAACACAGGGTAGTTAAAGATGAGTATGGCAGGTCATAGAGAAAATAGTTCTTCTCTGATACAGCCTCCCATCACCTGCTTTGGTGACCATGCTGATTTTAGAAACTTCCCTACTTGAAGATTGGACCCAAGATGCTCTAGACATGCCCCAGATGTTTGATAACAGAAAATCCAAGAAACTAATGTGCTTGCTGGATGAGTGCCTCTGACATACCAGTCCTATGGGAAGCAGTAGATATCAGTGGAAGGACAGGGCACAAGAAAGGCGGTTGATGTGTTCCTCATTGTTCTCTGCTCTGTGCAAAGACATCATCAGTCCCTCATTTCACCAATTCATTGCGTTCCATGAGAACTAGATGTATAGCCAGAAAATAAGCCCAAGTCAGACCACTGACTTCTTGCTTGAGCAGCTTGAAACCATTGTGGATCCTCATCTCTTGCAAGTGGGAACAGGATTCTCAGTGATTGTCCCACTGTAGCTCCTCTTCTCCTCCAGGTGTAGGGAGGACTGTGAGATAGCATTGTCACAATGACTTATTGACCACCTGATGAAGCATATTCCAGGAACTGTGCTTGATATTGATTATAAAATCCTAGCAGAATCTCTGGCCTATTTGGATTGATAGCATCCCACCATCCCACCGAAAAAATCTGGTGAGACCAAGTCCCACCAGTACTTTCTGCTCATTCCTGGTATTACAAATGCTGGTTCTGCTTTTAAACTCTCATCACCATCTTTAAAGTCCTTAGAAAAATGAATCAGGCCTCCTCAGCAAGCCCATTTTTCTACTGCAGAGCTGCAACAGCTGTAGTTAACAGAGATGTAAGGGCTGAGACTTTGCCAGGATAATGGATGGTTATTGACTCTAGAATTCCCTGAAAGCAGTTGTATGATGCAATTCATGTCCAGCAATGGCAGCACATTTACCAACAGTGATGGAAGGAGACTTAGACTCCAAATTTATCCAAGAAAAACCCTGTCATCACAGAGAAATTAATTCAGGTTATCAAAAAAAAAACCAAAAACCCTCAAAGCAAGAAGAGCAAACTGTGAACAACAGTGCTTCATCTTCTGTGTGTTGCCACAACATTGTGATGATGAATGAAAGGGTTATTAACAACAGATACAGAAGCAGAAACCCTGTCTCCCGTTCTTAAATTTTACCTATTTGTAAAATAAATCACTCACTAGAATAAAATTACCTCCAAATAAAGAGAAGGATTAGCTTTTGGGAGACTTATGTAGCAATATGTACAGACATTTACATAAGAATATGCACATACAGGCTTGAAGGCAAGGAAGGAAGGATACAACCCAGCTGTGGGATTTTTTTGTTTGTTTATTTGCTTGTGTGGTTTTGAATAGAGTCTTACTGGAATTGGATCAGAAATCATTGTTGATATTTGCAAAAAGACTTCAAAATCTTTTTCAGGTCTCTTCCCAAATCAAGTCTGGCCTGTTAGGCAGTGCCTGTGCTTACACACAGTGGTACTGATTTAGCTGTGACTCCAGGAGAGGAGGGAACTGCAGAGGCTGAAAGGCTGAAGCTGCCGTGGATTTCCTGAGGGGAAAGCCCTTAGATCATTTATCTCTGAAGATGAAGCACCTTGTATTCACTGTACACAAGAGAATATCAAAATATCGTCATACTACTATGATCCTAATCCATTTAATATCTGATTAGGCAAGAAAAAGAGAATAACTAAAGCTTTCAGAAATTAAAGAGCATTAGATGAAACCTTAGTTTTAACCGTCCCCTTCTTTTCATTTACCTACTTTAATCTTCAGATATAAAGAGTTTCTGCTTTAAAGTAATTTGGGATGTGTGTGTGGGAAAATCACAGAATAATTGAGGTTAGCAGGGAAATCTCCTACTTCAACCCTCTGATCAAAACAGAATCAACTGGAGCAGTTTGCTTAGCTGAGTTTTGAATATCTCCAAGGAAGGAGACACACAACCTCTCTGGGCCACCTGTTCCATTGTTTGACCACTCTCACAATAAAAATATTTTAAAAGAAAAAAAAAAAAGTGTTTTCCTGTGTTTAAATGGAATTTCCTGTATTTCAGTTTCTGCCTCTTGTTTCTTTCCTGACACTGGACACCGCTAAGAAGCATCTGGCTTTGTCTTCTTTACCTCCCCACATCAGGTATTTATACACATCAATAAGATCCCTCTAAGCCTTCTTTTCTCCAAGCTAAACAATTCCAAGCTCTCTCAGCCTGTCCTATGTCAGAAGCTCCCATCCTTTATTCTTCTCCAGTAAAGCCATATTTAGATAGTTGTGAGTTGCTGCCGCTGAATCCTGCCCCCACCTGCTTGAAGACAAGCCTAAGAGCCACTGATGGAAGAAGAGACCATAGAAAGAGAAGAGAATGCAGCTTAAGTCTCTAAGTCTTTCTCCTTGGTAGCTACACTGTTGGGAAATTGGAAGCACAGCACATGGTCTTTGAAGACGTCCTCCATGAGGAATGGCAGCAGACACAAGCTTGCTACTGCATAACAGCTTTGCAGCACAACAGCGTATTTCCCCCGGATATCTGCTTTTCTCACACAGCCAGACGTGCTTTTACCTCTTGACTTGTCTGTCTTTTCTTCAGCACTGAGAAAAAATGGTCCACAGTCAATAAAGATCTGGTCCTCACTCTGGAAAACATGGAGATAAATTTGCGAAACAATGTGGTGGAGTCTTTTACTATTGAAATATATGCACCGTCTCCAGGGCTGTCAGATTAAATGCTTTCAGAGCATTCAGTTGGCTGAATGCTTCATTTCCCCCCTTCCTTTTTTTTCTTTTTTTTAAATAAATATTCATATTTCCCCTGGACTGCCAGATTATCCTCAGGTAGGTGCACATCATCAGTCTACGTGGTTTTTCTCATTAGCAACAGTCAGACTGATGTCTGGGGTCTCTGCCAAACTTTCCTCTCTTCTACTTGATCAAAAAAAAGTCTCTGCCATTTAGAGATGGAGGATTCATTTTTTCGTTTTGGCATCTCTGTGAGTTCTTTTTCCCACAAGTTCAACATTTTCAAAAGAATTGGAAATAATCTGAAGTATAATATATGAAAGTGGGCAAGGTACAATGTCTCTTTCTGGGACTCTAAGCTGAAGTCCTTGTGCCAGAGGGTATTTGCACACCTTCTATTGCTGCTGAAGAGTCCTGCTTTTGGTGAGTGTAGTTGCTGTGGATTTGGGAAAGGCTCTGTGTTTGACATAGATGAAAACAGTTTCCTAAAGGAAAATTGTTTCTCCAGGCATCTATGCTTGGGTTTTAACACCAAAAAAAAGCATTTTGTAGCTTTTCTCTGTATGGTAACTTTGGAGTTATTATTTCAGAGAAATATTGAGAGAAAACCCTGCTTTTGTGTCCATTTACTTAAAGAGAAGTTAAGGGAAAAATAGAGCAGGTTTCTGGTCATCTCTTTCCTGATTACATTCCTACTTTAATGATCACAAATAATTTTTAAATTCTAACCTGGTAGAAAAGCATTCTGCATAATTTCTATGGTTTTAATTAACAGACAGAGCTAAGATACTCTGAAATCATTTATGCCTGTTCTTCAACTGAACAAAAACATTGACTAACACAACGATATTTGTCTTCTTTTGGATCCTTGGTTCAAAACGGTAGCAAAATACATCAAAACACAATGTGAGGGTATGAGATATCCATTACTGCAATTAGACATGGCAGCCACGTTAATTAGTCATCTGAGCAGAGATGGTGGGGAGGTGAGATTATAAATTTAAACTGTCTGGGTCCCAACTGTAACAAAACCAGAATATAAGCCAAAGAGACTTGTGGGAAAGAGATAATATTTTAACTATCTCTATTTTGGAAATGTTCATCAATTGTGAAATGCCATAGGAGTTAAGAAAACATTTTATCTACTAAAACTGATTGAGTGTTGTTTCTCTGTAGAGAGGAAATTCTTGCCTGTTGCTATTTTTTGTTTCTTCAGAAAAATTATGTCTCCAGAGACTATACCAGGATTCAAGCCCTCTTGAACCACTGCTACTAGTCACAAGCTTGAATATTTTGTTTTGTTTGTTAAGGAATAAACTTGTTATTTTGTCCCAGTTAGTTAAATTAACTTTGCTTTCTGCACTGATCCCCCAATCCCAGCAAAAAAAACAAAATATCAGCACTCATTTATTAGGGAAAAAAAAAACATTGCAACTGGAAGCTGGATTTTGCCAGGGTTTTAGCAAGAGATTTTCTTGTTTTTGCAAGAAAAAGAAAAAGAAAAAAAAAAAAATCAAAAAACTGACTTACCTACACTCTGCATTTTGGTTGCTTTGCAGAAACATCAGTTTATGACCAGTTCAAGAACATTTGCCTCCACCATGGATCTGTGATGAACAACCTAACCTGGCATACTTTGATTCTTTTTTTCCTGTAGGCATCCGTCACCTCTTGACAGCTCAAAAGTTTTGCATTTTTTAAACGATGTTTTTGGAAGATGGTAATAATTTGGTCTCACTTTCTGGGTACACATCAAAAACATGTTTTTTGAGAGGTTATCAAAGGGAGAGGAGTAATAGGGGTTGTGGCAGCTTTGTCCTCCTCTGCCTTCCAAGCTCCTGCTTTTCTTCTCCACCTCCTCTCCTTCCCCACAGACAAACAAGGGTGCATGTCCCCTCATACCTCCTGTGACACTGGCACAACTCTGCTGCCTCTTTTGCTGTGGAAAACCAGGTATCTGCTACTACTGAGAGAGGGCTCGGGGCTTTGGCCGTTCCCCAGAATACATCCCAATTGTTCGCTGCTGTGGTGGGGCAGCAGGTCCAGCTCTCCAGAGTTTTCCGTCATAAATCTCCATGCTTGGTGTGGTGCTTTTCTTGCTTCTCTTCTCCTTTCCAGATCAAGTCCTCATGTCACATAAACCCCAGATTTGCTGGGACGCAGAGAGCAGAAGGACATCAGGGAAAACTAGCAATGTTCTCTGGGACGACAGCAGCTCATGCTTAGCTGATTTTCCTAGGTAAAAACCCTCACATTTCCTAAAGCAAAGGAACTACCGAGAAGTTGCATGGTAAATGAGACATACTGGTGTGTGAAATTCCCCTGTCTCCTAAGGGCTTTATTTTAGGTTGCCTCAAGTACCATTTGCAAAGATAGAAAGGGATAAGAGACAGGAACTCAATGAAGGATTTGATATAGAAGTTCCCAAGCACCCATGGACACAAATCTTGCTCCAGAAAGTCAATGTGTAAATTGAACCTCTCAATGCATGCAGGTTCACAGCGTGAGTTGAACAAATGGGAATGTAGCAGTGGGTTTGGTTTTGTCTTCTAGGTATTTTATTTTTTTGCAGTATTTTGTGCTGCACACACAAAACACACGGAGACTGTGACTATGCCACAGGCTGGATTTGCAAGAATTTAACTGGTGGGACTATTCCTTACAGAAATTTCAAACACTTCAAGCAGGTTCGGGCTCATATTGGCAAGAGCTGAAGGAGAATGCACACAAGTTATTTAGAGTAATTTTGTGCTAGGATTCAAAAAAAAAAAAAAAAAAAGATACTGAATACTGATCCTTGTTTGTTTGCTGTATTAACATCTTTTCTTTTTCTATTCCATAAAAGAAAGCAGAATTCTATGATTCTACCTTAGAGATATTCAGAGAGAACGTTACTCCAGAAAATGTCTCCTGAGGCAACATCTAACTATTTCTTTAGGAAGTTCATATGAATAAAATGACTCAGTGAATCGTTTTGTTTTCTGGTTGTGAGGTTGGGGAGTGAAGATTGACATTATCTTAAGATAATATTCTTGAAACCCTTCATAAAACACCAAACACTCACATGACAGCTGATCACATTGGGCTGAAAGAAGCAAGACTTAGTTGTCTCTTTGGAACACTTCTATTCATAATCATCTCTAATCTAAATTTTTCCCCTTCTATAAATTCAAAGTCATAAAAATTCCTTTCGCTCTCCCTTATTTTGTCTTGTTGGTCTAGATAAGGGCTATTTACAAAACACTCCGTGCCTGTGTATTTACATACAGCTTAACATAATGAGCCACTAATGTTATTTGAGGCCTCCAAGCAGTATTGAAATATAGATTGTTATTAATAATGATAGCACTTACATATTACTGTTGCTGAAATGGCACTCCTTCCCTCCCTGCTTGCAAATGCTGCAGAAGAGTATGTCAGCTGAATTTCAAATGAATATGTCAGGAAAACAATACCAACCACAGCAGAAACTCCCTGCTTTACTAAACATGTTCTTTCTTTGAATTAATTCTGGCAGTGCAGATTTCTAAAGCAAAAAGACAAAAAAAAAGGAAAAAAAAGAAGACAATTACATGTTGGAAACTTCAGACTGGGATAGGAGCTGAATTGAGCTGACATAAGGCAGGCAAAGTGAGACTCCATCAAGCCTGGTAAATCAGAGAATAACTCTGGTGTCTCATCATCTCTCCTGCTAAGTGATGGAAAGGCTATTCACAGAGATCCTTGATTCCCAGGAGGCAGGATACGCATCGCAGGCACCTGAGCTTGGAAAGCTGCCATGACTCCCTTCCCAAAGTTGCCCACCTCTGTTGCCCATAGAGGTTGTCGCTCTTCGGATGTGTCATCTTTAGAACAAGTTGGGAACATTTGTCATGCAACAATTTTCCATCTGTAAATGACATTTTGTGGCAATGGAGACATTGTACTGAACATGTTGATTTTGGTGAAATATCTGATGAGAAAACTGGAGAAACAGAGATTGTTTTGACTGTCTCATTTCACTCTGATGTTGAAATGTTTTGTTTCAGTAAAGCAGACAGGTTTCATTTTGTCTTTCTTACTCTGTTTTATTTCACCCTGATTTTACATTACGATCCTTTCGATACCGTGTTTATATATTTGCCTATTATACTAACAGTTCCTTGGGACATCTGAAAATGTGCTGAGATGAAAGAAAATGAGTATACTTCATATTTTCTCTGAATAGTATTGATTACTTCACAACATAATGTTTGTACAGCCACTGATGTTTTTGATGGCTTTTTTTTTTCCCTATTTCGCTACAGCTTCATTTTGCCGCAAAAGCAATTTTCAAAATGGCAGCTTTTCCCACAGAAGGGAACGTTTATTTACCATCAAAACTAATGTGCTACACTCACAACGTCTAATCACATTCAGCTGCCAGGAGAATTAATTTGCCCACTGCCTGGCCATGGCGGCCCTTTTTCCTGCTGATCTACAAGTCCTCTGCACACAACCTTCCACTTGCATTGGAATAAGTCATCTGGTCTCCTTGCTGGGAAAATCAAGTACGGTTTCTCTACAGTGTCCACAGAAGGCAATTTTTGACCCCTAGTTCAATGTGATGGAAAAGCATGGCAGCAAGCAGGTTAATTTTTGTGTTAATCCTTGCAAGGGTGTGCGGACAATCTAGGAATATCCCCAGATGGTTGAGGTTCCGAGGTTCTGAGAATGGGGTTAGTGGAGGTTTGCAGTGTATCTCCACTGGTCTTACGGCCAGAGCGTTATGCTAGCTTTTGGTCCAAACCAATGCCAGGCACTAGAGTTAAAGAAGAACTGTACAGTCAGCGTAGTGGGAATGGGATCTTCGCTGAAGGTTTGCATTTGGTATCCGATTCCTGGAAGTCGGGAGATGCAGCCTAAGTCTCCACCTTGAATTCTAATGACTGATACACTGAGCTCAAAGCCGGATCTGTGTGTAGCTCGG
The DNA here is from genome assembly GCA_013396935.1 of Baryphthengus martii. NCBI lineage: Eukaryota > Metazoa > Chordata > Aves > Coraciiformes > Momotidae > Baryphthengus > Baryphthengus martii. Next base: position 717,727 of record VWZK01014235.1, on the reverse strand, counting down.
TGTCCCAGACTATATCCCCTGTGACCACCGCCCTGGGAATCCTCCTGTGAATTTCTACCACCTTCCCAGTTCAACCCCCCTTCTATTCTGTGTAGGTGCTTTTGAATGCTCTGGGATGTGATTTCAAGATGCTCTGGTATCCATCTTGATCTTTCCTATGCTTTCAGATTTAGAACCATTTTCTCCCCACTTAACTCTTAATATTCTTCATACACACCGTGCCTGAAAACTCTGCTGTTTTATTCAGGAGCAGTTGTCTCTGGCCATACTTCTGCCAAATAAAACACCAATAGCATAACAATGCTGTTGCATAGCTTCAGTTTTAATGCTCTGACAAGGTTTTTATTACTCCAGATTTCGACTAACAGATTCATATTTCTAGGTGCTTTCCTTGTTCTCAGTGTTATTGCCACCTCTGTACTGCTGTTATCTATTATTACCAGGTTGCCACAGTAACTGCATTCCTCAACACTCCTTATTTGTTTCACACCAGTTGTTATATGGACTGTATTTGTTCCCGCTGTTGTCAAGATCTTGGTCTTTTTGTTGTTGTTGTTGAAACTTTCACCCTTATCTTCTCCCTCTGGAAGCTTTTGGCTGCATGTCATAGGGGCAAGAAAGAAGAGAGGTACCCCCTTCTCCAAGGCCCTGTATTCACATTTCTCATTGAAAATATTCCTGGTTTTTGAAGCAGATGGCTCTTACACATCATTCGCTGCAGGGCATCAAGTTTTCCACAACTCCATCCATCCTCTAAGGAGCACAGAGACTCCCTCCCTCTTCAGCCTAGTGCTGAGAGATCACCTCTTTCTGCAGGACTGTTCTGAGTGTGAGCTCTACCAAACTAACCAGACCAGTGACTTTATCCAGTCTGCAGTAACACCCCCATGCAAAGCACTGGACAACTCCAAATCCCACTCTACACCAGTGCACCCTTCCTGAAACCGTTAAATAAACCCCTGCAAGCTCTGCATGGGGATGTTCTTCTCTCTCTCTCTCTCAATCTCTATGTTTTGCTGCCCTCTCCTGCTCAGCTGGGAAACCTAGCAAACCTTCCAAATCATGGATTGCAGAATCCCCCTGGAAATTATAGGCTTCTTCATATGTATGACAGGTTTTGCCAGAGCAGAGCTTCCTTGGTGGGAGCAAAGCAGCGGAGGCAGCAGGCGGGTACAGGGTATTAGCAGAGACCAGGATTAACACTTCCCACTTCACTGCTCTGGAAAAAAAAAACCAAGTGTGGAGCGAATGCTCTGCAGAAGGAGCAATAATTAAGTGCTCCTACAGTTTGACCGTAGCTGAAGCACCAATGAGGGGCATTTTACAATGTTCATGTTTGCTCTCAGAGCACTACTGGCACCTCCTTCACACAGACCATGGGACCAGGAAGCACCTAACTGCAAATGGACCTGCCTCAGAACTGTTAGTGCCTACCAAAGTGGGGTTTAGTCTCCATTCTAGATGTGATTGGAGGGATTGATTTCGTGGTGCTTTTACCGATTTGTTGATTAATTACCTTGTTGCAGAACAAAATCTGCCTTAAGGCTGAAATAGAAACTCAGCACCAAGGGCATGAACTGCTGCTCTGCTGCCATAACATCAGGAGTGGAGCCGTTTCTTCCCATATAAAACTATCAAAGGTAAGAGGAGATTGGGTCTGGTTTTAGTGGATTCACTCACTTTGTCCCTGAAGGGAAGGCAAATGGTTTCCTCTAACTCATTCTTTGGTTTCCTCTAACTCACTCCTTGTGATGAGGCATTAGGACAGCACATGGTAATGAAGGCAACTGAGTCATCTTCTCCTCTCTCTTCAGTGCTCTTGATTGACGCTGCTCTTGTACATGTTAGGGAACCTGTGGCTTCTTTTAGACACCAAACTGGTTTTCCCACCTGAAAGCAGATCGGCAAAAACCTATACATTGCAATATGTGATTTACATTCATAGTTTCCATGTATGATTCATAACTTTTTTTCTCTCTGGAGCCACAATAAAAATGCCAAGCAAGATATTACTGCTAGCAAAATAAGGAATTAAATTATTTGTATTTAAATAGCATTCTTCTCCTTCAGCAGCATTACCATATTAGTTAATTTGCTTGAAAGGCTAACTTGACTAAGCAGTCAAAGGAAATGTCTACATCTTCTCACTCTGAAAAGGATCAACTAAACTACTAACTGGTAACACTGAAAGTGTATATCCAATTTCCATGAAGAAGATGAAACAAGAAAAGGTTGTTATCCTATATGGAGTATAATTCCTAGTTGACTAATATTAAGAGTAGCCATCAGGTGATGCATGTTCCACACAAGATGAGAGGAGAAAGTAATGTCAGGGTGGTACTCTAGATGCTGTGCAAACATGGGCATGAACATGAATGTGAAGATAAAAAAAATGATGCAGAAAAAAAGCCTGAAAGATGAGCTTGACAACTCACCTAATGCAATAATTATTGGCTTTTGATAAAAGAGTTGATTGAGCAAGAAAGAATTACACCAGCCAATATAGAATGAAAATAAACACATGGTAGGTGTTGGCTGAAAGCTCTATTCAAAGCGTAAGTGGAGGAATATATAGCAGGGACAGGGATATATCCAATACAGAGATGGTGGACAAGTTACTCACATGCTTAGTGCTCAAGGACATGCTGCAGGTGAGCTGGAGCAGTCAGTACCATGGAAAGGACAGTATAGAGACTGCCACCAGGATGCAACCAGGGAAAGATGGACTTCTCTGATCAACAGGATGGCTCCAAATCTTTCCCAAGAATGCAGTGATGCCAATATCTGGAGTTTCTAGTGCTATGGAACTCCCTGGGAAAAAGAAAACAAAAATGAAACAAAACATAAAATCTGACATCAGGCAGAAAGTGCATAAATGGCTGGGAAAACTACTGAGAAAACCCAGTTTTGTTTTAAATTCAAAAACTAACATTTACACTGAAATGTTGAGCCACAAGAGAATGGAATCAACTGAGCCCATAAAAGCAAAATCGGCCACATTATTAGACAGCACTCTTAAATCAGTTTTGATGTTCGCTTAATTATATCCCCTTGGCTGAGTCCGGAAAACAGAACCTTGCCTTATTATTACCATTTCACATTGTTATGAAGGTCTTTGATTGGGTTCAGTAGATGGTCTTAATGGGATCTGTCAAACAATAGGATAATCCTGATTTAAATGAAAAAGCTATCTCTCCCAAGGGTACGTTATTTTGATAAATAGCTCTTTCGTTTAGACACAAGCCTAGCAAGGCATTGAGTCATGTGTTCAAAATAGAATAGCTTACATGATTAACACAGAGTTAACATGGGAGAGGTATAATGTACTTAAGAAAAATCTCTTTATTCCAAAGAAGGAAAAGAAGGCTGGGATAGCAAGATTAATATTTACTGCCAGCTCTACAGCAACTACATCCACACACAGGATAAATTATTATTTAAATTCCACTGCCCTCCAGGAAGGTGGGGGTCCAGGGAACTTAAGACAATAGATCATTTAGAGTTGCCTTAAAATGTAACTCTACTGGAAGAAAATTCCTTGATAAGCTTATCAAAATTATTACCAGAGTGAGTAATTCCTTCCAACACAGTTAGGACTTGAGCGTAAAATCAATCAAATCAGTGAAAGCAGAAAGGCGCATTTGTCAAAGCAGTATTACCAGCAAGAAGGCATATTATAGCAAAAATGCAGAAAACTGCACTTTCTCTGCTCAGAAAAGCTATAATTTGGCAAAGAACTTCAGCATGGGCCTAAATTATAAAGTATATTACATATGATGGAAATCAAGCAGTGAGGTTATTATTCCCGAGAATGGTGTAACTTAATTTTCTCCATTTGGCAATTAACAGAGCATGGGAAAAAAAAAATACCTGAGAAATCCAAGAGTAAATATATTCAGAGAAGTGGTAACATGAGCCTGATTGGTAGAAGATTTTTGGCTATGATGTCCAAACCTCACAAAGCTTGTACAACTAGATCCATCACTGATTTACCTGCAATTGAACATGCTACTACAGATCTGCCAATATACCAGAGTGCCTCAGGCATTTTGGGAAACTCATTTTACATGAGAAACAAGAAAATCCAGACTTCTGTTATTTATGATTTAAAGCAGAGCCTCTGGAGCTTTGTCAAGGCTGAGAAATGTTCATGCTTCAGGGCACGTGGTAACCTTCAACTAACAGAGGTTGGGAGGAACACCTCCCCACAGGCATTTTATCCCATGATGGTAGGTCTACCTGTAGCATCTCAAGGTACGTGCTATGGGCTGCTGTCAAAGACTATTAGCTGACCCTGTCTGGTGGTTCCTCTGTCCCTGGCCATTAGGGGCGTCTCCACAATGATCTCAAAGGATACTGGTGATGGGACATCAGCTCATGGTAGGATTCCTTGGATGGTCCTTGCTTCTTCTCTAACCAAATGCAACGCATCCAGAAATTTGAGTACCTCTGTGCAATGGATGTTGGCTTTCAGGTTAAACCTGAAGGATGACAGGACATGTAGCTGTACACTGTGACTTGTGACTAGAACTGGAAATGTGGGGAGGACACCATAACAGAGAGGATACTCAGTGAAAGTGATGTGCTTTCAGTAGGAGGAGAAGTGAAGAAAGAGGATTTGAGTTGTATGCAGTATTGCTCTTCATCCTTTCAGGTCAGTCCTGAAGCAGCTTTATGACTGTCAAGAGTGTTATGCAGAGAACTTTGGACTCAGGTCTCACTGGATATGTTCCTACCATCATATAATTTAGTTTACCAGTCACCTCCAGGGCCCTAGTCCCTGATCATCCTCAAATGCATAAACATCAGTTCAATCCCAGACTATTTTGCAATAAACCAGTCAGTCTTCTCCAAAAAAAACCAACCCACAACAGTTTGTCTCGGGTAGTTTTTACTTCATGAGCAACATAGATGAGATTTCACCAGGTTCAGCTCTCTTTGCCTTACAACTGCGTTCAAACAGGGTCCCAGCAGGCTTTGCATCCTCCAGAGTGCAGAGCCCAGTGCACTGTGAAAGTGATTGGTCTGCTTTAGAGGAGACAAGTCCTGATCACCATGGAGGAGTAGTGGGTATCATCAATGAGGGAAATAGGGAAAGAGATGAAAGAATGGCAGTCAATGGCTGAGAAAACACAGGAGAGAAAACACAGGAGAGAAAACACAGGAGATAATGTGATGAAAACCCCAGACCTTGTAACTTCTCTCTGTGAACCATATTATTCCCACTCAACAGAGTCCCACTGTAAATCTCCCAGTTCCCAGTTAACCCAGCACTGAAGTCCCTTTCCCAAGTGTGCCGACATCCTATCTCACCTGAAGAAATGATGGCCAAAGAAAACAAAGCTGAATTCTTGAGGGTCAAAATTTCTCCTGGAATGGCTACAGCTATCTGTGCTCCAGTCTGTCCCAGTAGAGCTGTGTGGAGCTTTGACAGAGGAAATCTGGGCTCAGTCCTCGAGAGTTCGTGAACCTTTCAGTAAAACTCACTTCTGTTCCAAAAAATCCTGGGCTGACGTCCAAGAAAAACTCCAGCTCCAAGAACATCCTGGCTTGCCATAGTTCTTCTGAATCCATCCACCCAGCTCGTGCCAATAAACCTCTCGATCTTCTTTTCATCTTTAATTGCACACACAAAAGTGGTAAGGGATCTTGCTACCAGGAAAACAATCGAAAACAGAGGGGCCAGGTGTCTGCTAAAATCACCTAGAATGATCCTTTCTTCCCTCTAGTAGCTGGTATAACAAGTGGGTATTAGCTCATGCGGAATTACAGCTGCATCCCCATGGAATTATACACTATATTCCCATCTGTTCTTGCACTGAATATCGAGGAAGAAGGAAGGAGAAACTATTATGCTTTTCCTCCCATTCTGCAAGCAGAAGGGCATTTGGCTTTTTGGATTTGGTAATCTACTCTGGGAAAGTGACTTTCCAACACATGTCGTGAACCCAGGGAGCCTCAAATAGACAAAGAGATTTGATGGTGTGTGCCCTTGCAGACCATAGCTGTGTGCAGGTATTGTCAGAATGAGCACAGTCAGCCCACGGCTGCCAGACTTCATTTGCTCCCCACACAGTTCAGAAATGGCTCTCGTGCTACATTCCTGGCCCTGCAGTGGTGCCAAACTGCAAGGACCACCTAGGGTATCTGACCCCTTGGTCACTGTAGGAGATATGCAGAGAAGATGTTTAAGTGTTTAAGACCAGGCTGGATGAGGCTCTGAGCAACCTGGTCTAGTAGGAGGTGTCCCTGCCCGTGGCAGGGAGGTTGGAACTAGATGATCTTCAAGGTCCCTTTCAACTCAAGTCGTTCTGTGATTCTATGATGCACAACACAAGCTCTCCAGGTGGCTGCTGGAACACAGTCGTGTAGCCCAGCCAACGCTACCCTGATGTCACTCTGTTGTGTCCTGTCCTGCCAGTGGACTATCCCAGTTCCAGCTCTCCAGATAGGTGTGAAATATCCACATTTTTTTCAACTCACAGCCATACGGAGTGTCTGGTATGCTGTAGGTGGGAGCAGGAAGATTTCTACCTTCAAATGATGGTGTGCACCCAACATCTGGAGTCTCAATCCAGCTGTGACTCTTTTAGGAAGAGGTGAGGCATACTCAGGGGACTTAGACACCCACCACGCAACAGCAAAGGGCCAGGATTTGAACTTCTTTCAACCCCAGGGCACAGCACGTAGCTCGGGGGTTTACAAAGCACCAGTATATCAAAGAAATAACTATGTGGATTTTTTTCAGGTGTAGTCAGACAGGGTTAGACAGGGCTAGACAAGAATGCCACTATCATTTCCACTGCCTTCCTGGCTGTTGCATGCTCAATGACCAGTGAAACTCTGCTCCTGGTGTATGTACTAAGTGGGTAGGACAGCACTAGAACAGCTTAGCACAACATCACTGTATAGCCTATATGATTGACATTGATTTGCCTTTCGATCAAGAAGAAACAGAGGAAATCTCTATTTCTGCCACTGCCAGCTCCAGGAATTTCCAGCCATCCATGCAGAGAAGCTTGTTATCAACCCTTTGCAAATTATAAAGGAAGCAAAAATCCTCCTGCTGATTTGACAGGTAATGCCAGCCCTCTGAGGAGCAGGTTCAGGTTTTTGTGCCACCTCCCATCCCCTCTACAGCTCTGAGAAAGTTGCTTGACCTCTCTGTGCCCTTCGGATTTGCCTCTGTAAAATGAAGTTAATGCTGCTGACCCAGAAGGCTGTTGTAAGGAGAAAGATCTTCATTTATTCCTGGTACCACACAGAAGGAACCAAGAGAGAGCTTAAGGAGAGGAGGAAGGGTTTACTTTTCAGCTCTGCTTCTTAATTGGATAAGCTGCTATTGGCAAGTTATTGGAAGAAAACACTCAAGTGTCTGTGAGTGAGGTGAAAGAGGACAATTCCTCTAATTTACATCTTATTGACGCTGAGATAAATATGCTTTTCTCTTCATAATCAAATTACTGTGAATGGTGGCCGAACTGTTCAACACCAATCTGTCCTGGGTATGGATAGATAGTCTATGTGCTTAGCACTGGCAAGACAAATGATTAATGAGACCTTTCTTAATGCCAATCCATTTTAGATACAGTTATCACCTAAAACTTAAATTAATGGGTAGATAAAGCCTGGAAGTTTCACTCATTTATTTAATGAAAAAAGGTTTCTCCCTCCAGCCTTCCATCCAATCCCACTTACAAACCCCAGTTCTGCTGCAGATTTGCCCAGTAGCGGAACTGGGAGAGGTTTAAGCTTGTTTACAGCTCTGATACCAAGATCCAGAGGAGTCTGTACAAACTGCAAGATGAAGAGTAGATCTGACAATGACCAGGATCTGACCAAGTCTCCGTTGGAGGTGGTTAAACTGACTGTAGCCCAGACTCAAAACAGACATGTCTTGATTCCAAACAGCCAAGCTCAGATACCTTCCCACAGACTGCGCGTTGTCCATACTTCATCTGCCCATGCTGCGTGAACAAGCACTTGGACCTCACATGCTCCTCAACCCATGTCAGACCATTTGTATTTCAGCATTCGAGTAAGTCACGTAAACAGGGGTTGAGGCTGGCCCCACAGGGTGGCTGAACTAGCCAAGTGAGCAGACCTTTGATGATTGCATAAGGTTTTGAATCAGGCTTTACCAAAATCAGCCTGGAATACAAGAAAATCTAGAGCCTTCCCAGTCACCTGAACATCACAGGTAGCACTCAAGTTTAGGATATCCCATATATCCCAGCAGCACTCAGTTGTTTAGAGGTCTCCAGTGCCATTTTAGTGCTAGATTGCCCCAAGCAATCCTATCTGTCTCCAACTACATCTTCAGCCAGGTAAAGCTCTCCTATATGGCCTGAGTTCTCTGTACTAACTCCATGCAAACAGTTTGGGTACCATGGGCTACATCAAATGGCACTAGAAACCCGTAAAATCATATCCTTCCACTGGTGAACCGTGCCAGCAGAGCCCAGAGAATAACTCACTGTAACGTGGGTGTCTTTGAACTATCAGTCCATGAAGGGATCAGTCACTCATAAGTCCTGTGCTATTTCTATCTGGCCCATAGAGATTTTTGGATGCCATCAGGCATCTCAGGTAGCACTGGGCATCTGTATTTGGTAAATGAATCCTACCTTTCCGCTGTCATTTGCAGAAAAATAATAACATAAAATGCTTCCAAAGAGGAATCATCATAACCCAGTGTCAACGTAAATGATCCCATGAGGTGCAATGCGGTTGGTAAACAAATCCATCCTTTTGGGTCAGTTATTGCTTCTTTTCTTTGAGCAAAATCCCTACCTGACATTTTATGCTTGCAAGACTGCATTAAATAACAGCATCTCACTTAACTCATTTTACATTTATATTGCCTCTTGCACGTGTTTGCTGCATAGGATGCTAACTGCCCTCCTTGCCAATAAGCTGTCCAGAGAAGCAGAACAACATTAATGATCAAGAAAAAACCAAAAGCTAGTCAATAATAACCTCAGTGGTAATTTCATGATGAGATATTCACTCGCGCCCTTATTTGTGCCTGGGAGCTCTCTCGTTGTTCTTATTATGAATCCTCAGGCATGAAAAGTGGATGTGATTTCTAATTTAAATAGACTTTGTATAACCCTCCAAAAATGAGTCTTGCTGAAATGATTAAGCAGGGCTCTAACATTGCATTTTGAAGAGCGCTGCATGTTCTCAGTAACGTTGTAGGTGCATAATTGAATAATGGGGACAAGTACCACTACCCTTCACGGGACAAAAATGAGAGCCCCTAACCGTGTCTCCCAGACTTCACACAGCTACATGTTAACACAGAGTGGATAGAGGATTTGTACTTCTGGAGGTAAAAAAAGTAAATCAGGAGATGTTTTCCCTGAGGTATCCTAAGAGGTCGCCATGGCATCAAGCTGCTGACCTACAAAGGGTTGAAAGGATGTCAATGACACTGATTTTTGGTGGGACATGCTGTAGTGTCTCATCCTGAATGTCTGAGCATCTGAAAAAGAGAGTGGCAGCCGTAAACCTAGAAACTTTTGTCAGACTGGTAGCATTGACAGTTAGACATGAGCTTCACTGCTTCAATGAATAAATGGAGTTTGCTTAGCTGTTGCAAGTCATCAAAAGACATTTCTTTCTCCAACTTTACATATCAAGCCCTGCCACAGAGCTCACATGGACACACGTCTTGGTACTGCTAAGACACCACAAAGCAGTGTGGTATCTCTCTCTCTTGTCAGAGAACCAATAAGGTACCGACATCCCTATTCAAAGGACTCCCACACCCTTAGATATGGCATAAAATATGGACTATCTTGATCACTTGATAAGGTTAAAGCAGGAAATAACGTATTTATTTGAAGATGGACTTGCATCAGTGGACGACAGCTACAGGAAACTATGATGTCACATTTTATTGCAGTTTTGCAGTGCAAAAATCTTTCTTAGCTGTAGCAGTATCTCAGATAGCTTCTGGCTCTTTTCCCCTAAGTGAGATGGAATCCCCATCCACAGAATCATTAGAGCAGGTCCGGAGAAGGGCCACAAAATGATCAGAAGGCTGAAACACCTCTCCTATGAAGAAAGGCTGAGAGAACTGGGGTTGTTCAGCCTGGAGAAGAGAAGGCTCTGGGGAAATCTTATTGCATCCTTTCAATACTTGATGTCCACAACAAAGATGAGAACCATTTATTTATCATGATCTGTTGTCATAGGACAAGAGGTGACGGTTTTAAACTAAAAGAGGATAGATTCAGGCTAGATATAAGGAAGAATTTTTTGACAACAAAGGTGGTGAGACACTGTCACGTGTTGCCCAGAGAGGTAGTAGATGCCCCATCCCTGGAAACACTTAAGGTCAGATTAGATAGGGCTCTGACCAACCTGATCTAGTTACAGATGTCCCTGCCTATTGCAGGGAAACTATCTTTTACATCCTGACTAGCCCCTGCCCTTTGGAGAGAAGGAAAGAGATGTCATATGAAGGCTTCCAGATCGTTTAAAATTAGTGTTCCCCAGCCTTGCTCACCTCCTCCTCCTCATGGTCATTTCCTACCTATTTCCTTTCATCAGTGTATTTGTATCTGACTTAGCACATGTCTGGCCTCAAGCTCCTCTTGTCTGCCTAAAAACACATTTGTAAAACTGCTGAATGTTATAAGAACTATTAAACATAATTTTTTGCTAGAGCCGTAATTGTCTTCTCTCTGTGACAGGTACCGCAGGAGCGTACTCATCGGGAGCAGGGTGACTGTGTCACTCTTCACTCCTCTTGCACAATGACTGGAAACTCTTTCTACAATGACTGTCTTATTAATTATCCCTTGAGTACATAACAGTGCTGCAGTTTGTGCTGGTTTCTGCATGTCACACACTGTGGCGACTCTGCATCACCCACTGAATTTTCTGCCAGCAGAGGTGACATTAGCACAAAGGCAGATCTCAGTCAGCACCACTCACCCTGGTGAGCTCTTCTGGAGGCCAGCATCATCTTCCCAAAGAGCAGGTCCCTCCCAAACTGGACATGCTGTCACGGAGGCACCTACACAACAAACAGCAGCCACTATCCAAAAGTGGGATTTAATGCAAGCAGGGTTGCCAGCGCTCCTTTTGACTAAAGAACAGGTTCGGATTTCTGTCAGGAAGTAACTACTACACAACTAATTCCTAAGTTTAAGGAATGACAAACCAAATTGGGCAAACCCTCACTCATAAAAGGGGAAAGCTCCCACACCAGAGTGCCTGAGACACCACTCACCCAAACTGGGGGGTGAGGCTCACTCTATCCACGGAGATTCTCTTGATCCGTGGAAGTATCCCTGGACGGCATGTCCAAAGGGAGGGCCCAACTGCCAGGCCAGCTGCTTTGCAAAGAACCAACTCCTCTGGCTCTCAGGCAGGACCCCATTTATACCCTCATCGAAGGTGCGCTGTGGTCATTCTCATTGGCTGAAGGACAAGCCCGGACAAAATACGGAAAAGCCCTCGCCCCGAGCCCAAGGGGTCCAGACCCTGAGGCACCAGTTAAGCACCGTGAGGTGCAACTGAATGGCCGAGGCCTCAAACTGCTCCACCCGAGGAGCCAAACCGCTCAGCACAGCCCACGTGCTCTGTCTGTTTTGTCTGTGGGGGAGGCTGTACCTGCCACACATGCTTGACACAAGATGCCCCCGGTGCTGCACAGAGCCCTGTATCCATGTCCAGGTCACACACACTATGGTGCCATCACACCTTCCTCTTCTTGCATGACCATCAACAGGTCTTCAGGCGCAGCAGTCATCTACACTCAGGGGTCACAAACCGGGGGCATCACAGGGTAGGCAGTGGTAGGGAGTGTTGGGTGCTCTTCTCCCTTCCTGACTCTCCCCTCAGTCAGTTCATCTATTTAGCTTCTGGAAGGCCGAGCACATATTTTTGGCACATTTGATTTTTATTTTATTTCCAAAATAACTCTGCTTACTCCTAGAGGGAGGACAAGGACACAGGAATTTGGGCCATCTCTATAGCAGAGGAGCTCTGTTTGGGAAAGCAGAGTCTCTGCCAAGGATTTTGACATCAGTGCCATCTTCCATAGATACATAAATCATCAGGTGCATGAAGAAGTAAGCAGGACTAAGGAGGGATTTTAACCTCTGTACTGCAATCCATGTACACTTTTGGCCCAAGTAGGCTGAAAAATATTTAAAATCTTATATTAAACACTACTCATACTGGAAAGGGACTTTTGTGATGGTTTCGAGGAGCTGATCACACAGAAGATGGGACTGATCTGACTCTTGCAGAGAAAAATGTAGATATTAATAAGTTATTTGACAAAGCAGAGAAATGTCAATAAGCTGAGTTGCTAGTCGATAAACCTCTTTCAATTCTCTCTCTACGATTTAAGCAAAATTATTACCCAAAGAACCAGTGTATCTTCATTTAAAAAGCAAAACAAAGTGTCTACTGTATTTTCACCAGCAAAAAATACACTTATAACAATACCCTTCTGATCCTGCAGTAGCTTTCAGAGTTCTGGCGTGATAGAAATAACTGCCGAGCCAGACAGTGATGGAAAAGCCAGGACCCTTGTGGTGTAGGGTTTGCAAACTACCTCTGAGATTCAGAAGGGTGAATAGGTCTCCAGTATACGGCTGAAGTAATTACTCTCACTTCCTTGCTTCACAGAGCATCTCAGGATACCTAGCATGGCCTCATAACACAGTGGGGGAGAACTCAGAGCACAAAAACTGTGTTCCTCTTTTATCCCAGAGACTAAGAACGTGTGGTTTGCAGAGTCAGCATCAAATGGGCATCAGTGACCTAAAAGGCAGGTCATTTCCAGACCCATCTGTGTGTTATGCTGGAGGCTAAGGTGAACTTGAGGGAATGTTGGCTGATGGGCCTGAAAAACTCCAGCTTGAAACCAAAGGCCCAGTATTGTTGAATTTCTCTGTCTCAGGAGAAGACAGTTCTTGGCAGCAAGAAATCTGTCTAGTGTGATAGCAAATGAATGAACCCCTTCTTCTGGAAAACACTTTGTCTTATAGGCAAAAATTATCAATTCCATGGCTGAGGTGATGCCAAAATCCACTTTAACAATAGGTGCAAAATGCTCAGAAAAGAATTATTATCTTCATCATATACAGAGGGAAATTGTGGAAAGAAAAGAGACTGGTGGCAGCTCAGAGGGGCAGGAGCTCGAGCTCCAGGGGTTTGTGGTTGGCTCTCTGAGTGTCTGTGCATTTTTTTGTGGCCCAGAAGTTATGGTGTATACTAAATTGCCAAGCAAAAAGAACAAAAGCAGTTAAGAGTCTTTTATGAAAATGGCTCAAAGAGGGCACAGAGCCCAGAGATCTGAGCTTTCAAATTTGCAAAAGAAAAAAAAGCATGTCTACAGCAACTCTAAATCCCCTTTTCCTTCTCTCCCCTCTCTGGTCCCCACCTCCTCTGGTGAACCACTTACCAGGACCCCATAAAGCCCAGTGAAAATGCTGCTTTTAAGCAGATTAATGTGGGCCAATGCCAGGGGTGTGGAGGTCACCTCTGAAGATTGTGCTTTTATAGATGGCAATTCATTGTTTCGACGTTGGAGCACTTTTCCCGGTATGCAAAGGCCTGCAAGCAAAGTCTATTCTTTAAATCTGACTTACAACACATGCAATAGAACTCATATCTAAAGAGCTTTGGGTGCTCACTGGGTGTGAGGAGAGGCAGAAGCTTCTTCTGTCCAATCACAACAACATTCAGAGTAGTTTGATACTAAAGCCTTCCTCCTCATCTAAGTCATCCCCTCTGCACTGAGGGTCACAGCCACAGACTAAGCTATAGGAGGTCCAGCAAATTCTGGAGGGAAAACTTGCAATTAAATACGCAAAGAGATCATTAAGTTACTCATGAATCAGAGCTGGAAGAGTTAGTACAGCAGCAGCAAAACCTCTGGGTGCAGGTTAATGAATACCTGTTTGATAGACTCCTCCAGCTGGAGCATACCGGCATGTCTCAGACAGGACCCGGGCAGGACAACAGTTACCTGCTATTCCCTCTGTCTCCTGGTGGGTGCAATGAAGTTATAAGGCTCTGCAACATGTTTTGATCCCTAGATGAACAGCAGACACTTATTCCCGTGGGGCATTTCAGACCTACTGCATATTGAGATACTATTTTTTTCCCTTCGAGCTAAGCTTGCTAGATCCAGAAGCTCTTTTCTGATGCAGCTGTGTGGTTGCTCCTTGTCCCTGGACACTGGGATGCTCTTGGGGATGCTCTTACACTCCAGGGTGGCACAGCAGAGACTTAACAAGTAAAGAAAGACTCCAATCCTCCTGCCTATCCCTTCAGGTTTCATGTCTCCCCACTCAATGCTGGAGAGTCACAGCCACGTGATCTGCAGCACCGTGCATCAGTTGTCCAAAAGTCATGATACAGGAGAAGGAGGGGAGATGGGGACATGCAGTCAGTATGTCCCTCTTCACTCCACATTCTCCCTTTCCAAGCTGGAGGTTTCTGAAAGCTGAGTGGGTATAACCAGCCAATAGAACTTCGCAGACAAATGTTCCTATGTGTGGGCTTAGGAGTTGAGGTTAGACGGCCATTTGGTAGGACACCTAAAGCAGCTTTTGGGTTCTCATTCACCATGTCCCTCTGGTTTTGCCACACTGCAATGGCTGTCCCACAGCTCCTTCCACAGATGTAGGAGTGGGTTGAGGGAAGTCAGAGACGAACCTTGGACTTCTACCACTAAGTCTGTAGTTCTGTCCTTCTCTGATGAAAGATTGGTTCTTGAGTACACAACAGCAGCGTATGTTGTTATTTCCACTCCCTTCATCTCCATCACTGCTGGGAAATGCTGCCTTTTGCTTGCTGTTATTTTAACCCCTTTCAGAATGTTTTGAAGGAACAGTTTCTCTACTAACCCTCAGCAACACATGCCATGCTACCTACCAGGGTCTCCCTATTTTCTACTTACCCCTTCCCAGCCACAGCTGAACTGGACACACGGCCAGCACAAATTCTCTGAGCAGCACCATCCTGCATCATCTTGGTCCTCCCTTGCCTCATTATAGCACAGCTGAGTGTAGTTTTCTTGTGTGCTATCACACAGGTTCAGTACCTCTAAAGGTCGCTCTGTTCTGCTGTTTCAAAGAGAACTTTGAGGCACACATCTCCAGAATCAGGAAAGCATAGGTATGGAAGGGCAGAGGAACCCCTAAAATGGACAGGTTACTAGAGTACGCTGGGATAGTCTGGATAAAACATCTTATCATCATATTATTACTGCAGTCCATCCTCTTTGACATTAATGCACCACACAGTCTTGGTGGAAATGTGGTACCACGCTAGAAACCACAAGGTTCACAAAACATTAATATAAATAATGTCCTCTCTGCCATCTCCTACAAGCAGGTCTGTGTCCCATTTGAAAGAAGTTCAGACCGAGGAGAGAGATGGGAAGCTAAAAAGGCATAATAACCCTCACCCACTCAAATCCCCTGCTCCAAGAAGAGCAACCCGCAGCGCCAGCAAATCAAGGTGTCAAGCAATGGAGTGGGGATGACCCATCAGTCCCCCTGGGGCTGACTCTCCATTGCTCTGCACTGGGAGGACAGTCTGTATCTCCGAGATCTGAGATCCAGCATCCACAGCCAGATGTCTCCATCCTTCTAGCCCAAAGCTCAGACTTCGCCTGAGCTCCGTTGACTGCAGCAGCAACCAAAACAGCCTGGGGAGAGGTGGAGATGCCAACCCTCACTTTGTGAGGTTGATCTGGATGTCTCCCCATCTTCACCTCCAAAATAAGATGCTGAACTTCTTCCCTTACACAGCAAAAGTAACAATACCGGCTGCTGCCTTCGTACTCTCTCTGCTATATGTTGCCTGAGCAGACATGACTAGTACATTAGGCAGATGCATAAGAGAGAAATTCCCCCAAGTTATTTAAGGAAAAAACCATATGCTTTTCTCTTTCATGTTGATTAAAGTTTTCTATATTTTTTTTATTGGATCATAGATCAACTTCTGGGGGTGGAAATCCATATCAAAGATAGTTTGTTTTCATTGCAAAGCTTTATTTGGCAAATAAAATTAATCTGGCTAATTAAAGGATGAAAAGGAGAGCACACTCCCTTTTACTGGGCAATAAACCGGAAGTAGTGAATTAATAAAACAGAAAAATAGCTATCATGGTGAAAAGACATGAATTTTTTTCAGCCTCCCACCTTCACCTCAGAGAAAAACAGGACTCCGCATTGCTAGATATCCGGAACTCACTCAGGGGTGGTGAATGTCTGCACACTTCCCATGTCTTTCCTCCTGAATGTGCCCAAAAAGCCTTGCAACCACAGAACACCCTCAGCAAGCTTCCTCTGTTTGCTACCCCTTGAATCCATCTTGCAGCTGCTGCCCCTTTCACCACCCCTTAAGCTGTTGTTCACAACACCCAGTAAAGGAGCAAAAGGAGCCTGTGGCTGCTAGGTTAGCAGGGAAACCTACTGGTTAAGAAAACAGGCTCTGGGAAACAGGTGAAAACACAAATCAGCCCGGCAGGCACTCACCCACGCACAGTGTTGTGAAACTGGAGGGGCAGAGATCTTCCTGGGGAGCAAGAGGGCTGTGCAGGACCAGCCTGAGAGCCCCTACACACCACAGGTGTACATGTCAAAGGATGCCCCCTAAGAACAGGTCAGCATGTATTCTGTGAGGGTAAGCAATCACATGTCCCATCAACCAGCAGTGTTCCTGCAGGAGCAGGCTCCCAGCAGCGACTGTAAATCCAGGGCACCGAGCGGGCGAAACTCTACACTTCGCTCCAGGTCCTTGGGTTTGGCCACAGATGACAGCGAGGGCAAGGGCAGGCAGATCTGAGATGCAGTTTCACACGACCTTCCTCCCTGAACCAAAACTGCTGACGTCCACCCGGCCCCGCTTCTGGGCACGGATCCAGGGCCTGCCTGTGAAAGTTTGTCCCCCTTCCAAAACATCTCAGCTGGAAATGCTGAATCCCTGAACCTGCTCCAAGAATAACCCTGGACCATGGTTCACCTACATGTAAACATAGCCTTGGTCTGCCTGCTGCACAGGTCTCCAGCAACAACCCAAAACCACCCACGGCTACGCCTCCAAAACAGGGATGTGGGGACAAAAAGCAGCTTGCAGATTCATTAGTGCAATCCATAAATGATCCTAGAAATTATACACTGGCATCCTCAGTTTTCGTCCAAACCCCTGACTGTCCTACACACACTATCTGGCTTGCTACCCTGGGCACACCACCACCTTGGGATCTCCATCCTTCTGCCTCCTCCTTCACAAGTGCAGAAAAGGCCAGGCCTCAGCTGTGCAGGTCACAATAGAAAGGCTGGAGAAAGGAGCTGTTGGGTTTTTTCTTTTATTTCTTGAGTTAGTCTCATTTTCTACCTAAAATAAATAAGGAAATTATTCTTTTGAGAGGTGTCCTTATCTTTAACAAGATACCTGGATTTCCATATCAAGGGGCTGGCTCTTATTTCTTGGAGATAATAAAAAAAAAAGTCCCTCAGGGAATTCTGATGTACATTCAGTGGCTGGTGAGAAATTTATTGATAAAAATTAGGGAATATTGGAGGAAGAATTAGACAGATTGTGTCTGAGGATTATCTCTATACTCAAATTGGTGTGGAAAAAATAAATAAAAGCAATAAAGGCTGTTCCATCTAAACAGAGATATATAGAAAGGCTCTTTTTGCAGTAAGAAAACCAGTGACTGTAGTTCTTATTCTCCAGAAAAAAAAAAAAAAAGAACAAACAAGAGCTCAAACTCATAAACTAGCAAGTCAACATGATTAAAATGATCTATAAACACGAAGCAGTCAAAATGGGAATGTAATTAGGATAGTGAGGGAGAAAAAAAGTTCAAATATTGAATTGCAGAATAACACTGTAAAATAGCATTTCAAATAGCAATTTGTTCTCTCTCTACTTATAGGGTGGGAGGAAATGAGCTTAAAGAAACCTGGTAAGTAGATAACTCCATTATACTGATTCATTCCTCCCTCCAACACAGCTCCTTTATTGGGACCTTTGTGTATTGGAGAGAGGTGGAGAACTGGCTGCCATCCTTGGGATAACAGTTAAAATCCTCCTCTGAATGAAAAGTTTAACCCCAGATCTGTTCAAAAGACCACAGGCCAAGAAATGGGCTGGAGTAACTTCTGAGCAGTGCCCTATCCCAACTCCACCAACCCTGGTGGTCACCAACTGTCATCTCCTGCTCCAAGCCATGGATAGCAGTAGAAGCAGCTCCTGCCGACATCAACCAGTAGCTCTTGCCCAGGTGTTGCTTCAAATCTGGAAGCATAGTCCCTTTGCAAGAGGTCTGCTCAGAGCTGCTGTCCGACTTCAGCAGCTCCTCCTGTCTTTTCACACCCCACCTCTTCATGCTCTCCGCTGCACCTTGCAGGAATCGCTCGGGATCTCAGGGAAGGTCTTTGCTGCTTTACAAGGTAAAGAGAGGCACAGCTGGGGTGAGAGGCACGCTCCTTGTGAAAGTATTTATGTGGCTTTAGACAAACATCAGCCTTTTTTGGCTTTGGTTCCCTCTCAAATTTATTTGCAAACATGCAGAGGTGCAGGGGGCTGGGTTTTCACAGCACAGCAAAGCTGGTGAAGAGTCTAGAGCACAAGTCTTGTGAGGAGCAGCTGAGGGAAATGGGATTTTTTAATCTGAAGAAAAGGAGGCTCAGGAGAGATCTTATTGCTCTCTCTGACTACCTGAAAGGAGGTTGTAGTGAGGTGGGAGTTGGTTTCTTCTGACAAGTAACAAGCAATAGAACAAGAGGAAATGGCCTCAGGTTGTGCTGGGGAGGTTTAGATTGGACATTAGGAAAAATGTCTTCATGGGAAGGTTTATTAAGCATTGGAACAGGCTGTCCAGGGAATTGACTGAATCACCATCCCTAGAGGTGTTTAAAAGATGTGTAGATGTGGTGCTTAGTGACATGGTTTAGTGGTGGACTTAGCTGTTCTGGGTTAATGCTTGGACTCAATGATCTTAAAGGTATTTTCCATCTTAAAAAAACCCAACAAACCTTTGATTCTACCCGTAAAGGTCTGCAACCAGCACCAGTTCTGTTATACAGTTAAGAAAAGCAGCAAATGGTGAGAAGCTGAGAAAGAGGGTGCTCTTCTCCTCCTTTGTGGAGCTGCAAGTAGATTCTACAAGATTAAAACAGTTTCTAGGGCAGATTTCCTGGGAGAAACGCAGTTTCTTGGACCATAACTTTGTCCTTGGGAAGATCAGTCTGGTCTGGGGCCTTCCTAGTGCTAGTGGGCAGCGGTAAAGTCGATCACAGTGCAAAAGGTACGAACATCACTTAGCTTTTACACAAGCCCTCAATGGCTAAATTTCTTAATGAAAGTCGTACTTGTCTACATAGACAGTTTCAGCCCAGATATCTATAACCGCTGTTCATCCACAAACCAGGAAACATTTAAAGTGGAAAAGGAGTATTTTCCCCACATCATCCCTGTGGCTCAGCCCTGGGAGAAAGGAGAGTTTCAGATGACAAGTACTTCCCAGGTGTTCATCCATCACAGGGCATCACAGCAGCAGCTCTTTCCCACCTTCCTGGCAAGGCCCACACAGTCTGAACTCACCCTGCTCAGTAGACAAATGGCAACTGTTCCAATCAGGTCCATGGTCCTAACAGGTGGCATCAGCAATGGGCAAGCATCAGAGAGGCAAGAGCAAGGCAGATCACAGGTAAACACCTATGGAGCTTCAGCTAATGGGTGGATAACATGGGACAAGGAGAGCAAAGACATCTTACGTCTGCTCTGCAGCAAGTCTTAGAAACTTGCGAAGACACAGATGAAGTAGTGTCCAGGGAGGAGCGCTGGTACTCCAGAGAGGTAAGGTAGTGCTGGTGATTGAAGGCTGAGGATGGAGGCAGATGGAAGCTCTCACATCACGGCCATGATCTGTGACCTCTTCCCAGCCAAGCTCTCTACAGGAAGATATCAAAGCACCTGAGATGGACCAGGAAAATATCCTCAACTCCAGCCAGAAACTTCAATGAGGAGGGAGGGGAAAGGAGCAGAGGAGATAGGACGTTTCCAAGGCAGGAGAATTACCATCTCTTGAGAGGCCAGGGATGCACCTGCTCTCCAGCAGGAGGTCTCTACATCTTCTTTGTCTTCCCCCAGGATCTTATCAGTGCTAAAAGGACACTCACAACCTCCCACGAAGCCAAAGCAGAGGATTTAGGACTGAGATCATGATTTGGGGATGGACCATGAAGATGTTCAGGTTGAGGGATTTTTGCAGCACTCTGAAGAGAGATGCATCATTTGCAAAGACAACAAAACAATTTGCTCCCTGCTTGGCCTTGATCTTTCTCAAGGAGGCAGATGTTTGATTCAAGGATTTTGGCAGATATTTATGCACCAGGGACATGAAGACCACAGAAAAGAGAGAGCAGACAGGCAGATATCTACACAGAATATATTTGCATGAGAGGGGTGTTGGATGTGTAATAATTTCAGAAAAATGCCATGGCCTGTTAATTAACTGAAAAACTAATTTTGCATAAAAACCTTTTACACTTTTGGCCATAAGCAGCAGCCCTATTTAAGGCTGCTTGTTTGATAAACAACCCTAGGTCAGGGGAAATTTTGCAGCCAACTATATGAACCCTAGGATCTATATGTTTTATTAATGCTCAGCAACACCACATTTATCAGCCTACAGGCCAAGCAAGAAAATAACTTACAGAAATTAGAGCTCGTGTTAGGCTGTGCTGGTTGCTCCCACAGTGGTGACTGGCCCTCAGAGGTGCTCCAGTCAGCTCCAGACACTGAAAAGTCCTGAGTCAGGCCTTAAAACTCACATGTCCTGCTTGGAAACCCACAAGAGAGTTTGACATTTATGAATAATAATAACAACAGCAGCAACAACCTTGGTGTCTTACCCTTGCCTTTCTGCTGAATTTCCAACTTGCATTTCTTAGCTAGAATTTGCTTTTTTGATCATGAAGCCTGAGAAAATCGTGTGTCAGCGGGTCCTGGGAGCTGAAGGTATCAGAAAAAAACCTCTCACATGTTGCAAAACTAACAGTAAAATTACACAACAGTGTTCTGCTCGGCATCTTTAGAAAGCAGGCATAGAGGTACGCATTTCACTTACCTAGACACGTCTACCAAACATCTGTCCTCTCCAGCAACTAAGGGACTTTATGAGACAGTAAATCTGCAGTGAATAAATGTAGATAAGGAACAATAAATGATTGGCTTGAGGAAAAAAAAAAAAATAAAACAACTTGCCTTGCAAAACACTGGAGTTGCTTAAAAACCAGCAGGGAAGAATTAAGCAGCTTAATAGCTGATTTCAGTCTGCAGGCTTTGAGGAAACAGAGGTTTGCATCCCAATGACCTTCTGCACATGAAGCATTTTGAGCCTCCTTTTTTTTTTGTGAGTGTATTTGGACGTTTTTAGTTGTATTCTTTTCTCAGTATCTTCAATTTTGCCTTGAAAAGGTGGAGTAAGAGAGCAGCAACAGGAAAGCCAAAAATATCCTTGATTTTCATTTTCCAAAAATGGTCAGTTTGGAGGCAAAAAAAAAAGAAAAAAAAAAAAAGTTTGTTTGGTGGGTTAAGGCAAATGCCCCATTTTGAGGGGAAAAAAAAAAAAAAAAGCTGTTTCCAATCCAAACAAGCCTTCTGGCACTAGGAAATATGTGATTTGACTGTCCAAGTTGAATGTGTTCCAGTGGACATCGGGCAAAGGGAGGAGCAGTGGGCACTTTCAGGACTCCAGGCCCATGTCCCCGTCTCCGTCACTCCTGCAACAACCTTAAATCTGCTGCCTCAGTTTCCCTGTGTGTAAAACACACTAAAAATAGCTTCCTCCTAAAGGAAGCTCTGAGGAATAATTAACTAATGCTTGCAAAGTACCAGCAAGCACTAATTACTATCATTATGCAGGAGAGGAACAGTCGGGGTTTGCTTTGGTCCTAATGGTGCTTGTTTTCCTGGGCTCAACGAGCCACTGCATCAATGAGCCACTGATGGGGCTGTAAGTGGCTCCCCAAGGCGCTGCAGCAGTTTCTGAAAATATAAACACTAACAAATTAATTTAGCTTTCCAACAGCCTCCGGGAAAGTGAAGGCTCCAGCCTCCACTCAGTATGGCATGCTGGGGAAAGCGAAAAAAAACCCCAATGTTATTCCCGTTATTCTGAGCTGATGAAGTGTCTGGGCTGAGCTGTACATTTTCATCCACCCTTTTGATTTGCCCTGCAAATGTAATATGGTTACAACAGTGGGAGCACCATCGTGGCTCTGGTGCAGCACCCAGAGCCATGCCCAAGAGCAAGCAACTGGGGATGAGTTCGTCACTGGTTCAGGCCAGTGCAGGCAGAATGGGGGAAAACATCTGATTTTGGAGGGAACGAAGAAAAAAGAAGGACTTAGCTTAAGGAACAGGTCTAGAGATGTGTCGTGTACCTTCTGGTGAAAATTCAGCCCCTGGCTAAAATCTAGGAATGGTTTACGGATGGATCAATGATGTGGACATTACCAAATTCTATGAATATCTATGAAATTCATCTGTAAAGAAGGAATTTCCAGTGGCAGACAGGCCTTTTGCAAGCAGAGAGGTGTTACCAAACCAAGCATTTGAGCTAAAATGTGCCTGAATAAACATTTATTTACCTGGGAGAGTAACAGCTGCGTGGTGCCCAGTAATAGGATAAGGGGCAATGGTCACAAATGGGAACCCAGGAAGTTCCACCTCAACATGAGGAGAAACTTCTTCACTGTGAGGGCAACGGAGCCTGGAACAGGATGCCCAGAGAGGTTGTGGAGTCTCCTTCTCCGGAGAATTTCCAAACCCACCTGGATGTGTTTCTGTGTGGCCTGCCCTGGTTGATCCTGCTCTGGCAGGGAGGTTGGACTCGATGATCTGCAGAGGTCCCCTTCCAACCCGTACCATTCTATGATTTTATGATTCTGTGATTCTTTCACCCTCAGGTTTTGCATCAAGAAAGGCTGCCAGGTCAATAGATCTGTGCAAATTCAACCAGGAATTAGAGTGGGGTCTGGGAACATGCTGCTGTTTACAATCTCCAGATGTCCATGCTCTGCAGGGCTTCTTCTGAAGGATGTGCCAGAGGCAAGCAGAGACACCATCCTTCAGCAGCGTGACACCACCAGCACCTGCAGAGCCATAGAAAGCTTTCTTCAGGTCTGAAAGAGACACAGCCAAGTTCAGGCTAAGCGCAGGTTGGGAACCACAGCTCAAATTTAATTGCGTTCACCAATTAGACAATTAGAGAGAAATAGTCTTGCTGATTAGTGTCTATTTGTGAAGACCTAACGAAGCAAGGAGATGGGAATAGTCTTTGGTCTGGATACCTTCCAAGGCTGTAGCATAAAGACAAGGAGCTGCTCCTGTGGATCCTGACAAGAGGCAGTGTGAAGGAGTCAGTTTTCACAGCTTTCCTCTCTTGCAAGAGTTTTTAAAATTAAAGATTTGTATATATTTATATGCATCCATGCACATACCCTCTCGCAAAGCAAGGCAAAAAGGCAAATATTAATGTTAATGTTGTAAAACTGGGTCTAATCAAGCAAAATAACTTTAACCTTGAAATCTTCCTTATGATAGTTTAAAAACACTTTCTTCTGAAATATAGTCCTGAGCTTTCCAAGTGCAAAGTCATTTATGGACCAAGATTTTAAGTAAAGCCTTCGAAGTCCCTTCTCACCCCCCCAAAATGTTTTGGAGCTGGGACAGCCATTCAAACTCATCCACCCTAACAAACAAGGTGGTGAGGTCTCTTGTCTTCTGATGGTGAAAACTTAGCCCTGATGAGCTAATGACTGCTGCAGATGTAGGGCAAGGGCTGGCAGATGTGGTTATATGGGAGAGATGGGAAGGAGGAGGCTGTCTCAGCGAAAACAAGGTGCTCAAAAGCCACTGAGGAAGGGTGACGGTCCCCTGCCAGGAGAATTTGGGGCAGGTCCCATCGGAACATCAGCGGTGCAACACAGACTGGCTGTGTGCAAAGCAGGATGCTGGAGTTGCGGTTCGATGGCTTGAAGCTGGGAGTGAAACGCTGTGAGCTTCTTGCTGCCTAGAAGCAAAAGATCCTTCTTTCCCCTGGGAAGAAGGTGCCGTTTTCAAGCCAGATGGGCCTGATCCTTCTGCTCACTCCAAAGCCCCTACAATTAGTAGGATTAAATTTGGAAAAAGCAGCCTGTGTTACCCCAATATGACATTAGATGTCACCCATGCACTGTTTTTACTGCCGGTCCCCCTCTCCTGGTCCCCACATGGGAAAGTCATGCACAGCCCATTACCCCTCACACCCGAGGACCGGTGATTCAAGCTGGGGGGGGGCGATGACAGAAGGTCACAACGTTCAGGCACATGGAGGTGCTCTCAGTGACAGGAGAAATGCCCACAGCCCAGGATCTGATACCTCAGCCTGGAAGAGGGGGATAGGACAACAGTATCCATGCTTCATGGCCTTTCAGGACAAGGGTAAGTGTTTGGCTATAACCCAGCAGAACCAGAACTCACAAAGTGGCTCCAAGATGCAGATGTTTAACTCTGTGCACCGTCCGTGACCTGTGCCAGGCAGCACTGTTCGTACCTGGCCACCCTCTGGGGAAGTTGAAAGGTGTGGAGATGGGAGGCATCCCTAATTCAGCAAGAAAAGCGTACAGCTGCGTGGATTTTAGACAATGTGTGTCACATGGCCCTGGTCAGGGAATGGGTCCTCGGAGGGCACTGAAGCCAGAGATGACACAGAGGTGCCTGGACCACTCCCATTTTGGAAGGTGACCAGGGTGTTCTGCACACCCCCACCCATGCTCCCCTGGATGGAGGCTTCCTTCGCACGACCTCTCCTCCAAAGGCTGCTTTTGTCCTCCCACTCCCTTGTGAAAGGAGCGGAGGCAAAGCCCTTGGACAGTGGCCACCAGGCTGCAAAGCTGGGATAGAGCCAGCTGAGCAGCCTCATGCTGGAAACTGCCCCTGGTGCCATTCGGGTGCTGTCTCAGCCCTACACCAAGTGGGGCAGGATCTCTCCCAGGAGTGTCCAGGGCCGATGGGAGGAATCCCGGCATCCCCGAGTCCCGCCGATGGGTGAAGGAGGCCGACCTCATTAAAGCCTGTGGAAATCCCCTTCCACATTCCCGGCTGCGGTGTTTCCTCTCTTGTGAGGGCTGTGGCAGGCCGGGGGAGGCACTTTGGGGAACGTGTTTACAGAACTCCTGCCAAACCACAGGAAGTCCCAGCTTCTGGGGATGAAGAATGGGAGGAGGAGGAGAGAGATGAGGCCAAGGCTCTGTCAACTCCTCTTCATTGCCACCAGCAAACAAAAGCCAGAGCACAGTACCGCTGGTGTGCTGGGCCATGTGAGATGCAGGAGGGGCTGGAACCTTCTCCCCTTGCTGTTTTATCTGAGAGGTATCTCTACCCGCTGAGCAGGTGAACTCCACCAGCAAAGGGCGAGAAAAGCACCTGGGAAATACGTTGCTTTTCTTACACATCCAGTGTTTAGTCTTAAACATACCATGGCGGACACCAGAGCTTCTGGCTCTGGCAACTGAGGGTAGACTTTTATAAACATGACCCATCAGCTCACGGTGCAGAAAGCTGATAGCTAGCTGTCTGAAAATTGATTTGTGCTGATTTCTAAATACCATTCCTTTGTTGCATTCCTATTTACACGTCTGAGGACGGTCATCTTCTACAGTTCTGCTTGGTGTCTCAAGGGCTGGCAGCAGAGCAGCTCAAGAATCTGAGGAATCTGCTGCCATTGCCACCACTCCCAGTCCCAAGATGCCACTTGCCCAGTGAGGCTATGAAAGGCTTGGGCAACAGTTTGAAGATGCTCCTCCTTGATCAGAAAGTGTTGGACATCCCTATGACATATCCTATAGAACAACAAAGAGCTCTTGAGAGGGGGCACCATGGGGCTCTCCTCTGCTGACACCACCTGAGCAGGATTTGGGCAGCAGGTACACGACACAGCAAGCATTTCGTATTCCTCTTCATTTCATTAGGGACAACAGCCTTACAGCAGCCAAGAGTTATCTCAGAGTGCAAGACTTGCAGCCCTGGGTGGCCTTGGTTGCATTCCTGGTGAAGACCACACACTCATAATTATCTAAAGAGAAGCATTACTCACCATTCACCAGAGAAGTACTCAGGATGGCTGCTCCCTGTCCTCACCATTTCACTTGTTCTGTGAGGACAAACACTGCACATCCTGATTTATCTACTCACATCTGTGGAGGCACAGACAGGCAGGAAAACAAACCACCTACCAAAACATTGCCTCCTATGATTCAAGCCATTCTGAACTGCAAATTAATTCATAACAGATTGGATTTAAGTCCTAAAGAAAAATAGAAGTTCATTTACCGGGCATGCTGTTTCAGAATGAATAATATAGCTCTGTTTTAATAGCCATTTAACAGCCAGATTCAATAAAAGAGAAGAGCAAAGTTCCCAAAAGGTTTCATCTGACGATGAATTATCATCTTGAACGTAGGTAGGAGTAGAAGTTATTGTGGTCTATATAATTAGGACTACTCTCCACCCCTGTTTGGTAACCGCTTTATCAAATCGCAGATGTCCGTACTGAGTCAAGTGTTGCTGGAACACCTTGCAGTCAAATCTTTGTGCAGGCTTTTATATCCTGCAGTGTGTACGATTCCAGGTCCCAGAAGAATATCCTCTCCTATTAAGTAAGCTGGATTTAAACTCAAAAGGATTCAACACACAATTTTAATACAAATCAAACAGATAGTATTGACATTACTTTTTGGGGTTTTTTTTACATCATGAACACTATGGTGATGACCCAGGGAGATTGTGCTTCTCCTCTCTAAGCTAAAACCCCCAGTTCTTTAAATGCTTCCTCCCAGTTCACGTTTCCCAGGTCTTTCTATCACACCATTCTAGATTTAGATTCAGAAATACATTGCCTCACCTCTGAGTACTAAATTTTGAGTTTCAGGCTAGGCTATGTGCTTGTTTACACCTCCCAGTACGCTCTTTGCTATCTCCAGAAGAGGGTGGATTTCCTGACTCACATTCCCTGGTAACCCATTGCCCAAACCTGTTGTTCCCCATTCTGTATTTGTGCAGCTGGATGTTCCTGCCTTAGTCCACCCCACGCACCTCCCAACTGAATCTCATCCTACTTTTGAAAGTCTGCTCCTCCACCAAGTTGAGGCCACCCTTCATCCCAGTTTCATCCTTCGGTGCCATTCTCAGTCCTTCCTGCCTCTGCATGTCCTGCACATCAAACAATCCTCTATACTCATTCATCCACCCTGCAGACCTATGCTCATCATCGCCTTCCTGTCTTGGAAGCCACAGTAACAAGCATCTGAGTCATGCGTTTTAGCTGCTTTAGGAGAAGATCAGTGATGAAAGCCTTGCAGGAGCGAAGACACATGGCAGCCACTGCATCTGCCCTTTCCAGAAAGACTCTTACAAAGAGAATTTGATTGATCTGAAAGCTCCTTCTTGACCAGTCCCTGATGACTGCTACCCATCTCCTTGGTACCCACCATGTGTTTGTAAAGTGGTCATTTGATTGTCTGTCCTTTACTTGCTCTTTGTGTTAGATGTTTCCTACCACATGTCCCCTGTTGGCTCAGTTAATCCCACTTTACTGTACAGACACTCTACGTCCTGTCTTAATGAGACTCTGGCTCATCAACCCCCAATCCTAAGCATGAAACAGTCCTGTTACAGGTCATTCGGGAAAAAACACCACCTCTCCAAAAGATATCTCCTAAACATTCCCCCTGCCTTCAGCAAGCATTGGGGTGTCATTGCTAACCCTAGTCCATCAGACCCTAAGATAACAGTTAACTTTAAGCAGACAAGTAACACATCACCATCTTCACTACAGGCCCACGTAGCTTTGGCTCTGGCTCAGAACATTGTCAAGTCTAAACGTCTCCATCCGTGGATTCAGAAATAGCTGGTGATGCTTATCTATTCCAGGGAGCACCTGTGAAATGGATTCACATATGACTAGGGCCTTCCAAGTCTCAAAGAAAAAACACTTGAGCCAAATCCTGCTCTCACGCTCAGGACTGTTCGTTGACCTGCAGTGACTGCAGGTTCCACTGCCTGGGCAAGCTTGAGGCTCTCAGATGAGATGGGTCATGAAAACTGTCAGCGAAGCATCCTCCTGGTTTGTTCCTCGCTAAGATTCTCTTGGAAACACCTCCTCTCTAGCAATTAAAAAATTAAAGAGAGGGAAGGAACAAGGCTGAACCTAGATGGATGTCAATGGACATTGTCTGCTCTCCCAGGATCAGCCGGTCCCAGTGGTTAGCACCTGACCAACCTGGAGCTGTGAAGTACAAAATACAGTTCTCAAGGTAGTTAATGAAAACTGGAGGAAGACTGCCAGAAGTCTCCTTTCTAATCCAAAGAAACTTCAGTTGTTCCTTGCAAGTTCAGGCCCCAGGAGGGAAGAAGAAGTGGGAAGAGGTTACGGTGCCCTAATCATGTTTAAAACAGCTTGTGCTCATCTCGCTGGAGAAATGAGAACCCTGGAATTCTTCAGCACTTCTCGACCAAGCCCATATCCCTGTCATCCTGGGAGGGCAACCTTTCCAATGAAGGCTGGGCTGAAGAGCAGGAAGAAAATGCAATTGCAATGAAGAATGAGCTGAAGGTGCCACTGTCTCTCTCTGGCAGCAACCCCACAGGGTTCCTGTGTGTGAGCTGCTTTGTGCCTGCTGATACGACTGAGACCTGGGGTAAGGCGGCCTCCAGGGAACTTCAAACACATTTGATTGAAGCACCTACATTAAAAGCCGGCTCCCCAGGGTCCTTGTACAATCAAAGAAAAGGCAGAGCATCACTCCTGGAGCTTCTGTAGGGATCTGTAAGATAGGAAGCATGAATCCCAGCCCCTCTGTTGTTTTATTTGCTTCTCTACTGCTTTGGAGCAAGTTGCTCTGTTACAACAGGGAGGAATCAGAGCTTGTAGTTCTCCCACTACTCAGCTGAGCCCTGCTGCAGGCTGCTCAGCTCTCCTAAAAAAGCGAGATAAAATTCATCCCAAAGCCAGTGCCTCAGTGCTAAAAAAATGGAAGTGGCCCAATGCAAACAGGACAAATAAGCCCGCCCTCGCCAGCCCACTGTCAGTCGGCCTTCCCTCTGAAACGAGAAGCGAAGCAACTCCCGGAGGTCTCTCCCACTCCGAGCACGGCTTTGCAATTATAAATTATCCCAAGATTATCTCTGTCCCCAGCCCTGCTGTATCCACCTAGTCTGTGTTTGCTGGGGATTAATTGCTGCTGCATTTGCGGCACTGCAGAATAAAAGCTGGGGACACAGCAAACTCCTAATTACCACCATCATTCAGTGGCAGCAAGGGGTGATAAATTTAAAACCAAATACATGATGAAACACTTTTTTTGTTGTTGTTTTAACGTAGTCTGCAATCAACCAGCACAGACTGCTGCTGGGAAGGGAATCGAGACAGATGGGAACAGGCACCCAGAGGGCCTGAGCGAGACTGGAGATTAGGGTTGCACCGGGTGAGATAGAAATGGCCAGAGCTGACCATCCTGGCATCATCAGGCACCATCCAAGGATCAGCAGGTGCTTCTTGCTCTTACCACGTCTTTGCACAGTGTTTGACAGGGCCTGGGTGCAGCATCCATCTTATCCCCTACATCCTCCTCTCCTGCACAGTCGGGAGGCCTCATCTGGGATGCACAGCTGAGCTGGTGCCGTCTTCTAGGACTCTGCATTCAGAAGTGCTGCTCCAGAAGAGTCTCCCCATCCAACCTCTTTCCCTGATGGATCACACATCTCGTGGGGGGAAATATGAAAATATCTGAGGAGAGAAGATACCTAGAAGCCTGGTGCTATCGCCTGTTTGAGTGCAGAGCACTGGTCTTTGAGCTTGCTTTCCAGCTCAGTCTCTGGTTGTCTCATGAATATCCTGCCTGAGTGTGAAGAAAGGAGGAGCTTCATCTCTGCCAGAAGCATCTCTGGACTGCAGAAGTCATCCGCAGCCTCACCATCCTCATCCATGGTGGGAACAAGCAGCAAATAAACTGCTCCTCGATGCATCTGGTTTGGAGCAGAGTAAAGTTGAGATCCATGGGACTGCAGGAAGGCCCTGGACACCAATGCTGCTGTCATTCTGGTGCTGCAGGACTTCCAAGCACATGGAAATGTGGTGAGAGCCCCAGATGAAACACCATGGCCTTGAGTGGGACTGGGCTGGAAATCTGTCAAGCTTTCTCATGAGATTTCCTCTCTCCCTCCTGGTTCTGCTTGGGCTGGAAACACCATGAGAATAACTTTCCTCCTTGCATTTCAGCAGTTTTGCTTCCGGGCCTGGGCTAAACAAGGAAGTGCAGAGGCGTGGGAACTGAGGGGAGACACAAACACACGAGAGCACAGCCTGAACTGCTCCAAATCTCTACGTGCGACTCACTGCCTCCGGCGAGGCGATCCCCCTGCTAGGCTAACTCCTCTGCCTGGGCTGACACCTTCAGGTGGAGATGGTTATCTCAGTCTTCCCTGTGGGCCAGATCCTGCTCTCCCTTAGACAGCAAAGCAATCCCAGCCATAGCCACTCAGATCTTACCGGTGTGAGACAAGAATACTCAGATCAGGATCTTGATGCCTTTTAAAGACGCGTCACTGAGCGCACACCTCAGACACAGATCCCAAAACTCCAGAGAGCCTTGGTCTTTTTGCTTACCTACCACGAGATGTGGTAAAAGGGCTTGACTTCTTGATGCACTCAGCACCTCAGCACCCTGAGAAGAGTGTATTTCAGGTGACTGAAGTCGAGGTGATAGTGTGGAGTACCACAACCCATCGGCACATCAGTTGAGGTTGACCCATTTCTCCAATATCCAGATTTCTTCACTGCTACATGTCTTCAGCAGCCACTGACAAAACAAGGTGTGCCCACATGAGCACGTATGGCATGCAGGGATGAATAATGCTCCTCTCATCCCATACGTATTTCAAGATAAAGTTCAGGCATCCCCACGGGCTAATGCACCACCTAATATATGTTCAGACCAAACATTCTGTATCTCAAAGCTACAAAGAATGAGGAAATGGAAAGGAGTTTTTTCCCATCCCAACTATCTTGCAATTTAAAGCACTGCTCCATAAGTCTCCACCAGACTGGCATGGAAATCCCCTTGGGATTATGAGGATCTATTCAGTAGTTCAAAGGTTAATTGGAGCAACACCAGAGATATAAGCAGGAAGGAGGGGACTGTTTCTATCAGCAAGGCTGTGGAGCTACTGAGCACATCCCTCTGGAGCTCTCATCATTATTTAATTATTGCTATACTAATAGCTAGTATGATTTAAGGTATTCAGGGTCTCTTAGGCTTTGTGAAAGAAGCAAGCCTTTCATGGGCTTTAAGGAACTCAAAATAGGAGATGGGTGTAGCCTCCTAGCCCAGCAGGCCCTGCCTCTCAGCACTGAGCACTTAAGGCAGATTACTGCACGCACTTGACTATGTGACTCCTAGGCAGCAACTGGCCCAGACCACAGGCAAAGTAGTTCAGGTGCACCTCAAGGACTTGCAGACAGCATCAGCACCAGCCAGGAGAGATCCTAGTGACTAGAGAGGCCACTTCCAATTTCATCTGAAAATCTGTTGCATCTATATACTGCTCAGCACCTCTCCATCCTACAAGAGGCTTCTTACTGAGCATGTTACGTCTGAATTTGAGCCCTTCAGTCAGGGTTACTACTGGTTGCAAAGTCATCTTCCCTTCCTAGACAGTGCTACCTACTACCACCACCACCTAGCCAGGTTCTGTTGGCCTCTCCTCTACAACAAGCATCGTAGTGTACCTGCTCAGTACACGGATGTCAACTACACAGCTGGAACTGCAACCCCAGAGAGACGTGCGCAGCTTCTCCACATCCTTAGCACAGAGAGAGAGAGAGAAGCAGGGCCCTGAGCTATGTCGTCCTCTCCCTGTCAGAAGCAGCAAGAGGGGTAGAGATGCACCCAAGAGCTATCTTGTGACTCCGGTCCCTGCCAGCTCTCTCCAATCTGCCCTGCCTAAGGCTCTTTTCCCTGTCACAGTCTGGCACGTCTGTTTTAGATCTCAGATGCAGAGGATTGCCACACATCACAGGCAACAGATTCCCTCTGGGGAAGCAGGGTCCCAGCACAGTCTGGCGTCAATGACATGCCCTTGAGGTTCAGAGGAGGAGGACCTAACTGCTTGTTAATCCTGCTTCTCAGCTAGTGATTTCTAGGGATAACCTAGCCAGGGAATTCCAGAGAAAAACTTTAAAAGAACTTCTAGTAATGCACTGTGAGAATAAAATCTCCAGCCTCGCAGCTCACAGGGAGGCAACACCGTTCATTGCACAATAAGCCATGCGAACCACTGGACACACAGCCAAGGCATCACGAAACAAGCAAGAGAGTCTCTATTCCCTTCTAGCAAAATCACCTCTGTCTTTCATTGATTGGCATTAGAAACCTAGATATGACCTCCTGTGTTGGGGTAGATGACGTGGTGCCTCCAAGTCCACCTTTCCACCCCATTTTCTATGGTTCTAAGGTTTTCCCGTGTTATCTTGTGCTAGGTGCTTTTCATCTTTGAAATGGCTCATGTTCCCATGTTCAGCCCCATCACATTCCACTCCTTGCTCTTATCCCAGGCCCTCTTCCCCAGCCAGCATGAGCCCTCAGCCTGTTACTGACCTCTCAGCATTGAAGTCTTGAGCTCTTCAGACTTTGCTTGCGACTTAACCCGTTAGCACTTTTATGAATTCGAAGACGTCTTGGGGAAGAGAAAATACAGCAACCTGGAAGCACAAGGTAAGGCCACATGATTGCTCCCCTAGGAGACAAGCACATGCTCATCTAGATGTTACCCTGTGTAGTCCTGCCACTGAGGGCTAAGAAATGAATCAACAGGACAGTGCTGCACTAATTTTACACAGGCAGGAAAAAGAGGCAGGTGTGAAGCTAAGTCATGAAATCAGAGCTGCATTACTCAGCGTGGCCAGCTTGTCACCACGTTGTGCAATTCACCACCTGAGTCACAGGAGTGGAATTCATTTCACTTAAATTTAGACATCTAAAATGTAGAGTTTTGTGTTTGGCCACGTAGCTTCAGCTTCTTTTGCAGTTTATGATTCATTTGACCTCTCTTCAGATACTACGGTAGATTGAATCATGCTCTGGTTCTTTCTATTTCCCTGCATTGGCAACAAAGGGAGCCGACAGTGACTAGTTCATCTGAAGTCAGACATCTCAGTTTTACATGCCAGAATAAGAGCAAAGGAATCCCACTCTGGGTATTGTCATTTCACCCTAATTGAAGGGCTTAAAACTTTCAAAGCAGAAGGACAATGACAGCTGAGTTTGTGGTGGCGCTTTTCATGCCAACATTCAGAGACCATTTCTCCCCTGCCAGCTTGCTCAGCTTAATTCATGGGAATGTCTAGAAACGGGAACCCCTGGAGCACAGCAAAAATGAGCCAGGCTCAGGCATTTGTGTGAGCAACCAGTTCTTATTTGCTTAATACTAGAATCGTGCAGCAACCATATACACTAGGAGGCCTGCAGAGGTTTCTTTGCCACAAAGACCCACATACAAACCTCCACCTATGGAAGGTGGGTCTAGTGCTCCTCCAGTATTTCAGGTGCAAGAGCACAATGCCAAATGACAACTCTTTTCAGGGTATTTGAGGAGTTTATAAAGTATGATGGGTCTGCCCTCAAGTGTCCGTTGGGTCAAGAAGGATCAGAGAGCCAGGAAAGGTGGGCTAATGCTGGTCAACTATGAGATGTATCACAGGCATGGTGCAAATTCTCCCGTTCTCTGGAAAGGGAAGGAGTGTGCTGGCAGCAGGAGAGATGGGGAGAACCACAGCAGTAGGGTTTTCTTCATAGAAAGATCACAATTACCCTGGGAGAAGGCCACAGGGCCTGGCTGCAATGAGGATGGAGGGAAAGATTGAGGCAAAATCAATCATAAGCCCCTGGAGGTTGGATACCTGGGGAGCTGAGGTTTCTCCCTTCATTAGGAGATAGGTCAAATATGACTAGAAATTAGGAGGTAATCATTTCAGTTCCCCACCCCCAGAAGTATTGCCAGCAGAGAACTGAGACAGAGAAGAGCCAGGAGGGAAGGAAATGTCTTGGGCTGTGCCCATGGGCTGCACTCAGACCCACTGGGGCTACAGCAGGGCCAGGAGGAGAGCACTGGGGAAGGAAGTCTTATGGCAAGGTCGGACAGCAGCTGTCTCCAGGAATGAATCCAGGAGCAGTGTCCTCCTGGGATGGGCCAGGAGGATCTTGTGTTGACTGACTGCCCTTCCTGAGTTTGGGAGGAAATTAATCTCCCACCATGGGCTTCAGTTTATTTTTATATTGCAAGTTAGCCCGAGGAAAAAAAAAAATCATAAAAAAATTCTATTCCCTAAAAGGAATCACAAATTTCACAGCGACCTAAGGAGATTAGTCAAATCCCTGTGACCGTCAGCAGTTTCACTTAGGTCAAAGCCTGGCATAACTCAATCTCTGTGAGAAGAGAGGAGTGGCCTGCATTGCCCAGCTCTGCAAGCAGGCCAGTCTCTCCAAGAGGGACCTTCTGCAGTATCTGAAGGGAAATATCGCTTTTGCATCCCCGCAGTAGAGAGATGAACGGTCCAACTGGCACGGAGTGCAGACAGAGAAAGGGAGCGTTATCACTTGCAGATACCACAGTGAGACCTTCCAAGCTGGGAAGCAGAAGGAGGACCGATTTCCCAGGCTAGGAGACATCAAAGGCTGTGTGAAACCTTCTGAAAATGCTCACCCTGAATTTCTCATGCATGAATGGGCATATGGGATAACTCTCCATAGGGTCAGGGAAATGTAGAAAGTGGAGCAGTCGGGTTCTGATTAGCCTCCTGCTCTGGGGCAGAAAATGAAGAGAATTTAGCTGAAAAACCTAAAAATAAATATGCTACCCGTAGGTTTGGTTTTGCACAAAAATTGGCCTGGGTTAGGTAACCTAGGGCCCTGTTTGGATAAAATCATTTCCATCCCCTGGCAAACATGTCTGTGTTAATGGACTCAGAGAGGCATCAGCCTTTCAAGCTGTGCATCAAATTTCATCCTGGGGATCAGTGATGTGAAGGAGCTATGGTACTGCTGTTGCAATGCCTTCATTAAGCAGAGAGGTGTTGGAGAAGGAACTGAAGGACAATCTTTTGGATTACTCTAAGGAGATACCAGCTTTCAGCTCATAGTCTGGAGTTTTAAAAAGATTTGCCTCTCTCTTGGTGAAAGAGAGGAGCTTCTTGATAGTAACCCAACAGAAAGTCTCCTGCTCTGCTGTGTGAATACACAGTATTGGCTTTATCATGAAGCAAAATAAGATGGGAAAGTCCGTGATATCTGCCCTCCACTGTGGAGAGGCAGGAGACTTACAATTATTTCCCTTTTCCCAATGAAGCTGCTTGTGCAGTTTTTAAAAGAAACTATCATCTTTTGCAATTCTTAGCTATCCTCACAGGGAACCTTCTTCTCTTCCTGTGGCTTCTCTGCTGTTTGAACACTTCCAAGTGGTGCCTGCCCTGAGGTTTTCAAAATTGTGAGTCAGGAACTGGGAAATCCTTCCATTGATTTAAAAACTAAAAGATTAAAAAAAAAAAACACCAGAAGACTCTCCAACCGCAGAGACTTTCGAGTTGCTTCTGGTCTTGAGCTTTTAAGGTCGAGAGTGAAAAAGTCCTGTTGTGGTATTTCCAGGAACCATCACACCTGCTTTTCTATCTGTTGTTTCTTGTGTTAGATAAGAGCTCTTCAAGGCAGAAAGCATCTTTTTGTCCTGTGAACACGCAACGTTTAGCACAAGGCGATCTTCAGGCAGGACGCAGCTTCCTGGGCACAGGGAGAATGAATGCAAATCATTACAATCAGCCTTTTTACCTACAAAGTACAAAATCTGAGCAAAAGACATTTGAGGAGAAAGCAAGATAGCAGATGGGCTAAGGGGAGGCAGACAGCACTGTTGTCCACCCCAGCTGCTAGCATTTTGAGTGTTTGGAATTTGCTCCTGATTCGATGAGAGCTTTCATGTGAGAGGAAGAGGAACAGTAAAGGTGATTCCCAAGTTGCTGATGCAACACAGGAAAGGACACTCAGGTCCAGTTTTTAATAGCTGACATTGTGGAAGCCCCTAAAAGCCCTCTGCTATTCCTCTAACACCGGGATAACAAAAAACATGAGTTGGGCTTTGGACTAAGTGGGTTCAGGTTGGGCAGAGGTACCATGGCCCTTTGCTCCTGATGATTTCACCAATCTGATGTTTGTTCTCATGCATTTCCCTACCCTCCACCTCCCAAAAAGCCGGAAACATGGTTTCTCTAACTATTTTTCCCTAAAGCATATTTCACAGTAACGTTTTCCAGACCACTTTGCAAGAGGTAAAGTGGGATGAATTTTTTCAGCACACCTGTAGCCAAAGCTCACTGCTCTTACCTGGCCCCTCCGTGGCTGTATCCTGCTAAAGTCCTTCAGCAATCGTCAGCTCCTCCTGACTTCACCTTCTCGTGGTGTTTGTTTCTTTGCCCTCCTTGAACAAACCATTAGCAGTTACTATGGTAACACGCCTCATTCTTTCTCTCTCTTCCCTAAAAGTCTATTTCTATTTAACAAGCTTTTAAAAAAAGACTCTATTTATACTTTCTTTTGTTATCCTGCCCCTGCTCCCTTGCAGTCAGACAAGGGCAGGCACAGAGCAGTGCATGCACCAGCCTGTGTTACTAATAATGGCCATCCATAAACATAAGAGCCAGCCTTGGGGATCAAAGCTGTGACCTTCATCAAGAGATGCTCTGCCTCTTAGAGGAACAAAAAAGAAACCTGAGACACCTCACACCGCAGGCTCTGGCAGGAAGCACTTCTAGCCACGGCCATTCCCACCTCCTCACTCTCCGGGCTCCAAGTCCCCAGGAACAAGCCATCATGTGAAAAACAGCCTTGCTATCAGTGCAAACAGCTTCCACCTTTCCTCTTTTCTCTGTCTCAGACATTCATCGACATTACTGGTAATTGGATGAAGAGAAAAATATGAGCTGTGCTCCTTTTTGCTTCCTATTCGGTGAAAAGCTCCCTTCCTCTCTGTGCTTTTTCATTTTAAATCTCAGGGTTATTAGGAAGTGTCAAGGTTTATTTCCTTAAGGTTCATTATGTCATTTAAACGTTCGGGTTATGACTTATCTTAAGCCTTAGCTGAAGGTGTCTGAATTTTGACGACGGCAGCTTTTCTCCTATTGTTTTTCAGGCATTTCTGCTAGTAAAAAACAATGGGTCTAAAACAGTCCAAGTACAATTTGGTTCCTTTCTCCATTGAGAGGTTTCACTAGCACAGTCAGGCCGGTGCCAGAAACCACACATTTTTTGGTCATCTTTAGGGTGTTCCAGGAAACATATTGTCGACAGATCTCAAGTTTTCAGTAGGAAAAGCAAGTAGAAGAAAGACTCCCCAGCCCTCCCTTTCTTTCCTCCATATGAAGACAGCTTTCAGGGCTTTTTTTTTTATGGATGAAGAATGACCCCAACAGTTGCAAATCCATTTTCTTCTCGCTTGTGGCCTCTACAGCACAGGAAGCTATGATGCACTCAAAGTGACACTCCAGAAGGGGTTAAGGTATGTAAAACTACAGGCTCAATAAGCAGCTCGCTAAAGTGTCCTGTCCCCAGGGTAGGATCAGTGTATGAGAATTTGCTCAGATCATGTAATGTTTGTAACTTGATTTCCTGCCGGAAAGCTTCAGTGGGTGGAGTTTCTGCTGAACCAGACAGAACTAGAACTATTTCCTTCTCCAGATTGCTTGTGCATGTCCAGTCAAGCTCAACTGAATTAATAGCAATCGTCTTTTCCTCCCCACACCCCTTCCCATTCACCTTTTGCTGTGGAGATACGGGAAGTATGTGATAATCTGGCTGCCAGGGGAGTTATCTCAGAAGGTGGGATGATCCCGTAACCCTGGGTAAGTCCCGTTCTTTCTCTGCACCTCTGGTCCATCTCTTGTTATATTCTGGAGAAAAAGGATGTCCTAATGACCAGCTTTCTGCCCTACCAATTTCCTACATGACCATAGGAAAGTCCCTTAACCTTTGCCTGCCTTAACTTTCTGTGAAATGGAAAGGAAATCAGCAGAAGGCTTGCTCAACCTACTGCCACCACCATTAATATACCAGGGCCCATGAGGACTGAAAGTAGAAACCTCTCCAGTTTGAGCTTAAAAACAGATGCTATTGTCTCCTGAAACAGTGCAGACCTGTGGTGGATCACCAGAAGCACTTCTGCAAGGGAAAAAACAGCCCTGTTACCTCCCACACATCCCACTGCAAACTGATTCATTCATCCCCTGCCTCCACCATCCCAGGAACCATGAGTTTCCTTCACATCCATCACTGAATGCAACCAAACCTCCTTGGAAAGGCCAGATCCTTCTCCAGGTGCTTGATTTTTCACCAAAGTTCTAGGTTTCACCAAAGTACTCTAAGCTAAACCTCAGCAGGATGTTTTTGGCTGTACTAAGAGCATCCACAAGGAGATGATTGCATGTCTAGCCAAGTAAGACCCTACGGATCTTGTAGGAGAGCAGATCAGAGCTGGGGCCAGAGATCTCCCTTACCTACAGCTTCAGGATTCTACTGGCTTTGAATGGTACCAGGTCAAGTTATTTGTGGTTCAGCTGGTAATCCAGACACTTCATTATCAGGTTGAAGATGAAGGTGGGCAGTCTCCCTTCCCTCAGACAATTTTCAGCAGCACCTTTCCAAAATCATTCCTAGGGTAAGCAGTCACCCTGACCAAAAGAAATGAAGCACTGGATTTTTTCTCACAGGACCAAGGAGAAAACTCCCCTGAGGCACAAAGACATTTCTGAGTTCTGTGTTCCTCACTCTTTTCCAGTTGCTGTCTCCACACCATCCTGCCAGTCGCAGTGTTTGCCTTTGCTGGACACTTGGGACACATCCTCTTCTCCCCACACCAATAATATCATGTCCTTAGGATGGGTCTACATTCCTAGGTAGAGCTGGTTACTCAGAATAGTCCTTTCCTTAGGCCTGTCTAAGTCTGGAGGCCTGGGTGTGAGATAGAAAGTAGTCACTGCTTCTTATCATACAAGGAAGATTACGCAAGAATGTCCTTTAATGAGAAGAGGGTTCTTTGAGTATGTATGTGGGGTTGGCTGCAGGTAACTTCTGGCATCGAGCAGGGTTCTTGCAGCAGGGACCGGCCCAGGTTTCCAGTGCCAGATGAGGTGGGGAAACCAGCTGCTCCTCACCAACCTCCTTAAACCGAATGAAAAATTCATCCTCATTCATAAAAAAGGACAAAACTTGAGGACCACAGCATCACTGAAAGAACCGTTGGTGGGACCTAAACCTCAAAATGTTTATCTATTACAGCTACCTCATCTCCTTTCTGTTTGCTGGCATGGGAATGCAATATGCATAGGTTGGGGTTTTTTGTCGTTGCAATCATTTTGCAGATCACCTTCAGGCATGCTGGGGACCACCAGTAGTGCAGGGACCTCACGTGACAAAGCCCTGCCCTAGAATACCCATCCTGCCTTCCTTGATGTGGTTTTAAATGCCATTCCATGTTGTGGTACCTGCCAGGATCCAACCACATTCTCAACCCTGACGAAAGCCCTGGACTGTGCCATGTGTCTGACAATGCAGGACGGAGCTTCATCTGTGTAGGAGGGCAGCTGCAAGAAGCCAGGCTTTCTGCAGCACTCTGTAGTGATCCCTTTGTAGCCTCCCTCATCTCTCTAACGTGCAAACGAAACTTCTTAGTCTCTGGGCCCAGCTCTTTCTGATCTGAAGTCTTGGTTGGCTATGAACACCTGGGGAATCTGTGAAGTAGGCAAACAGGGTTTTGATGAGTGTGGGAAAAAGAAAGGCGTTACCATGTATGAGTGAACTTCAGTTTCGCTCATGTGCTGAATTAGTCAGTGCCTTCAAGTGAATTCCAAGTGCTGGTCCAGCTATTAAATTACTCTTCTTGAAGAGCTAAGTGCTCCATTTTTAGCCTCTCCTGGAGGAAAAGCTAACGTAAAAAAAAAAAATCCAAATCAAAACTATTGTGTAGGTTTTATTTTTTTTTTTCCTAAATATTTTTAATTTCTTCTCACTTCCAGAAACAAAAAGTATCCACTAGTCAATGCACAGCAGCTCCTGGGACCTCTGCGAGCAGAAGAAACCCAGGTTGCTTGTAGTGCAGGTGAATCTGCTGTCTGTGTCAGGAGTGGTGACTGTAAACCTCATCCAGATGTTCTAGTCCCAGAGGAACATGATATGATAACTGCTTCACCAAAGGAAGCGTAGAGAGTCAAGGCACAAGTTCCAGTGACTGAGAAACTCAGTGGAGGACTTGTTCAGTTTAGACAGTGAGTGTATGGGAAGGAGGCAACAGCGCTGAAATATTAATACTGACATATCAAGAATCCATATTTCACTTCCTACCCTGGAGGAGTAGTTCCTCCTGCAACCTTTCCAACCCAGAATTACCACTTTTCTGCTGCTTTCCCCTCTAACACAGCAGCTGTGAGAAGCGTGATCAGGTGCAAGGGGCAAAAAGGAGAGTCATTTTCTCCATCAGTTCAGGGTT
Organism: Baryphthengus martii; assembly: GCA_013396935.1. Classification (NCBI taxonomy): domain Eukaryota; kingdom Metazoa; phylum Chordata; class Aves; order Coraciiformes; family Momotidae; genus Baryphthengus; species Baryphthengus martii. Next base: position 677,101 of record VWZK01014235.1, on the reverse strand, counting down.
GCTAGTGTCCTGTCTTGAGGAAAGCTGCATTTGGCTGAAGTGGAAATCACAGAAGAGGTAGGGAAGGGCCATGGAAAAACAGATTACAGGAATTTACACCAAGCAGGTGTATGGATTGCATTTCTATCCTTTCTGCAAGTGCGGAGGCTGCGTGGGCTCGATCCAGGAAAGTGTCCTCGCTGTAATACAAGCATTTTGACAAGCCCATCTTAAACCACGGCCAGGCTTTCCACTGACACTCAGGCAAACACAGCCCTCTGGGATTAGTATCTGCACAGAGGTTACAATCCTTCCACATCACTTTTTGGGGCATTACACTGAAAAACATGCTCAAGGATGCTCGCATGCACAGGAGATTGCTGATATTTGTGCTGAAAATCCATTCAAATGCAGGAAATTACAGCTAACATGAAGCCTATTTGATCCTCTTAAGGCAGTGACCTGGTTGTGGAAATATTTCTCTCTGCCTGTTTCTCGAAAATATAGAGAAGTGAGGCAGGGCCTGACTGAAGATGGATCCAGACTTGCCAGGAGACCCAGAGGTGTTCCTCGGTTGCGTCTCATGTCAATTTTTAATGCCTCCATTTCCCCTCCCATCTTGCAGTAGACAAAAGCTCCCCTACCAAAGAGCAGTGAAGCTGGTGTGGATTTACACCCTCGGCCGAGAAGCTGCAGCCTCACCCATGCAAGAGGGAGCAAGCTGGGTTTGATGGCACTTCTGAGGCCACGTGGGGGAGGCTCATGCTGTTGTCCCCTTTTTCTTTTGCCAGAGCTGTCAAACTGAGATTGTGCTCAAGTGCTGGATCTTGCCATGTGACATTTGGAAGAACGGCGGGCCAACCACCGCTCTCAGGTCCTCCACTAAATAAAACCAGATCGCTGGCGTTTGCCGCATCTGAAAGGCGGGTCTGTCGTGGTCACAAGCAGTAAAGGATACAGAAAAATAAACGTACTCCCTCAGAGCCAAATGCAGTTGCCCGTCGTGCCTGGGAATCCCCATGGAAGGGAAAAAGAGTCATGCTGTTTTAACAAGAAAGGATTTGACCAAAAATACCCGACTGAGAAGAGCAGCTGCAAAGTTGTTTTTCTTTGTGATGGAATTTTTGTTTGTTTGTTTGTTTGCTTCAGATTTCAATTTTTTACTTTTAAAGAAAGCATTTGGAGGCGGGTTTCGCAGTCAGTCCTACCATCGCCAGCGATAGCAGGAGGACTTCTGCCCTCCAGAGCTTTCGTTAAACTTCACCGGACTGGTTCTAGCACCACCGAAAGTCACGCTTTGAGTATTTCTTTAAAAACGTTGATGTGAATAACAGATCATTTTCTCACTTAGAAAAAGTAGCAGAGAGTCAAACAGCAAAACTTAAATGTCAACAGCAAGGGAAGTGGCAGTTTTGTTTCTGTTTTCAGCAGACATCTATCGCAAGGTGTGAATTCACTGGTGTCTACCCAAGGTTAAGCTTGTGCTGAGCCTCTGCCTCCAGAGGGGAAGGAGCGAGCTCGGCGTGCCGGTGGATTTCCCTTTTATCCAGCTGCCTGTTTTCGAACTCGCAGAAACTGAACGTCTCTAATATCCTTGGAAACCGGTCAACAGATTCAAAAGTTTTAGCAAAGAATCCATTTTGCATATTTACACATATACACTGTAGTCGCGTAAGACTCATCTCATTCAGAAACTTTGGTAGAACTGACTCGTTTCCTTTACTAATTTTTCTTTGTATGATGCATTAAAAAATTCTGAACCTTTTCTTGAATTTTTTTTCCTCGATTTTTTTTTTTTTTTTTTTTTTTTAAACTGTTGGAAACACTCACTATGCCAAATCAGCCTTTCTCAAGTTCTGCTGGAGGACTTGCTGTAGGTCACGCCAGGTCGGCCCTTAACCAAAGAGGAGGCCTCCTGGCCCTTTTAACAAAGGATGTTCTCAGAAACATAAAGCACTGTCAGACACTTCTGGTTTAGAGTGCACCAGTTTAGCGCCTTTCAGAGAAGAGGAAAAAAATCCTTGAAACACAAGCACATCTGGGGATCTCCCCCTATTCAGCTGCTGTCCCTTCAGCTCTGTGTATTTTTGTGTGTCTCCTGAGGAGCCACCTCATCCCTCTGTGCGCGTTTGTCACCCCAAAAAGCCCCCTCCTCCTATTCCTTTAATGTCTGCGAAGCCCTTGGCTTCTCTGCGGTAACTTCTGCTAAAAGAGTCCTGAAAAAAATCAGAAGTAAATGAAAAGAGGCAACTTGTGTTGACGTCAGGTGCTCCTTTCCTATTCCTTTGAATTTATGGCAGTCCTTTACGCCACAGACATAGACAGGGCTTTAGGGCCACAAAGGTCGACAACCTGAGGCGAGGCCCTTGACCAGAAAGGTTGAGCAATGGCAGCTCCTGAATCACGCCAGTCCCCAGGGCAGTGGCCTGCTGGGTGACACCGCTGTGCCTCGCACGTACCCAGCACCGCTAACGGCGAGATGTTAAATACGTCCTTCAGGAACGAGTGATCACCCCACCGTGCCTGATCTGGGTATTGAGGGCCTTCATGGGCCTCTGCATAGCTGGTGCTGCCTGGGATTGTGGTGGAACTACTGCTTCTTCGTCGCCTTCCTCTTTGTTTTCCTCATCTTCCTCCTCCTTGACTTCTTCTTATCATAAAATCATAGAATGGTTTGAGTCGTAAAGGATCTTTAAAGGTCATCTAGTCCAGCCCCCCTGCAGTGAGCAGGGACATCTGCAATTAGAGCAGGTTGCTCAGTTCCATTCAACTTGACCTTGAATGTTTCCAGGGATGGGACATCCACCACTTCTCTAGGAAACTTGTGCCAGTGCTTCACCACTTTCATTGTAAGAAAATTCTTCCTTATCTCTTGTCTAAATCTGTCCTCTTTAGATTAAAACCTTTGTCCTATTGCAACAGGGTGTACTAAAGAGATTGTCCCCATCTTTCTTACATGTCCCCTTTAAGCACTGAAAGGCCACCATAAGGTCTCCCCAGAGCCTTTTCTTCTCCAGGCTGAACAACCCCAACTTTCTCAGCCTGTCCTCATAGCAGAGGGCTTCCAGCCCTCTGGCAATTTTTGTGGCCCTCCTCCGGCCCCACTCCAACAGGTTCATGTCTTTTCTGTACTGAGGACTCCAGTGTTGGACCCACCACTGCAGAGGGTTCTCAAATGAGTGGAATAGAGGAGGAGAATCACCTCCCTCCCCTCTTCCTCCTTCTCCTTCATCTCCTCCTTCTCTTTCATCTCCTCCTTCATCTCCTTTTCCTCCTCCTTCTCTTTCATCTCCTCCTTCATCTCTTT